>QEPC01002093.1:942595-984740 GCA_003113815.1 Sphenodon punctatus | reverse complement strand
CCCCAAGGCAGTCTGGGAAAGTCACTTTCAAGCTCTCTATGCAGAGATAGGAATGGGTAGGATGGAGTTACCCCTCCTGGATGTGGGCCCGAGATGGGAACCTGTCTCCCCTGAACAGCTAGAGGTTCTGATTGGCTCACTTAAAAGTGGAAAGGCCCCGGGGGCAGATGCGATTTCAGTGGAATTTCTAAAAGCAGGGGTCAAATGCCTTTGCTGCTTTATTTTCCGGAATAAACTAGTATGGTAAGATTCCGGATGATTGGGGCCAGGCAGTAGTGGTCCCTATTTTTAAGAAGGGAGACTCAAAAATTCCAGGAAATTATAGACCCATCAGCCTCTTATATACCATTAGCAAACTGTATGCTAAGTATCTTTTGAGTCGGCTTGTCAGATGGCTAGAGGTAGAAAAGATACTGATTAGTGCACAGATTGGCTTTCAGGCAGGAAGGGCTACTGATGACCATTGTTTCCTTCTGCATCATTTAATTCAGAAATACTCACGACCACCCTCAATGTTATACGCCGCCTTCATGGATTTGAGGGTGGCATTTGACACTGTCCCTAGAGCCCGCATGTGGGCTAAATTGTCGGCTTTGAACATAGATCAGCGTCTGCTCTTTCTGATTATTACATTACATGAGGGGAATACATTAACAGTTAGGTTGGATCCAGGAGGGAGAAGCACATGAACGATTCCAGTAAAGCGGGGAGTAAGGCAGGGATGTATGTTGGCCCCCATCCTATTTAACATCTTCCTAAATGACATCTTGGAGGTTTTTGAAGGTCCAGGTTTTCATTCTCCCATGGTGGGCGGGACAGCCATGCCGTGTCTGCTTTATGCGGACGACATGGTGCTGCTATCCCGCTCCCAGGTTGGCCTGAGACGCCTGCTGATCTCTTTTGCAGGTTATTGTGATTCAAACTCCCTGGAAATAAACTACGAAAAGAGCAAGGTTCTTTGCTTTACTAGAAGAAGGGTGCTACGTAAATGGACGGTGGGTGGCAGTGAAGTGGCCCAGGTTAGGGTTTTTAAATACCTGGACCTTCTTTATCAGTCAAATGGTGCCTGGTCTATGCAAGCCTTGGCAGCCTTAAAACAGGCTAGGGTGCTCTCAATGAATATCATTAGCTTCTATAGGTGGAGGGGTGGGAATTTAATTTTCCCAGCCTTGAAACTACTCTCTGCCAAATTGATCCCACAGTTAATATATGGAGCCCAATTTTGGGCCCTTCAAAAGTTGCCTTTGTTGGAGCGAATTCAATCAGGTTTCATATGCACTATTCTAGCAGCCCCAGCAGGAACTCCTAATGCAGCCCTTTACGTGGAGTGTGGGTTCTTTCCGTTGAACAAGAAAATTTGGGCTAGAGCTTTCCGTTATTGGCTCCGGCTTCTTTTTGGGTTAGCTGCCCCATGGTCCCTTTTGGTTTGCCGAGATTTGTTTCAGAACCCCTGGATAGATATGGTCAAGAAGCGGGCCTGTACGTTAGACCTTTCACATGAAGCCTTATTGTCCATAGGCTTCAGGTGTGCCTCTAGACTTTTATCCAAGAGATTACACGACATTTCAGTACAGGAGCAGAGGGCTGCCTTGAACTCTTGTAGTTTTCTACGTATTTATTCCCAGATGGTAGTCCTTCCACAGCTCCTTCCGACTTATCTGGATGGGGGTCTGTCTCTATCAGCCAGGCGCATGTTTCTCCTGGCAAAGTTGGATTTAGTACCCCTAGCTTCTACACAGGGTAGATACAGGGGGGTGCCGAGAGCTGGCCATCTTCGCCATTGTAATCAAGGGGAGGTAGAGTCTCTGGTGCATGTTTTTTTTTTCTGCCCCTTGCATGACTCCGCCCAAAAAAAGTACATAATCCCTCTGTTAGTTTGTCACCAGAGACACTCAGAAGAAGGATGTTTACGGTTTTTGCTATCTGACCATTTAGCGACTGTCACTTGGGGAGTAGCTACTTTCCTGATTTTAGTTTTGAAGAGCAGACAGTTAGAATCCATTTAGTTATAGGGGAGGCGTTTTTGCTCTTGATTTTCTGTGGTTTTAAAATTTTAGTTGGTATTGATTTAAGTTAATTTTGAGCTTGGGGAGGTCTATTTTGAAGTTTATTTCCTGAGTAAAGGAAATTTTTCTTTTCCTTATAATGATGATTTTGTTTTAGTTGGATTTGTGTAGTAGTTTAAAAGGGTGTTGAAAATTTGGATGAGGACGTGATGTATTTATTGTTGTTTTTGCAAGGGCTTTTGTCAAGCAATAAAATTTATTATTATTATTATTATTATTATTATAAGACAGAGGTGATTGCGGTGGGTAGGGTGAAGGAGGTGTTGGCTTTCCTCGTAGAGGGGGTCCGCCCTCTCGTAGCCCAGCAGGTTCGGAGTTTGGGAGTATTACTGGATTCAGATCTCCGCTTGGATCAGCAGGTGGAGACGGTGGCTAAAGCTGCCTTCCACCAGCTGTATCTGGTGTGGAGGCTGCATCCATATATTTCCAGACCCGACCTGGCCACCCTCATCCATGCCTTCATCACCTCGAGGCTGGACTACTGCAAGTCGCTCTACGTGGGACTTCCCTTGACAGTGGTTCAGAGGCTGCAGCTGGTGCAGAACGTGGCGCCTTGTCTCCTTACGGGGATGAGCCGACGGGAGCATATTACTCCTGTGCTCCGCGCGCTGCACTGGCTGCCTATAGCATACCAAGCCAGATTCAAGGTGCTGGTTTTGGCCTATAAAGCCCTACACGGCCTTGGCCCCTCATACCTTGGGGACTGCCTCGCCCTCCGCACCCGAGAGCGGCCCCTTCGGTCTGCCGGGGGTGCCTTCTTGGAGGTCCCCCGTGTAAAACGGGGCCACAATGGAGAAGGCATTCTCGGTGGCCATGCCGTGACTGTGGAACTCCCTCCCGGAGGAAGCCCGTCTGGCCCCAAGTCTGTTGGCCTTCTGCTGGGCCTGCAAAACCTGACTGTTCTCCCAGGCCTTTGGAGGAGGGGAGGGTGGGTTGGGATAAAATTTTAGGGGGTTTTTAGGAGGATTTTTAGAAGTTTATTTTTTTTATTTTTTTATTGCTCTTAATACTCTTATTCTTTTTCGTGTTGTGTTGTTGTCTTTTTCGTCTCCTTCTATCAGCCTCTGCAGACATCACAAACATAACTGTAAATTAGTTTATAAGAGGTAGTATAATTAAATCAGATGCAATGGTGTAGAATCACAGTGAAAACAGAAATGGTATGTAAGATGCTAAATCTGGTCCATAACTGACTTGCCAATAAATCACCAATATGAAAATATGAAAATATTGTGTTTCAGCTGTTTCAGGAGGGGCGGGGTATAAATGTGAGCAAATAAATAAATAAATAAAATACTAAATAAGTATTTTGTTTTTTTTTAATTTTGTTTTTTTTAAGTATGGCATATCCTGCCACTGTGCTAGCCATCTAGCTGGACTAGATATAACTCTTAAAATCCCTAGCTTTTCTAGAACACTACAGTTTTATGTGCAGTTTCTTCTCAGATTTCCTTACCCTGATTTGTAGGAGCTCTGTAATATGGGGGCGTGTTTATCTGAATGGAACTGAGTCACGTTTGGTTGATCAGCTTTGAGGATGCTGTTTAATAAAGAGGAAGCGCTGCAAGAGAAATGAAAAGAAAATAACTTAGAATTTAAGGGACAAAAAAACATATGCACAAGTGTTCTGCAGGTTACCTACCACACCCTCCGGATCCTGGATTGATCTCTGCGGTCAGCCAGGGGCGACCTCCTTGAGGTTTCCCAGGTGTCGACCATGAGGAGGGCATTCTCTGTGACTGCACCACGGCTATGGAACTGCCTCCCATTGGAGCTCTGCCTGGCCGCTGCCCTCCCCTCTTTCCGTAGACAGTGTAAGACCTGGCTGTTCCGCCGGGCTTTCCCAAGGGAGATGGGATGGGTGGGTTGGACTAGGGAGGGGTTTTGGTACTGGGTTATTTTAACTTTGGGTTATTTGTGTTGTTTTTAATGTATTTTATTTTATTATATATTTTAAAATGTTGTTAGCTGCCCTTAGATGCTTATATCAGGAGGGGGTGGCATATACATTTAGTAAATAATAATAAATAAATAATGATGTCCTGAAAAAGTGGATTTCTAATATTATTTTCCCCTATAAAATGGTTTTCATAAAGAATCAATTTGACTACTGAGGATTTCTAACTTTATGAGGGGCTAGAAGTAGCATGAGCCATATTGACCAGGGCAGGGTGGGGGAAAATAACTCTGGTGTGACTATTTTTTTAGCTCTGTGACTCTAGCTGGTCAATGGGAGTTGCATTGGGGTGGATTAGCATGTTTGCTAGTTTGTTTACATAGCATATTGCTTATGGTGCCCTTGGTCTTGCATGAGGTCTTTGACTGCTACTGTTAAATGAAGTTATAAGCAAAATGATATCATTTATGAAACAATATATTTTTAAATAACTCTAGGTAATTTCCCAAACCTCTTATACTTTCCTAGCCCAACAAGGGATGGATCATTTCAACAATCCTGTGACTTCCTTTGAAACATCAGTCCTGGCCAGTGGCCACTAAACTAGAGAGGAGGATACCGGACATGGTGGACCATTGTGCAAGTCAATATGGCAGTTACTATGCTTTTATTTGTTTAAAATAAATGTTTACGATTTCAAAGAACAAGTTTAATATAAAAGTATTTCTTTGAATTACTAATTAAGATTAATGTTTAAAAAACCTAAAATTCATCAGAATTCACCAAACCAGATTCTTTTCATTTTACCTGGGAGAACAAGATGGTGCCTCCCACTGCCTATTGTGAGCAGGAGCTGACTGGAAACGTGTTGGCAGGAAAATGGTTTCTGGCTCAAAGACCGTACCATCCTCACTCTTCTTTGCTTGTGTTCTCTGTGCAGGGAGGATGTCCAGGGGAGCTCTGGCAGACGGAATTCGGCGCCTTCTTAAAGCTTCTTGCGGAGCATCAGACATTTTGTGTTTGTGTGGAGAAGCCACTCCTGAAACACAACCCACTACAGAAGTCAGCCTAAGTAGACAAAGATGCGGAGTGTGGTTGCGGAGTTGATCAGAGACCCATCACAAAGTAAGGATGGTGGTCTTTTTTTGGACTGCCCCTGCCAGTTTTGAAAATGAGGAGATTTTGAGGCAGGAATGAGAGCACTGAAGCTGAACATGAGCTCAATACAAAGACCTAGCAAGCTCTGATCCTACAATTGTCACTTTACACATAGGCTTGACATTTATAAGTGAGACTCTTCTGTTCTGCATTCATTCAGAACTGCAGAACCAGTGATGAAAGCTTAAGACCACACTGTTCTTCCAGGTGGCTGATGCTGGCTTTGAGATTTTGGGCGCTCTTAGACAGACTGCACCCACGGCTCAGCTCTGTCTCACATCCAGGTTGATGGCCCATCCATCTAAAGGCAGATGTGCAGGCAGAGCAGAGGTGGAGCAAGCACTGCCTGATCCACGCTAGCCCCACTTGCAGTGCTCTGGAACATCCCAGAGTGCTGCCAGCAGAGCGGGACGCCCCAATTTGGGGCACCAGTCAAAGGCAGAACTGCAGTCCGCCTACTTGGCAGATGGCTGCTGCAGCTCTGCTCTTGGCCAGCTGTTGCCTCTGGCAATGCCACAGAACTGTGGGTGGCAGCCAATAACATTGGACAATCTGCCAATGGCTCTATGACATGGGGGTGGGGGTACCACATGGGCGGACCACAGGCCACAACAGCTGCTGGATCCATTTAAGTCCAGCGCAGGCAGGGCTGCACACAGAGGACACAGGGCTAGCCACCCCCAGACCAGGTTCAGGGGTGGCCAGCCCCAGGTCTAAAGACACCCTTTGCTTTCCCTAAACATATCGGTAGACAATACAAATTTGAGAATATCCCGCTCATTGTCAGGAACCCCTGTTCGCTGTGTTTTCCCTGTTGCACCAATGGGGGAAATGCAGTGAAACAGGGGTCCCTGGTCATAGTGCATGAGAGTGTGACTGTGCTAGATACAAGTTTGTTGCTGAGGGAGAGTTCAAGATAAAAAAGCTTGCAAATACAACTTATTTTATCAGTTATGCTATGTAGTACTGATGATGATTTGTTGACAAGAGAGAAAAAGAATAGTTAATGAAGATAATTGTTTGCAATAAAAGAGTTTATCATGGGATGCTTGTTCATGGACTGAATCAAACCGAGACTATACAAAATACAATTATTACCAGTCCAAAACACAGTAATTGCCAGTCCTATGGCACTAGAATGGCATGGGCTTATGGTTGTTTTTTTTTACTCATTAAAGAAAGAAAAGTCATGGCTCTCAGGGTGAAATTCACAATTGTGCAGAGGTCAGTGTAAAGTCTATGCACTACTTAAGTCCCCCTTGAAATTTCAAGGTATGGTTGAGTTAGTATATGACGGCTTTCTGCTCACACATGAATGTTGACCAAAGACAGGGGTTATAATACAGAATTTTATAGGGCTAGAAGGGACTGCCAACTTTTAACATTGCCTAGTTCTTCCTAGAGACAAATTTTTCACTAATATTTGACCTAAACCTACCTTGCAGCTTACACCTATTGTTTTTTGTCCCAGACCCAGTAACAATGGTGAAGAACCGCTCTTCATTTTCGTTGTGGCAGCTTTTAAAATATTTGAATACTTATAATGCCCTCCCTGCGCTATTTGTTTATTTATTTATTTATATTAATATTTTTACCCTGCTCATCCCTAAGACTCAGGACGGCTTACAAAAAACATAAAACACAATTAAAAGACATTAAAATACAAATAAACAAAAAACCCTACTCTCTCCAACCCCAACTGGCCAACAACTGTTCACCTAATCCCTATCCCCACCCACCAAATGCTTTACTAAAAAGGAAGGACTTGCACTGCCTCCGAAAGATGCTCAGGCCCGGATTCAGACAAACCTCTAGGGGGAGGAAGTTCCACAACATTGGGGCAGCAACCGAAAATGCCCCCCCCCCGGCGTGTCCCCGTCTTATGGACAGAGTAGCAGATGGAACCAATAGAGCAAATGGAACCCATAGGAGGGGGTTCCCTCCCACCCCCAGCTGACTGGAGGGCCCACGACGGTGCATGGTAGGAAAGGCGGTCTTTCAGATATATTCTTAGTCTCCTTTTCTCTTGGCTAGTATACCCATTTCCTTCAACCTTTCCTCATATATTTTGCATTCTAAATGCTTTATCATCTTTGTTTCTTGCCTCTCCATGTTCTTCAATATATCTACAGCTTTCTTAAAATGTGGTACCCCCAAACTGGGACATAGTATAGATTAATGTATGATAATGTATTTTTATATTAAATATAATAGTAACTGTGTAAGGAATAGCTGACTCCTGCTTGGTTGTAGGTCCCCTACTCCCCTGGGTCTCCCGGGGGACCACATTTGAAGGGGCATTCTTGGTAGCTGCACCGTGACTCTGGAACTCCCTCCTGGCAGAGATCCGACTCTCCTGGGGCCTCCCCATGTTTCAAAAATAATGTAAGACCTGGCTTTTTCATCAAGCATTTGGTGAGGGGGGAGGGAGGGTTTAAGTTGGTATTAATCTGAGTTTTTAATGTTTGTTTTATTCTGGTATTTTGTATGTTGTACACTGCCCTGAGTCGCTGTCTAGCGAGTAGGGCAGTATAGAAATACTGAAGTAAATAAAAATATAATACACCCATTTTAGGACATGAATTGTTCTCTCCCCCCCTCCCCACCCGCCCTCCACTCCAAGCACTAATAATAAAAGTTATAATATGATCGAATCAGGAAATATAATGTTGTCAATGTTGAAAAAGCCAGACTTAGAGACAGTGGGTGTTAACACACAGAAAAAGAGGCAGCCAGAATCTGTGTTCAATCTGTGGAGCCCCCATGCCGCTGCCACCCCTGTGGGCAGCACTGGGAGTCCCCTGCCCACAGTTCATGGTCTTGTACCAGCCGCCACAGATGGCGCTAACACATTCACTCCCTGGGAGCTGCCTGACAGCTGGGCAGCCACTCCAGTGATCTTGCTGTCCTCAGGCGGCCTGGGTGACCCCCACCCCCAGGGCAGCCCCCCCCCAGCTGTCAGGCAGCCCCCAGGGACAGCACGATTGCTTGCACTCCTTACCCTCTCACCCTCACCCCCCTGATGGCTGTTAGCTGAGATGGGCATGTTAGCACTGGCTCCAGTGAAAAGGAAGGTCACTGACAACCAGGGAAGGCTTCTTCCCTGACTGCAACCCTTCCCCCCTTTCCGTGCCCGCTGCTCTGCTTTCCTGGTGGAAAGGAGAGGATCGGGGATCAAAACCAGTGTGCACCCACTCCAGAGGTGCTGTGTGGATCCTGCAAAACCCTCAGTTCTTTTTCTGAATGGAGAGAAGCCTTCCCTGACCATAACACCCCCAACCCCCTTTCCATTGGAGCCAGCACTAGCCTGTCCCTCTCAGCTGACAGCCGGCAGTGGGGAGGGGAGTGTAGATCGTGCCCAAGAGCTTCTGGGGTCTTCTGCACTCCCCTCTCCTGTCCGGCTGTCAGTCTGTGGTTCTGGCGGAGCCATAGCTGGAGGGGACCCTAACAAACCAGACCTGGCCTTGTGGGCTCCCGTTGCCCTGGGTTGGGCCAGGTTGCCCCGCACGGCATGCTCAACAATCATTTCCTACCTTGAAGCCATGCAGAGCTGGTAGCCCTGGACCAAACAACTGTTGGCCACACTTCAGACGAGCAGGAGGCAAATGTGAGGCAATGTCTCATTTGTTAATACCCAGCATCTACTACTCACAGTAATACCTTTTCCCACTGTTAGTCACATCAAAGCCATCTGAAAGTCATTCCCAGAACAAGAGTAATATGTTCACAGACTGTCCCTCTTGTCTGTTTCAGTCCTCAATTTTTAAAAAACAAGATATTGGTAACTTTTTTTCATTCTGTAAGTGTCTGTTTGGAGAGCGGATCAGGAAGTGAAAGGAAAATCATTGAAATCTATGTATTACAATTATTTATATATTGTTTTATGTAATACAATCAATTAAAACCATTCCCAAACACCCTTCCCCCCCCCCCCCCCCCCCCCCCCCCCCAATGAGACTGACCAAAAGCCACTTGATAGTGTTCCATCCAGTTATCAAGAATATTCTTGATCTTCCGCTGTAACTTTCTTAATTCTCTGGCTACATTGAAGTCATTTGTGTGGTTTATAATCTCCACTGGAATTTCTAGTGTCGTCTTCAGCTCTGATCCCTTTAGGTTAAAGAAAAGTTTGTAATGATGGTAAAAGAGCTTTTGAAACAATATTATAAAACATACTATATCTTTGAATTTTAAATAAAAGGGGCACCATAATTCTGCCTCTGCTTGTTCCTTTCTTGAAAACTAGGAGAAGAGGGCTGTAAGAAGCTATAAGAAATGGCTTTGGGTATAACTAGTCTGTTTAGACAGATTTCTACAAGACCCCCTAACACCTCACTTTACCTTTCCTTTGTTCCTACATGCATTATAGAAAATGCAGCAGGTAGATATTAGGATTGCTTAGATTAAGCACTGAATTTAATTATCCTTCAAAGTCAACAACAATTTCTGTCTGTCTTTCATCTTCCCCAAAGCACACACCATATGGCATCTGCTGTGAGGCTGGTGTCTCTAGATTTGTGTAAACTGTGACTGGTTTAATTGGGCATGGCAAACATGAGAAGGCAATGCCACAGTGGGGATGGAAGCACCACTATAGCAATATCATTTGATGGAAATAAGAGTTCTGGGACTTCTTGAAAAATCCCAAGTTTTTAAAAATTCTGGCATCATGCATTTTACTTGCTGTGATGGGCCAGACTCACGTTATTAGTCAGTAGTAATCCTTTAGCAATACATGCTTTGTGTGCCTGAAAGGGATGATGCAGAATGGCTACATTGGTGCCAGCATTTCCTTTTACTTGGTTTTACATGGCTACTTTTGCCTGGTTTTGAAAAAAACTCAGCCTTAGTAGTCTGTGACTGGCACAGCTCCAAAGTGCCCAGTAAGCATGGAGAGAGAATGCTATTGTCCTCCAGTCTGGAGGCAGGTTACTCTGCAACCAGAGGCATGTGTGTGTGCCAGAGGATATTGTACAATACTTCTAGGCGGGAAATCAAACTAACTACTGCTGTTATGTGTAGGTGCTGCTAGAACATGCTCCAATAACCTGCCATAGCCACCAGCTGCCACACCCAACGATGAGTCCTGTGCCTGCTGTTCAAAAGCAGAAACACACATAGGCCCTTTTTACACGGGCCGCAGCTGCGTGGGGGGTGGATGTGTGCGCCGCAGTGTGGGTGGCGCATGGATGCCAGTGCACATGGGTGCATCCCCCACCCCCCATGCATACAGCAACCTCCGTTTTCCCTGGTTGCTCCATGCGTGAGGATGTAGGGGGGTGGATGAGTGGGGATGCATGTTTTGAAGGCGCGCATACGCACCCCCACTCACCGGCTGCGGGATTTACATGAGACGGTACCATTCATGCCCACACAGACCTGCTACGTGGGCATGAGTGATACTGTGTTGTGTAAAAAGGACCATAGACAAGAGAGCCTAAACATCACCTTGGCTTCTGTTTTGAAAAAAGTCCTGGAAAGTTGGATGTGTGTCTGAATGTTTATTGGCAATAGAGACGAAGTAGTAAAGTGATATCTTTTATTGGACCAACTACTTCAAAGAGCTATGTAACTGCAATGATAGTACATCACTGGTATGTGTGTAAGTACATGGATTGATGCCATGCATTTAGAGCAGCATGATTAGTGTGTACACATTGCGCAGCTGTAGTCCCTCATCACCATGATGCTCATCCAACCAGTTCAGTTACTTAACACAGACACACAGTGTTTTTTATAACTCTCCTCTCCCTTCAATGTGAATATAAGCATAAAGTTCTGATTGGAGTTTTGTACATGTGACTTACCCCTTGAAGAAGAACTGATTGCAAAATAACTCTTTGAGCAGGTGTTGCTAATTTATTGTACTTATTTCCATAGGCATGGAAATACACTTCAAAAGAAGTTCTACAGTTTTAAAACACCCAGTAGTGGGGGTGAGTGCCTTTTTGAAGCACCATCCAGCCTTTAAAAGGGCTCCACAGCACTCTTGGCCGAATGCCTATCAGAGCACTGTGGAGGGGAAGCCCCAGCCCAACTTTGAAATTGACAAGCCCTGGCTCAAGCACTACGGAGCCGAGCTCTGCAGTGCTCCCAGCTGGGGTATGTCATTTTCTCTGGGTAATGTTTGCATTTTGGGGCATTGGGCACCCGACTGGTCCTTGGGTAGCCTGTTGGGTGCCCAGTGGGGTGCCCAAATGTGGGCATTACCCGTGGGTACTAATTTTAGTCCCCGCTGCAGCTGTAGTACCTGGATAAAGTACATGAAAATGATTCAATTGCGTGAAAAATGCATACCAAGTAGAAAGAAGTCTCTAACGATGCCTAGCTCACATACAAAAGAATATTATAACATTTAGAAACCATCTGAGGAAAGAGCAATACAGCATATCTAACAGCATGTCTAACTGGTTTGACAGAAGTCCAAATGAGAAGCTTTTATCACTGTTGGCATGATGATTCATGGCTTTCTGTTGTGTTGCACCTATCCATTAGCTGATTTATGAGGATCTACTGTTTGGCTGTCTTTAATTATGTGAATTGCTGACTGTTAGGAAAATTAGCATCATTTTGGATGTTATGAAAGAGAGGTACTAATTATGTATTCAGTTTCAGAGAATAAGAGGAAATAAATTGCAACAATGCTTATTTGGAAAGTATACCTTCTTTAGAAATTATTCAGAGAGAGATTCCTGCATCACATTAGAATATTCTAATGTTAAAACTTAAGGAAAGGATAATTTTAGTGACCCAAAAGAGGCAAGAAAATGCCATAAAAGGATATTATATTATTATTATTATTATTATTTATTTATTATAAACATTTGTATAGCACCAGTCATGAGCTCGGTGCTGCACAGAAACATACAATAGACGTGGTCCCTGCCTGTGGCTTACAAGCCACTTCAACCTGTAAACAGACCTTGTGCGTATAAAGTTTCAGTAAGAGCTTAGTCAATGACTAGTGCTCTGATGTGTACACATTCCACTTGCACCAGTATTTTTTTTAAAATCTGACATTTACTAGAAATAATAACAAGCTTGATTCATAATAAAAAATAAGCCATGAGTATGCGTGGTGGAAAATCCCCATTTCACCAAATGGCCTGCAGCTGGCCAGCAAAGCCCCCTGTCCAAATGGAGACTCTTCAGTTGGTTCTCAAACTTAAAACAAAAGTTTCCTGGAGAAAACATCAGGTAAAAACGAATGTGATGGTTTTCATTTTCAGGCACTGCCATGGACTTACCCCCTCCGGGCCACCACTGTGACCAGGATTTGGCGAGGCCCCCAAACTAATTTATTTTTTATTTATGTAAAATTTGTATCCCGCCCCTCCTGCTCACAGGATGTGGGATGGGACGGGAACCCGCACACTGGGAAGGGCAGGGAGCTGGGTAGACGTGTGGCCACTAGGCCCTGTCCCCACACTGCTCCCATTGGCCTGCCCCTCACCCTGACAGGTGGTCATGGCAGCCAATGGTGGCTATCCCCTCCTCACCACCACTCTGGACTGGGGTGAGTAAAGCGGGCTTTCAAATGTGAAAGCCTGCTTTACTCCTGGTCAGGGAGCAGGATCCTGACCGTGGTGGGGGCTAGCCTGGGGTGTGACTTGGAGACTTTCCTGAGTCACAGCCTGGGCTAGCCCCCACCCACCCCCCATGTATGCAAACATTTGGCGGGCACCAACTAACGTGACGGTAGCCCTGGGTTAAACTGCACTAAAGCATGCTAAACCCAGACACCATACCATTTGAAAAAACCCACCATCTGCTTTTCCCCATGGGGAAAATCAGATCACAGTTTTGGCACAGTTTGCACCACTGCCTTCTAGTGTCATGAGAATCAAGTCCAGTGTTCTTTTATGAATGCGGTTTCTCTCATTTGTAGTTTCCCTGAAGTGAAGCTTTTTAAAACTGTTTTTGTAATCCAGGCTGATTTAGAGACAAATCCTCTTATACCAATTTCCATAGTGAAAAGCAAATCTGCAACAAGAGAGGTATCCAAACTGAAATCTTGAGGAAAAGTATCTGCTCAAGATTTCAGACCCCTATTTCAAGGATTAAATACCCTGGAAGACCTACTCGGCACAGATGCTCCATATTGCATTGCAAATGCTGCTGTCTCGAAGGGTGAAAATAAATATGCACCTTTATTTTAATTTAGTTTTAAAAACTTATTATCCCGCCCTGCCTGCCACAGGCAGCTCAGGGCAGCTTACAACAATAAAAAACAATTAAAACACATCATAAAAAGGAGGAAAAAGAGAAAACAGCCGCCCCCTACCACCCACCCCCCATTGCCCCTCTCCCCCGCCAAACTCCTGGCGGAACAGCCAGGTCTTGCAACTTTTCCAAAAAGAAGGGAGGTCCAGGGCCAGCTGGGGCCCCACCAGAAGGCAGTTCCATAGGTGTGGCGCGGTGTCATGGGGACATGGGGGCAACACACCATTTGGGGGAGATAACCCACCCATTTGGGGGGGAGATGACTCACATTTTGGGGATATATGTGGTGTGAGGTGAAGGGTTAAACAGATTGTAAGCTCAGTTACAACAAAATGCTGAAACCAGTTGCCAGAGTGGGGGATGAGATTCCCTTTGTCATGGCAAGTGGGTAGTTTGTTACCAAGCAACAGCCAGGTAACCTTCCCAACTTGATAACAATAACAATGACCAGGAGAAAGAGGAAGTGACCTAAGGCCTCCAGCGAGGAAGAAGAAGGAACTTTTTCTTCAAGAATTGTCTCTCTTCCATCTTGACTTTCAACGAGTTAACAGCTCAGGAGAGGTGCTGCCACATGTTTGCAGATTATGGACTAAAGACTTGACTATGAACTAAGATTTGAACCCGGTCTTCAACATCAAGGCCGAGACAGCAACTGATGGACCAGTATTGCGCCCTTAGGGTAAGGGGACAGTCAGGGAATATCAGTGGAGTTAGAATGCGTGTATTTTATGTTTGATTTATTGACTTGCACTATCTGATCAACAGCCTTGTACCTGTATGTAATCAATATATGTTTTATAATCAAGCCTAGCGTGCTTGGGTCGTTATTTGGCCTTGGGGAATTCACTTGGGGGTACTCCTATCTAGGTGAGAGCCTAGACAAACCTTTTTCATATAAGACAACCCCACTGCAAAGTCTCCCAAGCCACAGGTGGCCAGAGAACCTTCTCTGTGTTACGGCTGGGCAGGGAGATCAAAGGGAGGCTTGGCTAGGGGTGCGGACCTCTGAAAGCTCCCTGATTGCAGTGTAGGGTTTTCTGATCACTTGGGGACCCAAGCGGGCACAGGCAACTGGGTTGCGGCTGGCCTGGTGGGCAAACGGGGGGCAGCCTCTAACGAACAGAGGGCCCCAAAACCCCTAACCCCCGGTGACACGCGGCCACAGAGAGTGCCCTCTCCAGTGTGGCAGGACCTCGGGGGACCTCGAGCAGGGCTTCCCTGAACAACCGCAGGGGCCGATCCAGGACATGGGGAGTGAGTCGGTCTCGCAGATAGGCAGGACTCAGACCGTTTAGGGCTTTATAGGGTAAAACCAACACCTTGAATCGGTCCCGGAAAACCACTGGCAGCCAGTGCAGAAAGCAGAGCACTGGTGTAATATGCTCCCGGTGGCCCAGTCCCACTAGGAGACGGGCCACCACATTCTGCATCAGCTGCAATTTCCGAGCCGTCACCATGGGTAGCCCCATGTAGAGCGCGTTACAGTAGTCTAGTCGAGAGACGATGAAAGCATGAATGATTGTGGCCAGGTCAGAGTCAGAAACAAATGGCCGAAGCCATCGCACCAGATGTAACTGGTGGAAAGCACTCATCGCCATAGCCTCCACCTGGAGATCCAGGCGGAGCTGCGCATCGAGGAGCACCCCTAGACTCCATACCTGGAAGGTCAATGGAGGACAGACCCCATCAATGATGGGGGCCATCAATTCCATTGCCTTACCCAGTAACATCGCCTCCGTCTTGTCAGGTTTCAGCCGCAGTTGATTAGCCCTCATCCAATCCCTCACAGCCGCCAGACACCGAGTAAGCACCAAGACTGCCGGGCCTGGGTCTGTTGAAAAAGAGAGGTACAGTTGGGTATCATCAGCATATTGATGACACTGTACTCCGAACCCCCTAATCACCTCACCGAGCGGCTGCATATACATGTTGAACAGGAGAGGGGACGGAGGTCTCAATATGATGAAAAACAGTCCCTGAGAACCACCCACTAGGTTCTTCTGGTCAGGAAAGAGCGGAACCATTCAAGAACAGTCCCACCCACTCCTGCACAGCCTGGCACTCTGCCCTCCCGCAGGGAGGCGTTGACCACCCAGCCAGCAATGGCCCCATTGTCTCCTGGCAGATCTTAACCAGTCAGGACGGGCAAAGGTCTAATTCACAAGAAGTAGCCCTGACCGCCCCAAGAACATCCACCGTATCAGCAGGCGTCACTGACTGAAACTGATCCCAGAAAACCAGACATGATGGGGCATCCATAACCTCTGGTTCCCCTAGTGTAATAAATGCTGCATCAAAATCGTGGTGAATATGAGTGATTTTGTCCACAAAATAATCCACAAACATGTCACAGCGGGCACTAGATGACTCCACTCCAAGATTGAGGGAGGCCGTGCTGACCAGCCCCCGCACTACCCGGAACAGCTCTGCTGGATGGGATTTTGCAGATGCTTTGTGGGTAGCAAAGAACTCCCTCTTTGCTGCCCACATAGTCAAGGCATAGGCTCATAAACTGGCTCTATGTCGCAATCTATCGACTTCAGCACGCAAACAACGTCACCATCGCTCCAACCGCCGCCCATCTCGCTTCAGCAACCGCAGCTCCTTGGAAAACCAAGGAGGTCTGCGGAGCTGCCGCCTGGGCAGTGGATGCCTAGGAGCTGTCTGATCAATGACCTCCATCAGCAAGGTGTTCCACAGCACAACAAGGTCATCGATGAGACGGTCGTCAAGCTCAGAGGGTATTTCCCCCAGAGCATTCCGGAACCATTCCGGTTCCATCATCCTCCAGGGGCAAACCATTCGAATCGGCTCAATACCCTTCCAGGGGCAGACGTGCACTAGGAGCAAGGTCTGCAGGAGGTAATGGTCTGTCCATGACAAGGGCACACACAGCTAATATCTCCTCCACTAACGGAACACCCACCTCAAGGCTGGTGCAAAACACAAGATCCAAGGTGTGTTCTCCCTGATGTGTCGGGCTGATAACCATCTGGGACAGGCCCATGGTTGCCAGCTGGTTTCAGGAGGGGCGGGATACAAATTGTTAAAATAAATAAATGCTCAGCTCCACCAAGGGTGACATCAGCATGAATGTTGAGGTCCCCGAAGACTATTGTCTTTGGGGACCGCAACACCACCCCCAACACCACCTCTGCCAGAGCATGCAGGGAGGCTGCTGCACAGGTAGGTGCACAGTATACCAGCAGCACTCCCAAACTGTCCCCTGCCTGATCAAACACAAGATGGAGACCTTCGATACTCAATATGGATTTCACCGGATTCCTCCTCACAGACCATTCCTCCTTAAAAATCATAGCTACACTGGCCCCCCCATCCCTCTGACCATGACTGGTGCTGCACGGAATACCCAGCTGGAACAAGATCAGCCAAAATAGGCCCCGAGTTATTATCCAGCCAGGTTTCCGTGATACATATGAGATTGGCGGCATGGTCCAGGATTGTTTCCTTGACTGTTGTCCCTTTATTAGCCACCGATCTCACATTTAACAGCACCATCACAGGGTCGGGGGCCCTCTAACCAAGAACCACCTGCTCCACTGTTTCGAGGGTAGTGAGTGGGACATGCAACAAGCATCTATCCTGCCTCACCGATCTCACCTCCCCCTTCTTAGGACCATATCTCCCCTGTCCCATCACAACCCCAATAGCCATGCCCTCTCCCCCCCGCCAGTCACCCCCCCGGCCCCATCCCCCGGCTGTCCTGCACTGGCAGCGGGGGAGATCCTCCTCCTCAAAAACCCTCTCCCCCCTCCTCTGGTTCCCCCTCTCATAGGGAAACCACAACCCCCACCCTTATTGGGTCAAACCCCCCTCTCTCACTGGGGGGACGTGCCCAACCCTCCCCAACCTAGTCCCCCCTCATCCCCCACATATGCAGGGGAGGAGTCATGTTCCCCTCAATTCTCCCTCAACCCCATCAACATATACCCTAACCACCCGTCTTATCCCTTAGCCAGCCTCCCCCAGCCCTCACCTAAGGGCCACATCCAACGACCCTTTGGCGTGGCCCTTAGGCGCACAACCCTGCAGTTCCTCCTGGGGTAAATGGTTAGATGTGTAGTTGTTCAGTAGCACCATCTAGCAGGAATCAAGTCCTGGGGGAGTCCTCAATACGGGCAGAAGCCCTGGCTTCGGTCCAGCCCTCCCAGCAGCTCTCTCCCAAGGACACTCCCCAACAAGTTTCTACTGGAGGGCCTCCACAGCCCGCAAACGGCCAACACCCTTAGGTGTCGCCCTTTGGCTGGTGCCCAAGGGCCCTAGCCCTAGGAGAAATACCTGCAGAAGGAGGAGGTGACAGGGTGGCGGGGCAGACAACTCCTCCAGGCACACCCCTCCAGGTTTCCCCCCAGCTGGCATACACACACAGTCCTCAAGGGCCCCAGTCCTAGGAGAAATTAACTCCGCTTTAACACCACTTGAACATTTCTTATGCATGTTGCAGGATTGCATAGGGTGCCAATACAGCCCTACAACATGCATAAGAAATGTTAAAGCGGACTTATGTGTATGTCTGTTTTCACTCACTGTAGTGCCATTTCTAGATCTGTTGGAAAGTATATAGAGATATTTTCATGCTGCCACATCCGTCCTTGCTAGATTTTGAGTAGGGCTGAAGTTTCCAATTCTCCATGATATTCCATTCTCACTATTGCCAAGTATGTGGTCCTCTTTGAGTGGCATAACCAGTTGTAACCTGACAAGCTGCAAGGGTCCTTAATGGGTAAAGATGTCACATTAATACAATATGCAGTCAAATAAATTAGATGAAACAATGTTCCTTCCCACACCTTTACGTTAGAGTGTTTATTAAACACCATGTACATTCTAATCCTCCAAATGCTTTGGAAATGCTCTTTGTTTTTATTTCATTTTTTAAAAAGGGGTGCAGCCACACGAGCCATTACCACGGTTTGGGCAGCCTTACCCCACATCAGGTAGCCTTACTACATGATGCAGTGCATTGTCTGCCCGGCAGTCACTAGATGTTCACCCTGCAGTGGAGTGGACAGCTGTCTGCTTCGCCCGAGTCCTTGGAAAAAGACTGGGGACACAGCACTTAGCAACCTTATCCAATGTGGTGTAAAGCTACCTAACAGGCAATAACACACCAGTGCTCATGGGACCAGTCTCCGTCTGCCTCGCAGTGCCTCAGCCCACCCTGGGGTGTGTCGAGACCTCCAACAGCAGCCTGCCTGCCCAGCTTTCCTGCAGCAGAGTGGACCATCTGCTCTGCTCTGCTCTCCATACTGATCCCAAAGTGTGGTGGCAGTGATTACCTGCCATGGGCCACGTGGGGATTGGGCCCACCTCAGCTCATGTGACTGCACCCAAGGATGCACATGTATTTAAGCTTGCACCATGTGTTTCCGAGCATTCCGGATTAATTATTTTATACACCAACCAAAGAGAAGCAAACACCTTTTGGTGATTGTTTAAATTAGGCTTTACTTTCCTAATTGTTACTACTACCCTCCTATTTAGGAATCTACTGCAGATTGCAGTGATGTACACTGTGTCTATATGGAGCACTGGTAAAACTTAACATTTTGGTCTTTAGTCAAACCAGGGGGACAACCAAAGCACAGCATTCGGCACAAAATTGGGAAACCTCTCTTATAGAAATTGCATACGATTTTAAACTCCAGAACAGAAAGGACAGCCTCATATGAAGGAACTTCCCTCACACTGCAAACTGAAGGGATCTCAGATAGAGCTGCATCACAAGAGTGTAACCGGGGAGGGGGTAAGGAAGACTCGCATGGGGAACCCACACGTACCCAAGGCTGGCAACACTAGCTGGGAGAGAAAAGCCCGTCAGGATAAAATGGTGATCTTTACCTCTACTTAAAGAGAACAGACCTCTATCATCATAGGGCACACGGAAACAGGGAAGCCAAGACAGCCCCAAGGTCCACTCACCCACACACTCAGAGTCCAAGGGGGGAATGGTATGCCGCGTGAGGGGAGGACATGAAAGGGTCTGGAGAAGGGCCCTGACACACAGGACGAAGGGAACGCTCACACCGGACAGGAGGGACCCAGGTAGGGAGGGGGGAAGGGGAAGCACCCGCGCAATCACTCTCTCTAACACTCACCGACTCACACCAGGTATTCCAGGGAAAACTCATAGGGGAAGGTCCAGGCTCATGGGGCTAACTGCTCGCTCGCTCGTTCACTCAGTCGCTCCAAGGTTCTCACACAAAGTGCTCGCTCTGCTCAGGGGGGGGGGCAGTCTCTCTGAATCACCAGCGTCGCTGTCAGTGTGGCGCTGGGTTTTATTCTCCATGCCCCGCCCCTGTGCGTGCTCACAAGCGCTCCGAACGCCGCAGCAGGAGCGGGGAAATCCCCATGCTATGTGACGGCTAGGGGGGGCGTGGCATGGGGCTGGCGCCCCGTTGGGGACACCGGTGGGGGCAGTGCGAGGCATGGTGTAGCCGGGGGCGGGGCCTTGCTGGTTTGGGGGTTCTGTGGCCGCCGCTGTGGGGCGACTCGGCAGGGTAGGAGCTGCTGGCACCGCACGGGGCTGACAAAGGGTGAGTGACTCAACCCTCACCCTTAAGGTTCCAGAGACTGTAAGCATTCCAGACCTGATATTTAGCCAACCCTGCTTGGCAAGAGTAATATCAAAACATGTTAACCATGTATGAAAGGAATAACACACAGTGATTTGGAACTCGCTACCAAAGAAGTTTACTAGAGAGAATATATTATTTTTATTCATGTATTAAAATTTATACTAATCAATAAGAGAATTATTTTTGTATCATGAGAATACCCAAAGTCCTAGCCAAGCATAGTGTTAGACTCTGTGCAAACCCTCCACAGTCTTCAATCATATGAAGATCATACCCATAGTCAGAGAGAGTCTCTGCCCTTCATCAAATCTTCAGTAGGTGTAAATCAACATAGATGCACTTTAGTCAATTTCTCTCAGATGAAATCAGGATTTTGGCCTTATATTTTTTAAGGCATTATGCTCCACAAACAAACAGAAACAAGCTGAGAAATATATTATGGTTTCAGGGCCAAGATGGTAGTCTAGCAAGGATCAAAGTATCTGCAATAAAATAATTGTTAAAAAGGAAGAGTTGCAAAAGTATTCAAATAAGATTGTTCTAATACTGAGTTTTTGATTGCTGCTTACCTCATTCTTTAGAGGCCTCTTTGTTTCTTTCCTCTTTAATTTTTTATCATTTGCTTTAGAAAATTCTTTGGCTGATTTGGATGAAAGTTTAATTCCTATGGTGAGTATCTGCCCCTAGAAAGCAGAGAGAAAGAAGACATGGTTTTATGACCTGCTAAACATTTTTTTTTTTTTAAAAAAAAGACTTTTATAAAAAAGTGCCAAGAGGCCACCAATAGACTCAGAGTCACACTGGGTGTCTTGAGATGGACCCAGGGCTGGCCACCCCTGGACTTGCTCCGGGGGTGGCCAGCCCTGCATCCCCTGCGTTCACTCCGTCTGCGCCGGCTTTACATGGACCCGGCAGCTGCTGCGGCCCATAGTCCACCCGCACAGCACCCCTCTACCCCACACCATAGAGCTGCAGGTAGATCGCTTGACACTCTAGGTTGCCGCCTACAGCTCTATGGCATTGTCCAGGGCAACACCAGGCCAAGAGTGGAGCTGGAGTGACTGAGCAGATAGACTGCAGCTCTACCTCCAGCTGGTGTCCCATATTTGGGCAGCCGGCTCCACTGGCGGTGCTCTGAGACATTCCGGAGCACTGCCAACAGAGCTGCCCCAGAGCAGGCAGCACCTGCCCTGCCTCTGCTCTGCCTGCACATCTGGCAGCCCGTCTTTACACAGATAGGCCACCCAGTGTGAGACAGAATAGAGGCATGGGTGCCGTCTGTCGAAAAGCACCCATTGTGCTGTGTGTTATACAAGCACAAACTTTCATTACATGGATGTATGTATCTTAAATAAAAAAACAACAGGTGATCCAACAGCATGAACTAGCTACCTTTGACAAATTTCCTCACACTGGTTGATTATGAGGATAACAAATGCAGGCCATTTATAGATCCCTGTGTATCCACACATCTTAGAAGGGTCAGTAGGACGAAAGGGCTAATATTAAGGCTCCTTTTCAGCCAAAAATCCCTAGCCCCTGTGATTGTAGTATAACTTGACCATTTTTATGAGAACTGAAAATGAGCAGCTGCAACATACCAGTTCTTCTAACTGTGGAAGAGCCACACCCTGTAATGGTGACAAAGACAACTGGATGCTTTCATGTTGCCACTTGTAGACCAAGCGAACAGCAAAGCGCCCTGCAATCCTCACCACAATATAGTTGTTAACCTGGGGTAAGATAAAAGGGCAGACATATCCTATACATCATTTTAAATTTTATTTCAGATGGGAAGTGCTGCAGAGTCGGAAGGCTCAAAATGTAAATGGAAAACTTTAGGAGTTGTCATCTTTGTGACAATTCATGCATCGAGCTGGCGTTTCAGTTACATTTAGGTCCAAATTCTGTTTTTGTCTTAAAAGGGACTTTCATAATAGAATAGAATAGAATAGAATAGAATTTATTAACAGCCTTTAGCCAAACATTGTGAGATTGTGAGGAGATTGTGAGGAGACAAAAAGACGATCCTAACTCAGGTATTTCCCAAAGAGTTAACATCCTGCCATCCATGGACAATTAAGTACTCTAGCCCCAGTAAGGACAGACTGTTGAGGCACAACTCCTCCACCCAGGAGATGCCTAGAGCCATTTGTTCCTGATGAGGGCCATCTCAAAGTCAGGAGAGAACAATGTGTCAGGAAGATGCTAATGTGCTCAGAGGCCTGGGAGCTGGGAGACTCACCCTTTTCTCTAGACAATTGGGCACCATAAGAACTGTTAAGTCTCAATGATCCATAAACAATGGAAAAGACCCTCTCTCTCTGCGAAAAAAGAGTGACATCACCCCTTTCCCACAGACCCTCCTGCAGATCTTTTTGTGAAGCAAGTGCCTCAGCCCACATTTTTAACAGCAGCACCTAAAAAGTATATAAGGACTGGTTTGAACAGATGGAACTTTGAATGACGGCTTGTGGTCACTAGCATCAGCAGTAGGGGTGGGAAGTTCGGTTCCCCCGGTATCCGATACTGCTGGTATTTTGCTGTACCAGCAGTATCGGATGAATCCGGTTATTGGGGGTACCGGTGCTGGTTCCCCCGTGCCGGATTTGTTTACATTGCGGCCATTGAAATGAATGGCCGCAATGTAAAAGAAAGAAAGAAAGAAAGAAAAAATTCCCTCCCCCGTCCAGGCTGCACAGGTGGAAGGGGGGAGACCCCCCACCCACCCTGCCCAGCCTGGATTTTAAAAGAATTTTTTTTAGCTGAAGTCCCTGCTAGTGCGGGCTCCGGGGCCACCGTCGTGGCGGTGGCGGCGACCTGAAGCCCGCACCAACAGGTACTAGGGTGATCCCTGGGGTAGGGGTGGTTTAACACCCCCCCCCATCCCAGGGATCACCCTACCCCCCCATCCAGAAATCGCCTAACTTTTGCGCTCTGGGCAGTGGTACCTGCACGGCGGTCCGGCAGTTTCAGTGCTGGCTGGCTTCATCGCTTGACTAGGCCTTCCGGGGAACTTCCGGGTTTTCCTGGAAGGCCTAGTCAAACGCTGAAGCCAGCCAGTGCTGAAGCTGCCAGACCACCGTGCAGTCGCCGCCGCCCGGAGCGCAAAAGGTAGGCAATTTCTGGGTGGGGGGTAGGGTGATCCCTGGGATGGGGGGGTGTTAAACCACCCCCCATCCCAGGGATCACCCTAGTACCTGCTGGTGCGGGCTTTGGGTCACTGCCGGTGGCCTGGTGGCAGCCCGGAGACCGCAGTAGCAGGGACTTCGGCTAAAAAATTTTTTTTTTTAAATCCAGGCTGGGCAGGGTGGGTGGGGGCTGACCCCCCTTCCACCCACACAGTCTGGACAGGAGAGGGAAAGTGGTTTTTTCTTTTTTCCCCCCATTGATTTCAATGGGGACAGTTCCTCATTGAAATCAATGGAAAAATACTGGTACCGGTATACCGGTTCTAATCCGGTAAACCAGGTTTTTGGGAACCGGTATCCAGTAAAACCGGTATCCAGGGTGTTAACCCCTAATCAGCAGTGAACTGTGTGGTGTCATTCCCTTCCTGACATTGCACACATGGATCACGCTCTCATCGTACCCTAGCAGCCCATCTCTCCGGCTTCACCTGGGCCCCCCTTCCAGCCTTCCTGAACCAGCGCCTGCATGGACTCCAGCTTGTGGCACTGGACATGTGAAAAACATTATTGCGTAGGGTTACTTTTGCTCTGGTGTGGGTAGCATGCCATGTTGCCTGCCAAGACCAGGAAACCAGGACTTGTGCTTTTCTTTTCTTCCAAAAAAGAATTGTTCTATAAAATAATTTGTTATACTCCTGGCCCGTCAGTTCAGTGTCCCAACCTGACCCAGGCCATGTTGCCCACAATTTCCCAACCCGGACAGCCCAGGGTGTGGTCCCACTGGCCACAAATTTGTTTTTACCCAAATAAGATCTAACTGTAAATATAAAATAAATGTTTTTTAGTTTAGATTTTAAAACCTATTTAATTTTTTTTTCCTACTTGTATGATGAATTTTGAACATTAAAAGTTGGCTGCTCTTATGGTATTGGCCATGTTGTTAAAATATATTGAAATTCTCCTGTGCTATTAGGGGAAAGGAAAAAAATGAATGCCTCATATTTTTAAATACGAATTTTATCATTCCTTTTCCTAAGCCATAAGACAGATATGGAACCAAATACACAATTTATTTTAACCGTTACCAGCTTTGTAAAAAAAGACTAATGATTTTTGTCATTTGATCATTCAAAATGTACATTTTTGCAGGTTTGGCAAAAAACCAACAGCTATTGTGGCTTTAACTAAAAGTCTTCACCCATACATCAGTAGCTGAGGGAGTTTCAATGCTCTTTTTGTTTGTTCCATTTCACTTATCTGTCTAGCTGAATCAGGCAGTAATGTGAACTGAGAAAAAGAACCAGTTTCTCATTGTTGGCTACCTGTCATTCTGTGAGTCCTCTTGCATTTTATATCACATAATAAAGCCACCAGCAGTGTGTGTTAGACAGCAAACAACAAAAGTTAATCTGATCTATAACCAGTTGGTGTATTTACAAATTCTTCCTGAGGGCACGCTTATGGATTTGGTACAAAGTATTTAGGGCAGCTGCTGATAAGGAAACCATAATTCCACCAGGCTTTATGAAAACAGCTGAAGAGTTTTGTGCAAGATAGTGTGTGAACATGTGACTGTAGTGCATGCAAATCTCTAACCCCTTTTGTTTCCTAATCCTAAATCCTTTGCTCCAGTAATACCTTGTTGGCAACAAGGCCTACAGGTTAATTTTGTGGTGCGTACCATTTTAAAAAGTGCTAACTTTTAATTTTAATTGTTCTTGTATTCCGACACTCATTTGACCTTTTCCAAGCTATACAGTATTGTACTGTGTCTCTATCAAATTGTCTTTACTTGTATCTTCTGTAAACTAAATTGCCCTAATACTTTTAATTATGCCCCACCTCTTTTGTTTGCCTTCCCTAGTGTCTGTTTCTGCTACATCATTTTTAAAGGAGATAACTAAATGAGCACAGCATTCAAGAAGAGCATGTATCATTGATCTCTGTAATGTGTCTGATATGCACTTATGTGGTAAGCAGTTGTTTTCATTCAGATATCTGAGAGTGTCAGATTCATAGGTTTTCACTCATTAATTTCAAACTCATTAAGCAGTAATTGCCTTTCTCCTCCCCAATAGCATGGTTCATAATTGTTACGGAATAGGGGGAATGGAGGGGGGAGAGGGCGTCAGGAAGGGAAGTAAAGGGGTAACTCCGTGGCAGGTTTCTCTCCTTGAGGCAGGCACAGGTGTAGGTAATTCCCTCAGGGTCTTGTTTGGGCTTTCCCTCTGATCTGGAAGGCAACCCAACTCATCACAGGGAGGGAGAGGAAACCAGTAGCTGGGGCGGCGGGGGGGAAAGGATGGGGAAACACAGTCGCTCTCAGCACGCCACAGGATCCAGGGCACCGTGTGTCAATAAGAGTGTAAGGAGGCGCCAGGGGTAGGACTCTGGGGAGTGGGGAGGTGGGGGAAGAGATGGGAGGAAAGGGGGAACAGGTGCAGGAAAAGGCAGGTCTCGCTCTCAGGGGGTGTGCCGGGGTCACAGGAGGACTGCGGGGCAAGGATGGAAGGAGGGGGAGTGGGGTCAACACAGTACACACACACACTCACGTATTCAAAGTAGGGAGGGGACACAGACTCACTTCACACTACTCACACCACAGATCTTAACACAGAACACAAGGCACAAGGGCAAATGACAACTGGGAACAGGAACAAGACCAGAACTCTCTCTCTCATGGTGGGGGGCCAGCCTCTCACAAATGATTACCAGCGGGGACTGTTTGCCCCGCCAGTGTTTTTATCTCATTCAGTGTGGCAGGAGCGTCTACATGGGGTGGGGCCCACCCCCTCTGTGAGCCAACGCCCCGCCAGGCATGCGCTTCACCTGGGCGGGACTTTCTCTCCTGCGTCTGTGAGCGACGGTTGCACTCGGTCCTCCCCGCTGCTCCTACCGCTGGCTGTGGCGGCTTCCACAAGCGTCTGTCTGTCTATTTGACCATTCCCATCGGGTCTGCGATACCGAAACACAGATTATGTCCATCAAACAAGGGAAGGGTAGTCTGCTCGAGTATATCACACGTTTCCAACAATTGGCTCTAGAATTACAGTGGTCAGCGGACGTGTTGAAGGTTCTGTTTCGGAGGGGGCTGAGTGAAGACCTGAAAGACCAGTTATTGTTTACGGCATTACCAGAGACCTGGGAAAAACTACCAACCCTCACACTCCAAATAGATGACAGTTTGACTGAGCGATGCAGAGAAAGGCGGTAGGAAACTCGAGTGCCCCCATCCAGGCTGTCTCTAGGGTCCCCTACAGCACCAGAGGTTAGCAGACCCATGGACCTGGAACCAATGCAATTAGGGGCCGCTCGAGGTCCCCTAACGCTGGAAGAAAAGGGCCGATGATGGAGATCATGGACCTGTCATTACTGTGGAGACCCTTCGCACTTCATACAAGCGTGCCCTTCACTAGTGCCGCAATGCCAGACAGCGGGAAACTCCAAGGGCTGAGATGGGCAGGGGCCGCCTCGACCTTGAAGCAAACCCCCTCGGTCTCCTCTTCTTGACCAGCCCATCTTTGAGTTCCCCTCACGGTAACTGTCACCTCATAGTGCTCCTTCGTGATCTGGGCCCGCGTAGACTCCGGAGCTTCCAGTAATTTTATGGACATCAGTCTCATTACTTCCCAGGCGCTCCCAATGGAACCAAAAACCCAGCCGGAGCCAGTACACACCATCAATGATTCTCCATTGATATCTGGTCCCATCATGATGCAGATGCCCCTCTTGACGTGCACTATTGGACGCCACCAAAAACGGCTCACTTTTGATGTCATGTGCACCCCGCTCTTTTTAGTAGTCCTCCTAGGCCTTACCTGGCTTCGAAAACATGACCCCCAGATATCGTGGACCACTAACCAACTCTGGCTGTCTTCACCATACTGCCTACATGCTTGTGGCCTCTCCCCGCCGGTACAGGGAATAGCGGCAATGACCCCCGAGACGCTCTCCCCAAAGAACCCCCGTATTCCGTCCAAGTACCAAGATTACCATGACATATTCAGCAAACAGTGTACCATGGTTCAGGTGCATCTACACCCTGTCCACGCCAGAACACGACACGCTCCGCCTCTATCTTGACGAAGCCCTACAAAATGGATTTATTCATCACTCTTGCTCCCCCATGAGGGCACCCATTTTCTTTGTCCCAAAAAAGGATGGAAGCCTCTGCCCTTGTATAGATTATCGTGGCCTCAACAACATCACTATCAAGAATTGTTATCCACTACCCCTGATCCCGGAACTCCTAAACCGGTTACAAGGAGCTATGATCTTTACAAAGTGTGACTTGTGGGGAGCATATAATCTGGTGAGAGTCCAGGAGAGGGGCGAATGGAAAACCACCTTCCGGACCCGATATGGGCACTTTGAATACTTAGTGATGCCATTTGGCTTAGCCAATGCACCAGCAACGCTTCAACATTTCATAAACGACATCCTCCGAGACCTTCTATATGTTTTTTTGATTGCATATCTTGATGAGATATTCATCTACTCTGCTACCCAGCAACAACATGTCGAGCACGTACATGCGGTGCTCCAACGCCTCCGCACGCACCAGCTGTATTGTAAATTAGAAAAATGTGCATTCCATCTTGCTTCTGTGGACTTCCTCAGGTTCATCATCACCCCTACCGGAATAAAGATGGACCCCCACAAGATTGAGGTGATCCGACAATGGCCCCCACCTAAGATAGTAAAACCTCTCCAACGGTTCCTTGGCAGTACGAACTACTACCACCAATACATACCGCACTACGCTGAGATCATGACGCCCTTGACCCGACTCTTGAAAAAGCATCAGGACTTCATCTGGGGCCTGAAACAACAGCATAGCTTTCGCTACCTAAAGAAGGTGTTCATGGCCGCACCCCTCCTCCTGCACCCTGACTTCCAGCAACCCTTCCAGGTGGAAGCTGAAGCCTCCAGTGCAGCCCTTGGAGCGGTATTGTTACAAAAGGCTCCCACCAATGACCAGATGTGTCCCTGTGCCTACTATTCATGACAACTAAGCCCGGCGGAACAAAATTACACTATCTTTGATCGATAATTGCTAGCCATCAAGGCCGTGTTTGAAACATGGCGACACTACCTAGAGGGTGTTAGTTACCCGGTCACCATTCTTACAGATCGTAAGAACCTCACCTACCTGCAGACTGCGCAAATCACCAATGCCAGACACGCTCGCTGGGCCCTCTTTTTTGCATGTTTTTCCTTCATAATCCGCCACTGCCCCGGTAAGCTCAACATTCTGGCAGATGCTCTCTCCCGCTATCATGAGGGAGGCAGTGAAGAAAAGATGCAACAAGGCCCCATCTTGGATCAAAAGGTGTTCGCAACCACCTATTTGTCCCAGGAACATCTTGCCAAGGACACGGCCCGGGAACTGCTTCCGGTCAACAACCCGTCATACACGGAGGACAAGGGCCTCCTAAGGAAACAAGGGCTCATTGTCGTTCCCCCGTCATGCTATACGCACATCCTCTGGGCCCATCATGACGCCCCACTAGCAGGACATCCAGAACAAAACCGCACCTGCCGACTAATCCAGCGATCCTTCTGGTGGCCATCCCTTGTCCAGGAAGTCCGGGGCTATGTCAATAGTTGTGCCACTTGCGCCCGCACCAAGACCCCCAGGAAAGCCCCAAGGGGCCTGTTACACCTTCCCAAACTACCTTTAGGACCTTGGCAACAAGTCAGCATTGACTTCATTGTTGGCCTGCCCCATTTGTCGGGATACATTATGGTGTGTGTAGTTGTGGATCACTTCACCAAAATGGCACATTTTATTGCCTGTAAAGGCCTTCCTACAGCCCACCATACAGCACTCCTCTTTATCCGTCGTATCATAAGACTGCATGGGTCGCCTCTCAAACTTGTAAGTAATTGGGGTTTCCAGTTCGTATCTCATTTTTGGAAGGCCCTTTTCATGGCATTACATGTACAGTTAAAGCCAACGACTGCCTATCACCCCCCAAGTGAATGGCCAGGTGGAGAGGGTGAATCAGGACTTTGAACAGTACCTCCGCTGTTACATAAACAGGATGACTGGTATACTTGGTATACTGGTAAACAGGATGACTGGTATACTTGGTTACCAATCGCTAAGTTCACACACAATAATGCCCCAAACACCTCCCTCGGTGACTCCCCCTTTACATTACCTACGGGTTTCACCCGCAGATTGGTTCTCCTGACTTCCCCACAGTCCAAGTACCTACAACAGGAAGGCTTGTGCATCACATTCAACGGGGCCAGGAACTCGCAAAGACTACCTTAGCCCAGTCCTGACAACGCTATAAAGACAACGCCAACAACATTGGCGACTGGCACCTCTCCTCCAACCCGGAGACTACGTCTGAATAGTGAGGCGACATTATGCCTTCATGCGTCCCTCCAAGAAATTGGATGACAAGTACTTTGAGCCATATCCTATTGANGATGTCATGTGCACCCCGCTCTTTTTAGTAGTCCTCCTAGGCCTTACCTGGCTTCGAAAACATGACCCCCAGATATCGTGGACCACTAACCAACTCCGGCTGTCTTCACCATACTGCCTACATGCTTGTGGCCTCTCCCCGCCGGTACAGGGAATAGCGGCAATGACCCCCGAGACGCTCTCCCCAAAGAACCCCCGTATTCCGTCCAAGTACCAAGATTACCATGACATATTCAGCAAACAGTGTACCATGGTTCAGGTGCATCTACACCCTGTCCACGCCAGAACACGACACGCTCCGCCTCTATCTTGACGAAGCCCTACAAAATGGATTTATTCATCACTCTTGCTCCCCCATGAGGGCACCCATTTTCTTTGTCCCAAAAAAGGATGGAAGCCTCTGCCCTTGTATAGATTATCGTGGCCTCAACAACATCACTATCAAGAATTGTTATCCACTACCCCTGATCCCGGAACTCCTAAACCGGTTACAAGGAGCTATGATCTTTACAAAGTGTGACTTGTGGGGAGCATATAATCTGGTGAGAGTCCAGGAGAGGGGCGAATGGAAAACCACCTTCCGGACCCGATATGGGCACTTTGAATACTTAGTGATGCCATTTGGCTTAGCCAATGCACCAGCAACGCTTCAACATTTCATAAACGACATCCTCCGAGACCTTCTATATGTTTTTTTGATTGCATATCTTGATGAGATATTCATCTACTCTGCTACCCAGCAACAACATGTCGAGCACGTACATGCGGTGCTCCAACGCCTCCGCACGCACCAGCTGTATTGTAAATTAGAAAAATGTGCATTCCATCTTGCTTCTGTGGACTTCCTCAGGTTCATCATCACCCCTACCGGAATAAAGATGGACCCCCACAAGATTGAGGTGATCCGACAATGGCCCCCACCTAAGATAGTAAAACCTCTCCAACGGTTCCTTGGCAGTACGAACTACTACCACCAATACATACCGCACTACGCTGAGATCATGACGCCCTTGACCCGACTCTTGAAAAAGCATCAGGACTTCATCTGGGGCCTGAAACAACAGCATAGCTTTCGCTACCTAAAGAAGGTGTTCATGGCCGCACCCCTCCTCCTGCACCCTGACTTCCAGCAACCCTTCCAGGTGGAAGCTGAAGCCTCCAGTGCAGCCCTTGGAGCGGTATTGTTACAAAAGGCTCCCACCAATGACCAGATGTGTCCCTGTGCCTACTATTCATGACAACTAAGCCCGGCGGAACAAAATTACACGATCTTTGATCGATAATTGCTAGCCATCAAGGCCGTGTTTGAAACATGGCGACACTACCTAGAGGGTGTTAGTTACCCGGTCACCATTCTTACAGATCGTAAGAACCTCACCTACCTGCAGACTGCGCAAATCACCAATGCCAGACACGCTCGCTGGGCCCTCTTTTTTGCATGTTTTTCCTTCATAATCCGCCACTGCCCCGGTAAGCTCAACATTCTGGCAGATGCTCTCTCCCGCTATCATGAGGGAGACAGTGAAGAAAAGATGCAACAAGGCCCCATCTTGGATCAAAAGGTGTTCGCAACCACCTATTTGTCCCAGGAACATCTTGCCAAGGACACGGCCCGGGAACTGCTTCCGGTCAACAACCCGTCATACACGGAGGACAAGGGCCTCCTAAGGAAACAAGGGCTCATTGTCGTTCCCCCGTCATGCTATACGCACATCCTCTGGGCCCATCATGACGCCCCACTAGCAGGACATCCAGAACAAAACCGCACCTGCCGACTAATCCAGCGATCCTTCTGGTGGCCATCCCTTGTCCAGGAAGTCCGGGGCTATGTCAATAGTTGTGCCACTTGCGCCCGCACCAAGACCCCCAGGAAAGCCCCAAGGGGCCTGTTACACCTTCCCAAACTACCTTTAGGACCTTGGCAACAAGTCAGCATTGACTTCATTGTTGGCCTGCCCCCTTTGTGGGGATACATTATGGTGTGTGTAGTTGTGGATCACTTCACCAAAATGGCACATTTTATTGCCTGTAAAGGCCTTCCTACAGCCCACCATACAGCACTCCTCTTTATCCGTCGTATCATAAGACTGCATGGGTCGCCTCTCAAACTTGTAAGTAATTGGGGTTTCCAGTTCGTATCTCATTTTTGGAAGGCCCTTTTCATGGCATTACATGTACAGTTAAAGCCAACGACTGCCTATCACCCCCCAAGTGAATGGCCAGGTGGAGAGGGTGAATCAGGACTTTGAACAGTACCTCCGCTGTTACATAAACAGGATGACTGGTATACTTGGTATACTGGTAAACAGGATGACTGGTATACTTGGTTACCAATCGCTAAGTTCACACACAATAATGCCCCAAACACCTCCCTCGGTGACTCCCCCTTTACATTACCTACGGGTTTCACCCGCAGATTGGTTCTCCTGACTTCCCCACAGTCCAAGTACCTACAACAGGAAGGCTTGTGCATCACATTCAACGGGGCCAGGAACTCGCAAAGACTACCTTAGCCCAGTCCTGACAACGCTATAAAGACAACGCCAACAACATTGGCGACTGGCACCTCTCCTCCAACCCGGAGACTACGTCTGAATAGTGAGGCGACATTATGCCTTCATGCGTCCCTCCAAGAAATTGGATGACAAGTACTTTGAGCCATATCCTATTGATAAGCAACTTAATGACATCACATACAAGATGCGCCTGCCCCCGCACCTCTGAATTCATCCAACATTTCATGTTTCCCTGTTAAAAAAGACAGACACCAAGAGCGGTCCTTCTACCGCACCTCCCACCATTGTCTCCGTATTCCCAGAGGATCCAGAATATGAGGTAAAGGCCATCCTCGATTTGAAATGGCTGTGTGGATGTCTTCACTACCTCAGTGACTGGGTGGGCTTTGGTCCAGACGAGCAGTCCTGGGAGCCCGCCACCCATGTCACGACCCCTCGCCTTGTTCACTTATTTCATTGCTGGCATCTGGAAAAGCCAGGACCCTGCTGCAACCTTGCCTGGGGGGTGTTGAGGGGGGGTACTGTCAGGACCACCCCATTTTACCATCAGTAGGGGTCCCACTGTCAGGGAACCCCGGGCCGCCAGGGGGCCCATGCCCCGACCTCCTTCCCTGCTGCGGCCTCCCCGGCACCTCCACTAACTGCATAACGAGCTTCAGAGGTTGCTAAAGTGATGCCGCAGCAGGACAACACCACAGAGCCCTCCCCCAATGCCGTGCAAGGCGCAGGGGCAGGGCCAATGTCGCTGTGCCGCTCCTTGTGGCTGCAGGCATGGCAGGGGGCATGGTGGACACTATAAACACCAGCGCTGCAGGACATACAGCGCTGGTGATCAGAATAGACTGGCCCCCTACTGAGCTAAGTGCATTGCGTTTGTAACTCTTGTCTCCGCATTGTGTCGTGTTCCTTCCCTTCCTTCCCCCCTCTTGTCCTTCTGGAGTGCTGGGTCCCATGTGCTGGAGCTGTGTGGTTGGTGAGCATGTTAACCTTATTGTATTATCCTTGGAGTGTGTGGCTGATTGGGAGAGTGAGAGAGCGAGTGCGTGTTTGTCTTCCCCCCGCCGGGGGTCCTTCCCCTCCCTTGGTGGGGTGTCAGCCCTCTTCCTTCCCCCCACAGAACCTAGGCCTTGGTCCTTCCTTTCTGCATGGTCTGCACTCATGCCTTCCCTCCCCTGTGGTGCGCATTGGGTGTGCGTGGTGAGTGAAAGGCAAAGGGAGTACTCCAGTGCATTCTGCTCAGCGCCCTATGATGATAGAGGTCTAAGCTCTTGCAGCTTTCCTGGTCACTATTCTATCCTGACAGGCATTATTCCAGAGTGAGCCGTTCCAGAGCACTGTGCGGAGTCAATCTCTCCCACGAAGGTCTATTGGGGGTTTCCTTCCCCATCCCAGGCCTCGCCCTTCTGTCCCTTGTGTCCTTCCCCCCCACACAACGTGACACACAAGAGAATCCCTGGCATAGGCTCATTCTCTGCTTATGTTGTGCTAGTGTATAAAATTGGGACCCTATATCACATCTTTCTGATATTTGGCAGAGATGATCCTGCCCTCCCCACAGACTCCTGCCTAACCGCAACCGAGCCAAGCACGTGCACCTGAGACTTCACATCCGCTTGAATGTTATTTATCTCTTGTCTCTCCCTATGTTTCCTCTCCTTGTGTCCCCCTCCATTTCTATTAGATTGTAAGCCTTAGGCAGGGACTGTGTCTATCTTATTGTTCTGTAAAGCGCCAGGTACACAGCTGGCGCTATACAAATGCTTATAATAATAATAATAATAATAATAATAATATAATTAATAAGGTGTGAGATAGATCCCCTCCAAATTTCATATACACTGGTTGTACTAAAAAGAGGTTACAGTCAGACATACAATTATAAGTTAATTACTTATACCACCAGGACCTTTTAGCCAATCCTTCTGAAAGCTGGCATAGATAGTAAACTTAGGTAGGGGTATACACTTACCAAGTTTCATCCACATCAGAAGGGAGACAAAAAAGTTACAACCTCAAATGTATATGCAGATTTTTGCAATGAAACACAATTCAACTGTTTATAAAATTAGATTCCTTTATTCAATATTTCTGAAATTTGGTACACTTAATGCTTTCCACTAGAGGTACAATCTTTCAACGTTTCATCCAAATATAATGAAAAATAAAAATATTACATCCCAAAAAGAGTTTTCCATTTAAACCAATAGAAATAGAAAACAAAAGCAAAAACAAAAACTAAATTTTGATATTTATGAAAATGAAAACAAAAGATTTAAATAAAGAAAACAAAAAATGAAAACAAAAAATGACATGGGTCCCTGGTGTACACCTCTAACAATTCCCCACCATTAATTGAAGTCAATAGGTAGAAGATTGCACTTAATCTTCCTGTGTAGTTTCTCTGCCCCTCTAGCCCTTCCATCTCCCTCCCCATTCTTCCTTAATTTCTGCTAATTTTTGTTAGCATTCTGGGCCTGATCCAATGGCCAATAAAACTGAAGTAGATCTGTCGTCTAACTTCAGTGGGGGTGCAGCCACATGAGCTAAGAGGGCCTGCTCCTCACGCGACCCCATGGCAGGCAAGCACTACAGCCACACTACGAAACTCCGGCCAAGGTGTCAGGCAGGCTGAGGTGCCAGCTACATGAGCGGGTGTCTGGCCCTACCCTTCCTCCCTCCCCCTGACCCAACCAAGGTCCCTCCCCCCAGCCATAATGCAGCAACCGGCGACAGCACCCACCACTCAAAGCCCCACTGCAGAACTCACTGTGTGGTGGGGCAGAAGGGACCCCGGCACATGGGCTGTCATGCTTTGGGCAGCCTTACTCCACTCGGGGTAAGGCTGCTACGTGATGTGTCCTCGGACATTTCCCAAGGATGCAGCAAGTAGCAGCCAGCTGCTACGTGCCCCGCCACATTGTGGGGGAGGGAGGGGAGGAACGTCATCTGACGGCAGTGAGGCACATAATGCACTGCATTGCTTGGTCCAGCTGCCCAGTCTGGATTAAGGTTGCCCAAGGAACAGTAGCCTCCCCAAGGCATCTTGTGTGGTTGCACCTTGGGAGTTTAATCATGTCCAAAGCCAGCTCCAGAAGCTGTTTGCTACCCAGCCCTAAAGCAGTGACAAGCCTTACAATGGCGTGTTCCTAGAGATCAGACTGGACAAGGAGCCTCAGAAACGTCTGAGATCTAATATCAGGTTTGGTGACAACTTCTCTAATGGGCACATTATTTATCCGCTATCTTTGTTAGTTTCCATCTCTGTAAAGTGAATTATCATTTTTATCCCGCCATACCTGGCTTTTTGTGAACATTAATCAAGTGTTCTTTGTCAAGTACTTTGAAGATGGTAGCTGCTAAGTATGATTATCCTTGCAATTAAGAAATTTCTCAATGGGCAAATGGGGTTGAAAAACTAGATAAGAACAACAACAGAAAATTCACACACAAATGAATAAGTGTTACCTGTATAATAACTTGATCATTAAGCTTTCCCATCCGAGGCCATTTCCATTGTTGTAATATTTTCCCATCAGTATTAGCCACCATGCCCCCTTCCTGATTAAACATCATGGCTATGCTGTTACTATAAACAACCAGAAACACAAAACCGGTTTGTCATGGTTTAATTTAGTAAAACATGAGCAGCGCAAGAATTTCACTTTGATCTAAGCATTTTTAATTAATAAGAAAGCTTGCACCTACGGCACTTCATCATGATTTTCACACAACATATAACACCCACATACAGCAGCTATTCCTGTGCTACAGGTAAGGAGACAAAGTACAGGGAGGCTAAATGCTTGTCTTAGTAATTTTTTTTTAAAAATGTGTGTGTATGTAGGACATGCTGCTGCTGCTTGTGACGCCTGAAGGTTTTGATGTGATCCGCTTTTCTTTCTGGTGGACTTTCACAGTCCCAAGCAAATAAGGAAAATGGGTATATGGTACTAGTACCCAGTTATCTAGGGGACTCACAAGCCCATCACCATGATAAAAAAATTCAGGCTAACTTGTGGACATTGGAGTTATTTCTGTATTATTTTGGTATGTTTGTACCTATGCGGTGTCCAGATCTTGTGACATTTGCCCAAACCAATCAAAACTACCGTTAGAGCAGGCACAACATTTTGAACAGCAACTGCGCTGGTCTCCAGGGAGTCTAGAAAAACAAAGACCAAATCCCATGGACAGAGAACAGTGAATTGTTCATAATTAGTGTGGGTGTCTATACGCATAAAGTAGTCAGGCAGGAAATCAAAGCCTGCCTGTGGAACTAAGGCCTTTTTTACATGGACGGCGCAGCAGCGCCGATGGGGGGGAGCACACGCAGTAAACACCTGGCGGCGCCGAGCAGGGAGACATTTACATGGACAGCACTGCGGGGGGTTGTGGGTAGGAAAGGGGAGGGGCCCGCAAACACCCAGCGCCCAAACACCCATCCCGGGAAACACCCGGCAAATACCCATGCAAGTACGCGGATGTCCGAGACCCGGAACGGCGGGAAAGTCCCGCCCAGAACAGTGATGGCACAACATGGCTGACTGAGGGCAAATGAAGCCGTGCAACGTGGCCCCGCCCCCCCAGCCACCAGGACCCACGTGGGCGGGGTGGGAGGCAGATGGGAGGATGACAGCCGCTACAAAGGAGCCGGCTCCACACAGCCCCGGCACAGAGCCCAGATCACCCGGCGCCAGGCCCCCTCTCCCCAACACACACCCACAGCAGAGCCGCGCACAGACAGCAGACAGCAGAAGCACACATGGAAGGGCACACGGCCCACGGGGGGCAAAGAAAGGGGGGAAGGGACCCACACAACACAGGCACACACACCCAGGGGCACCCGCACAAGGGGAGAGGTCACAGCAAAGCACAACACCGACACACCTGGAAAGGATCACACAAGCCTTTATTAAAAGGGGAACCAGCAACAGGGGGAAACAACAAACAACAGGACAGGGAGTGGGACGGGGCAACAGAAGGGGGTGGAACAGCACCAGCAGAGGCAGCTGCATGTCGGGGCTCAGCCAGAGGGCCCCCAACAGCATGTCCGCACAGGGAGACCACCCCTCCCTGACATCCCTGGGTGAGGGCTCCGCAGAAGGGCCGGCCATGGCAGCAGCAGGGCTCGCTCCGGGGAAGCAACAGGCAGGAGAGGATGGGATGCTGCAACTGGGACAAGCACACACCGAGCGGATACCCTCGCCCACAGATGGCCTTGCATGCCAGAGATAGGCAGGCCCGCTGTGGACAGGGTGCTGCAACCCACACACAAGACAGCAGGGATGCTGCACAGCTGCCAAGATAAGAAAGGGGGCCACAACCAGGCACTGTGCCAGGGCGTGGAGCCGAGCCAGGCACTGCATCCACAGCGGGCACTGCTGCAACTTGTAAAGGTGGGCCCAGGCTGGGGGGACGCCAGTGTGGTTGTGGAGTCAGGAGTACCCAGGGGTGCGCGTGGATCCATCCCCCCCGGCGGGCATGCGGCCGGCCTGTTCGCGGGGATGCTCAGCCAGACCCGGCACCTGCTTGCCACCCCAGCACACCCCCTGCCCAGCTTCCACCACTGCCCAGCTCCCACTGCTGCCCAGCCCCCACCGGCCTACACAGTACATAAGGGACATGCTGCGGCCAGTCGGGCGTGGGGCGGAGGGGCTATAACACGGGACCATGCATCACACAGAGAACGGCGACCCCGGGCTGGGTGCACATGGAGGAGCTCCCGCGACACCAGGGGAGGGTGGACCATGGGCACAGGCCTGACAGCGGAGTGCACTGCACTCACGACACGTGCCCGGGGTGTGCGGCAGGGAGTGGGAAGCAGCAGCACCGTGCTGCCGGGGGATGAGGACCCACTGCCCAGGGCTGTGCTGCTGCACCTCCTGGCTGCGGGTCTCCTGCTGCTGCGAATGCTGCTCTGGCAGATTACCCTGCTCTGCCTGCAGAGGCGGCGGTCCACCCTCCTGGGGGCATGGCGACAGAGGGCAGCAAACCTCAGGAGGGCAGCGCTTGTGCGATGGGCACAGCAGACATCTGTCCGATGCCGTGCCCTGGCCGGGCCAGTGCCCCTGTACTAACGTGCCCAGGGAGGGGCAACCCCATGCAGCTCTGAGGGGAACAGGGACAGCATCTGCCACCACATTGCTGCCCAGGCATCCGACCACCGGCCAGTGCTGGACCCACACCCATGTCTGTAGGCCGGGGCCCTCCTCCAAACTGCAGGGCCCTACCCATTACCTGCATCATGTCCTCCATTCTATGTGTGGCCTACTGGGTCCTGGGAACGGGTCCCATGGGTTGCCCGCCGGCCGGCGCCCTCCCCTCATTGTCGGCCGCGGGTTGTGCTGGCCCCGCACATGCCCGCCGGCCAACACAAGCTGGGTCACGTGAGCAGGCCCAGTGCACACCTGTTCCTGCCACCTCAACTGCATGAGGCATCACTGGTGTAGCCTCCAGCCCCGCCAGCTGGCCAGGGAGTTCACGGAGCCCCCGACCTGCCGGTGCCCCCCTGCACGCCACACAACCAATCCCCCCCCATGTCCCCGGACAGAGGAAGCGACAGCAAGGTTTAGGTACAACACAGGATATGTACAATGGAAGGGGGCTGGGCTCAATGTCTGCAGCGACCTCTATCCCTCTTGGATGCACCACCAGGGCTCGCTGGACGGCATACCCTCGCCGCAGCTATTCGCAGGGCTCTCCGGGCTGATGGACCAGTCTCCCTGTCATCCGCTGGCCACTCCATACCGGCCTCCACTGTTGGTCCCTGCTTGGAGGAGCAAGAATGGGTTAAGGGATCACCGTGTGCACTCACCTCTGTCCCTTGTCGGTACACTGGCACTTGGGTGCCCTGCAGGGATCCGGGGGGGGGGTCCCCTCCTCCCCACATGAGCAAGGCATGTGCCATAGGGCATTCTCTGAAGGTGCCCCCCCCCGGGACGGGCCGCCCATACCTGCCCAGTCACGTACCGAGGCGCCATGCAGGTACGCATACCCCTGGCAGGGGCTGTCGCTCCCCACTCCCGTGTACCACGTGTGCGCAATGTGGGTTCCACAATGTGTTCCCTACCAGGGACCCACCTTGCGCAGGTCCCTGGTTTCCCTTCGGGGCCCCCCCCGGTGTTGCACCCCATAACCCCCAGGGGTCCGGGCCACTGAGGCCTTACCTGTGGGGGTGGAGCAGCCTCCATGGGCAGTTGCTCAACCTGGGGTGCACGGTCTGGGGGCATCGGCTTTTGGTGGAGGGGTTGGGGTGGCAGTGGGAGCGGAACCACAGGGGGGGCAGGCTGAATGGGTGGCCCCGCAAGCAGGTCCAGCCAGCCCATGTGGGGAAGGGGGACCCTCTGGACCAGGCCCAGATAGGGTTGCTGCTGGGGGAACCATGAGTGGCCGAGGTGCAGGGGGGGGGGCACCGGCACCAATGGGAAGTCGCCATGGTGTTGGTCGGCTGCCAGTCCTCCTTCCGCGGCATGGCATGGCCTGCCACACTGGGGGTCACACCACAGGGCCTCCATGGCCTCCCCCATGAAGTCCATGAGCTGTGTGGCCTGACCCTCCAGCCTGTCACAGGTGCGCAGCTGCTGCTTCTTAGGCCGTGCCCTTGGGAGGTGCTGGGCTGGGGGTCATCAGTCCGGGGGGGGCGTTGGTGCGGCCCCTCTGCCCTGTGCTGGGACACATGTGCCGTGTTACTTCCTGGCGCTTTCCCCCACCTGCCGGTGGTCCATTACCCCCCCCCTTGTGCCTTCTGCCTGGGGTGCATCCCCCCCTGCACTGCCTTGCCAGGGCTTCTCGCCCTCTGCACCGCCTTGTTGGGACTTCTCCCCCCCCTCCTGCACCACCTTGCCAGGGTTTCTCTTCCCCCTCCCTGCACTGCCTTGCTGGGGCTTCTCCCCCCAGGGTCCCCATGCTCACCCGGCCCCTTCCCCCGCATGGGGTAGCGTTGGCTCCCGTTGCCTTCTCGTAGGCCTTCCTATTCGACATTGTGGGAGCCTGCGCACGTGCCATGGTTCCTCCTTCCTTTCCAGGTCTCGGCCGGATGTCTGGCGTCCCCCCGCCCTGTGGGCGTGTCTGCATGGCGGCGCATGCGTCATGGGGCTCCGCCGGTCCGTTCCACATGGATGTGGGTGGTTTGGCTTTTACACGGACACTCGGGTGTTGAACAACCATCTCCACTCACCTCCACCCACGGAGGGTGCCGGCTCCCTCCCGGCTGCTCCATGGGTGTTGGCGGGTGTCGGCGGGTGGGTCATGCATGTGTCCCCACCCACCCGTGGACATTTACACGGACATCCTCCCACCCATCCAATGGGTGTTTCTGGGTGTTTGTGGGTGGGTGGCGTCCATGTAAAAGTGGCCTAAGTGTGATGTCATCCCAACTGCTGTGTTAATGCTGCCACCCTGTGGACTCTGACCCCTAGGTGGAGTCCATCAGATTAAGAGCTAGCCTAAGTCCTGGTGGGGAGTGAAATTCACAAGGCAGCAAATTCCACTTGGAGTGAAATTAACAAACCCAGTGTGGTGTAATGGCTAAGTGCGCAGTACTTGAACCGGGGGGTATGGGGGGGACCCCCCAGTTCTAGTCTCACCTTAAGCAGAAACTCACTGGGCAAACTTAGGCCAGTCACATTATTCTCTCAGCCTAACCTACTTCACAGGGTTATTGTGAGGATTAAAAGTTGTGTTAAATTGTTACATGTAAAGCGCTCTGAGTGCCATGGCAGGGGGTGCTATATAAAAATAAATATGATTGATTATTATTAAACCCTCAGTTTGGCAGTGAATTCACAAGACTGCAGCTTGGGAGTGAAATTTACAGATAGTTTTGATGTCCCAGTGGCTCAAAGGATTGGGGGGGGGGGGCCTTTGCATTCCCAAAGGCAGTAGAATGTTCCCTGGCAGTCTGGGAGGGTGCTTTCACCCAACAAATGTTAAATGTGCACCATGTTATGATCAGCCCAGGTCTCCCTGGCAGTTCCCCGGATTTGTTCTAGGCAGCAAACCTGTGTTTGTAGTAGGGCAAAATCTGAGCTTGGATTAGCCAAATGTAATGCTTGCCCTGTGTTAAACAGCAGGAATGGTGGCATGTGTTGCATGTAGAAACATGCTGGGTCCAGCTAAATGTTGCTCAAGGCTTGTACTTTCATGAGTATTGAAATTCTTCAGATGCAAGAACAAGATAGAAAAGAAAAGGAGGAAGTAAGATAAAATCCCAGCTCCTAGCAGCTCCTGAATTCTTTATCCAAGACACACTTGTACTATTTGTCTTGGATATATCTGTTGTGGGACTGAGAATACCCATGTATTCACAGAAAGCCTTTTTGATTTGACCTTTTTTAAAAAAAAGCTTAAGAGTCTGCACTGGCTGCCCATAGCGTTCAGGGCACAATTCAAGGTGCTGGTATTGACCTATAAAGTCCTAAATGGCTTGGGCCCTACCTATCTGAAGGACCATCTTTCTCCTTAAGTCCCTTCATGGCCCTCAAGATCTGCCGAGGGTTTCCTCTTGAAGGTTCCGTATCTGGCGCAGTTTCATACAACTCAGGCCCGCAGAGAGGCATTCTCGGTGGCTGCCCCATAGCTTTGGAACTCCCTTCCCTTGCAGGCTCACCTGAGTCCTAACTTGAATGTCTTCCAGAGGCAGTGCAAGGCCTTTTTATTTGGTTAGGCATTCAATGGGCAGGAATAGAATGGGGGAGGAGGGTGTTTTTAGTCTTGTAGGTTTTAATGATTTCTTTTATGTATTTATGGTAAGCTGCCCTGAGCCTTAGGATAGAGTGGGATATAAATCCAAATAAATAAATAAGTAAAATATGCTGGTTAATTATTTCCCCTATTATTGAATCTACCAGTGGCTCAAACATAGCAGCTGACTTGCTTTGATTTAAGTTTCTGAGAAGATCTAATCTTCCAGAAAACACCTTCCTGATATATATATATATATATATATATATATATATGGGGCGGGAAACCGGTAAAATCCGGTATCCGATAATGCCGGTACCGGGTGTACCGGCATTATCGGATTCGACCCGGTAATCCGGACCGGGTACCGGATTCCGGGGTACCGGATTTTTTTTACATTGCAGCCATTTAAAAATGGCTGCAATGTAAAAA
>QEPC01002093.1:922525-937398 GCA_003113815.1 Sphenodon punctatus | reverse complement strand
CTTGCAGTTTTTGGATTTATTTTTTTTAAAAACACAACACACTCTGTTTGGGAGCATCAGTGTGAAGCTATAATTTCCAATAATTTCTCTTGGTGAGGGTCTGTGGCGGGGGGGGGGGGGGGGGGAGACAGCACATTATGGCTGTCATATCTGGACCTTATCAGAGGCTGATGTTGCAATTTCTTTAACTTTCCTTTTTAAAACAAAATCTAAGACCAGCTTCTCTGTTACGCTCATCTGTCAGAAGGAATCCACTCAAGAGGAGAAATAGCTGGAGCAGTGGCAAAGCTTTGCTGGCAGGGAGGCTGTGTAAACTGTAAAACTCACTTGGCACTGGGGTGTGGAGGCCAAGCAGTTAAAGAAAGTGTGGATAGATAGGCCATGAGGTGAACTGGAAAAAAGTGCTTAGAAAATTAGTTTTGTTCCAACAATTTGGGGACTATATAATCTCTGCAGATTTTTTGTAGGAAATAGCTCCCTCCACCCAACCTTGGGCTAAAAGTTCTCTGCAAAATTTCTTGCAATTTTTTGACAAGACACAGTTAGATGTACAGGCACACAATGAATTTTTACACCCTGACAGCTGAAGAATTTGGGGCTGTAAATTGCAGTGTTCACCTGATCTGGGGCCAAGACGACTCAAAATTTTTGAAGCAGATCCAAAATTTATTAAACCAAATATTGAAAACCATGGAGATTATGTAGGGTACACATACACAATAAAAATCCCTGTTTTTCATTTTGCACTTATGGATGCAATTGTTTAAGAGCCCAGAGGGTTGGTCCACCTACTGCATATTATACACCCAAAATTTCCATTTATCCTGCTGTCAGAAACTATACAACAGTCAGACATAGCACTATTGGGATAAAATTGCTAGGGCAAAACATTGCCCACCCACCCCTTTTTCTATCAGTGGTAATACTCACATTTCCTTGCTACTATATGCATACTTCATTTTTACTCCATGTAAAGTAGTTGAAAAGTCAATATATGTACATTTTGCAATAGTTTTAAAAATAATAATAATAATTGCGTGTTCTTTCATGGAAAAATCAGCATATTTTCCTTAATTGGCAGCATTACAGAAAATCAGCATACGCAAAGCTAATATGCACAAAATTAGCATGCTCAACTGTCTTACAAGGTAGGTTCTAATGCTTCCAGGGAAGGCAAATTTAATTTAAAATAAGCAAGGCCAGATAGAAACATGGAAAGAAAGGTGATTGTCCATATATGTGACCACAACACTTCATAATTATACCTGGACATTGATATCATTGTTATTCTCAAGGGTATAAAATTACAATTTTTTCCCTTGTCTGTGGCAAGTAACATTTTGAGGACTAAAATGTATTTTCTGTCCAGAGGGGCAGCAGCTGTCACAATAACATCTTAGCAGTAGCAACTGCCCATACAACAATTTACAAGTTTCCTGTGGGACGGATACCACGAGTGTGCTAAAGCATGGTTGCATTTGGATGGACATAGGGTAAAAACAGACATGCATGTAACTCCACTTTAACGGACTACATAGGGCTATATTGGTGCCCTATGCAACCCTGGAACATGCCTAAGGCCATTTTTAGATGTGCCTCTTTTAGCGGATTTCTCAATCTGCTTTCAGTAGTCTCATGGTGGGTGGAGGGCTGGGGGGTGGAGTTTAGACATGCCTCCCTGCACCAGAAGTCACCCAGCTGCCATTGGAAACAGTGGCACCGGCTGGCTCATGCAATCTTTTTATATCTGGATTTGTCAAACCCCAATATCGAGGTTTGACAAATCCAGATGTACAAAGAACACATGAGCCGCTGTTTTGGGGAGATGTGTGGGGAGTCACGCCTAAACTCCCCCTATCCCCATGAGATTGCTGAAAGCAGATTGAGAAATTCGCAAAGAGAGGAGACACATCTAAAAACATACTAAGAAATGTTAAAAGCTGTGCTAAAGTGGAATTAAGGTGCATGTCTGTTTTTATCCATAATTGATGCATTGCTGAGTCACTTCAACTGAACCTGTCAACAGAATTTGATGATATCCCCATTGATGCAGGATTCCACCCCACCTGTTACAGGCATTTTATAGACAAAAATGCATAGAGAGCATGAGAAAACACTGTTCTCAGGAATCAATAATATGTGACATAATATTAGAGAATTCATATCTTTGAGCAGTAGCTCCTCTCCTTCCCCTAGCCAGCCTAAGGCACTTTGTTCAACAATTGCCCTTCCTGTACATATTTCTAAACCAGTCCTTCCTGTCATCAGTATCATATGCAAAAAAAGGAAGGGATACATCATTGTATCTCATAAATGCCAGAAGAATTGCCTAGTCCTGGCAGAAACTGTTGATTCAGGTCAGTTGAAAAGAGCTGCTAAGATAAAAGACAACTACAGCATTGTTGCCATCCACATAGGAGGACAAGATTGTGTGGCATTAGAAGTTCAGTATCGTAGAACATGTTAAAAGAGTACACAAGATTTATGACAAAGTCAACAGACAAGAATAAGCCTGCTTGCTCTCAGCAGATGTACAGTAAAACCTATCAAATTTTCTGCACCACTATCATCCATCAGAGGATCATTGTGGACAAAGGTGCTGCATATGACAAGACTTGCCTAGATTTTCGTCAACCTTGTAAAAGAGCAGAAGGTCTTGATGCTTCAGATTATAGGTAAGTGATGTAATAAGCAGATATTATACAGTTTTATAGTTATATAGGGACAACTGTATCATTTGTTTTAACTTTGCAGATTAATACATTTTTTATTATACTAGTAAGTGTAAACTGAAGACAGAGGCAAGACTCAAGCCTTTAGCTAGACTTGAACCCTGATTTCAGAAATCCTACTTGTTCTTATGTTGCAAAACAGACCAACTGAAATATTGCTTGAAGCAGGACTTCCCTTAATTCATATTTAATTCACCATGCAAAAGGAATGCTAGTGAGTTGGTGTTTCATGAAATATTATCAATGAGTACGCTTCTTATCAAGCTTCCTTACAAGTCAGATGCAGGAACAGAAACTACAGATGCAACTCTGAGTGAGGAAAATCCAATTAATTCTTAACTTCAAGGTGATCTGGCCTACAGGTCATCAACAGCAAGTATATCCTGATCTGATGAGCAGTTGGCTAGAGTTCTGTACAATGCTGCACTGATTATCAAAAGTGCACTATGTAGCAGTCCTGGAATGAGGTGTCCATGAATACCAGCATCAAATTATTTGATTGTTGACACTGCAAAGACAGTTGTGCCAGCTGAACTTTGCAATGTTATAGCTTCCGTTACTGGAGCATCAGAGGAACCTACATTGGCTGGCCATGTTGATCTTCCAAAAGATGTGAATATTAAAGTACTATCACTTTGTCAAGACATTATTTACCTTGCATCAAAACGTCAAAAACAGACACCTAAATCCCTTTGCTTTGGATTGACAGTTTGACACTTGACAGGATCATCTCAAATCATTTTCTTGTTAAACTATCTTGGTCACTGTGAATCTAGGAATATAGTGCTTTCCAATGACACAAGTCTTGCTCAGTTGCAGCTTCTTTCAGGTTCTGATAAGATTCCTCCAGGCTTTGCAAAGAAGACTCCCAATGGTTCTAGTCTGGGACAATATTGATTTTTGAGGAGACCCTCTCTGGAAAGGGCACCACCCATCATACAAATGGAATAATGCTTCAAAGTTGCACCACTGAATCAGTTCCAATAAAAAGTTGAGCACCATTGCTTAAAGGAGTTTGTTCTTTGGAAGTACCTCCTTTTTTGGGTTTAGAACACAAGAAGTAAGGTCTAAAAAAACCTGGGTTGTGATGCTCTAGTAGAGATAGAGTATAAAACGCATTTGGTACCAGCACTGAGAACTGAACATACATGTTTTTGAAAGCTATCAGTGACAAACTGTAGCAGGGAGCAGTCCTGCAGGGCTGCTGCCCCTTTAAGAGGGGACTGAGTGGGCCAGCCGGAGGGCTGAGCACATGTGCATGGGCCTGGGAGAGTCAGCCCGTAGCTACAATCGGCCTGTGGGGAGAACAGGCTGATAACCCCAGGGACAGAGTGGGCAGGACACTGGCCCTTTAAGGCTGAGGAGTAGAAGCCTGGACACGTCCACTCTGCTGGGATATAAGGAGAGGCAAGGCAGAGAAGAGGGCAGTCTCTGTATGGGAGTTGAAGGAACCACATTTCCCTGATAAAGCCTAGCTACTCTATGCTCTCCAGGGTGCTGAATAGAGGAGAACCAGGTACTGGGAGAGGCTGTGCCCAGGAGGGAGCCTCGTGCCTGGGGAAGGCTTGGCCAGACCCTGGGGCTCTGAGGCCTGGCTAAATGAACAAGGGAGGTTGATGTTGTGTGCTCCTGAGCATGAGAGAGACTGACCTGGACCTGCAGCCCAGGGATTGTGTACACTGGACTGTACAAATAAAGGACTGTGGACTGATACCCTATAGGAGGGTAACCTCTTCTTCAGAGAGGGATTCAGCTGAGGCCAAGGCTGAATAGGCGTGGCAGTGGGGTAGAGCTAATTCCCCTAAAGAGACCCCAGTGCCCTGTGTGGCCCTGGGAAGACCCCCTGCAACACAAATCATCTACACTTCCTGGATGGGCAGGTTTTCATACTTGTCTTCAAAGAAACTGCACTCTTGCAAAGTCCACTACCTTCCAGTCATTGAGGCATCAACAACAGATATGTCTACCGTCCTTACTATTCTATAGTGACATATTGATATAGCAGATCAGCTTGAATTGAGCATGAAGTTTTGGTCTTTGACCAAGTAATATATGATAAAGCACAACAAATCCATTGGAAAGATGATTATTTTACAAAACGTTTGATAGTATGTCTTGGTGAATAACATATGTGCATATCATTTTTAGCTGTCTTTGGTAAAAGATTTGGAGATGCTGGACTAAAGAGCCATAAGAGCCAGTGTGGTGTAGTGGGTAAGAATGCACCATTAGGACTAGGGGGAGGTCCCCGGTTCAAGCCTCACCTTTAGCAATGAACTCACTGAGTGAGCTTGGGCGAGTCACGGGTCTTTCAGCCTAACCTACCTCACAGGGTTGTTGTGAGGATTAAGAGTTGAGTTAATGTTACAGTTAATAAGTTAAAGGATTGTAAGCCACCCTGAGCCTAAGAGATAGGGTGGGATAAAAATCTAAGGTAACTAAATTAATTAAATAAGGTGCTGGACTTGGTCTCACTGGGTGGCCTTGGGAAAGTCACAACCTCTCAGCCTGTTCCCCATCAGTAAAAATGGGAATGTGTGTGTGAGAGTCTGACTTTCCCTGTGTGTTCCCTTCATCCATGTCCATCTTAAATTGTAAACCCACTGGGCAGGAATCTGTCTACAAAAATCTGTGACTGTAAAGTGCTGTGTATGCCTAGTAGTGCTATAGAAATGATAAGTAGTTAGTTGTAAGTGATATCTTGATAGAGTCAGAAGTTGTTGCTGAAAGATCAGTCAATGGTGTTCTGTGTGGTCACCATTATAACCACAATATAAGAGCACACAAACTTTTATAAGAAAGTATGTAGTGTCTGAGATTCCAAAGTTTCTTGAAATCATTACCATTAGACAAAGCAGATGAGTATCTTGAAATCATAACAAAAATCAAGTTAGCATACCCGTGTGACTCCTTTGCTGTTCTATGTACTTCAGATGAATTCACCAGTCTGGTCATGAAACATGGAGAGTTTGTCAAGAGGAAGAACCAAGAGAACCAAACTTTTACTTTCTGTAGCTCTTACACTGACATGGTTCCAAACCTTCTTTTTGTGAGAGAAATGCACGAGTCTAACTGGGATCTGAGACTTTAAGTTATTCACTTTATGATGCCTTGGTTTTTCTCTTATGATCGGGTTAACTATGCCAGGTATCGTCCATCATATTGGCTGGAAATGGTGAACCTGCCAGTAACACATCCAAAATGTTACAAGGAACTCAGTACTCAAGGACAATGGACAGTCCAATGGCAAAGTAGGTATGGATTCTCTTCAATTGTATGTGATCAAGAAATTGAACAAACTTGCAACAAATATTCAAAAACAAAAGGTGACTTGATTGGATTGACACAAAACCATTCTGTAGTTTATCAGTGGATCTTATCACAGCATGATAGGGCTGCAATAACAAGACATTGGGAAGAGATGGCAGATATGACTCGAGATGTATGCAAATGGAAAGATCTTGACAGCACAAGAATTCAGAAAGATGAGGCAGCCAGAATGCACATTCTGTCTACTATTGAGTTTATGATCAATCCCTTTGATGATCCTCCAAATGGTCCAGTATGCCTAAGTTCAGGTGTTGTTTACACAAGTAAAATCACAAATGATTTACTATAGAGTTCATTAATCAGCAACTGCTTTCTGATACTCAGGACATTTTCTTACCCATCAAAAGGCAAAACCTGAAAACATTCAGTGATCAAGTGAAAACAATAAAAAGAGTAAACGTTACTGTCAAAGATTTACTTCTTCACAGTGACAAGAAACTCTTTACAAGACTTCTAGTATTAAGCCAAAGTAGAAAAACGGATTTGAGGGAAAGCTTGTCATACTCTATGGGAACAGTTTCATACCCTCTTGCTAGTGCTGACAAAAATCAACAAATCGGCTCTTCTTGATCTTCTGTCCAAAAGTAAAGACTGCTTTATTGACAAAGTTCTAGGAAATGGTGCAATAATCTTTAATGGAATGACTCTCATTCAAGAAGTACATGATGTTCCTTCAACATTTGGTAAACTTGCTATTACTATTTTACTGCACATGGATAAGCTTGCAGCAAAGTACAAGTACACCTGTTTGGATTTTGTCACAGATCAGTATCCTGATGTGAGCATAAAGAATCTTTATGGATTCTTTGGGAATGGACCTGTCAAGCAGCATGTGGTTCACAAGCTATAAAAATGTTTGGAAAGGAACAGATAAGAAAACCCCTACTCAGTGGAAAAAATTTCATTGTGATAGCAAGAATAAGGAAGCCTTTCCGAAATTCTTACATTCTGCGTGGACGGATGTATATTTGCAAGCCATGGGTGAGAATCTCACTCTTTAAGTAGCACATAGAAAGGAGAGTCACTGCCTGAGTGTGCAGGAGGGTTCAGTCACAGAACTATTGATGAATTAAGTTGTGACCATGAAGAATGTGACACAAGGATATTCCTTTGTGTGCAGCTTGCTGCCAAGAATGATCAGAATGTAATAATAAGGAACCCAGATACAGATGTTGCCATCATAAGCATTAGTCTCAAGTCACAACTGCAAGTCAATTTGTATTTTTAAGTTGGGGTTGGTCAACGTCTTGTTGATTTGCAAAATGTCACTATAGCTCTAGGCCACAAGGTATGCACATCTCTTATTGGACTACACACATTTACAGGGTGTGATTCAAACAAGTGGGAAAGGAAAGAGAAAGGTATTTGATGTGCCGTTTGAAAATGAAGAGTTTCTTGGTGCTTTCACTGATCTTGGGAAAGACTTCAGACCACAAGACTCAACATACCTTGTGCTGGAGAAACTGGTGTGTCATCTTTTTGGAAAAGCTTCATCACCAAACCTCAAGGATGCCCAATACAGGATGTTCTCTTTAGCGTCGTCTTAATTGCCTGAAAAGAATATACCACCAACACATGATGCTCTACACCAGCACAGCAAAAGGGCAAATTACCAAGCTGCTGTAATGAGGCACTCTCTAGTTAGCAGGATAAACGCTCCTTCCCCTGTTGGCCATGGTTGGCATTTAGAGGAAAAGGTGCTTGCAGTCATCTAGATGACAAGAAGCCCTAACCCAGATAATATAATGAAGGCTGTGCACTGTAGTTGCAAGCATGTGAAATGTCAAGAACTGAGGTGTTCCTGTTATGCTTCTGGGCTATTCTGCACTGATTGGTGTATATGTCAGAAGTGTGAGAACAATGACAAAAAGGCCTCTGATCCTGCAATTGAGAATGAGGATATATGAAATGAGTGTGTATGAATAGGATGCTGTGATTTTCAAACTGAGAGATTAAATTCGATTTTCTTTTTGAAAATATTGACTAAAGTGTAAACAGTTATATACATCATGAGGATAGTATTGTGATTGCCTTGGACACTCACATTTGTCTCTCTCTTTGTCTCTTATGTTTGTATCTGGCCTTGCTGTATTTGAAATTAAATTTGCCTTCACTGGAAGCATTGAAACCTACCCTGCAAGGCAGTTGGGCATGCTAATTTTGTGCTTTGTGTATGCTGATTTTCTGTAATGCTGCCAGTTAAGGGACATATGCTGATTTTCCCAAGAGAGAACATGCAGTTGCCACTATTTTAAAAGAAACTATTGTGAAATGTACATGCACTGACTCTCCAACTACTTTACATGGAGTGAAAATGGAGCATACATATAGCGGTACGGAAATGTATTACCACTGATAGAAAAAGGAGTGCAGGGGGTGGAAATGTTTTGACCTAGCAATCTTACCCCAATAGAACTATGGCTGTTTTTTAAACATGGATTGCCCCTCCCCCACCCCCGCACCGCTTGGTGTTTCAACAGGTGTTGGGGGAAGGGCGTCTGTGTAAACAGCTGGCGGTGGGTGGGGGCGATGGGTGTGCTCCCCACAGGTGGTGTGTGTTTGTGCATGCGTGCTCCCGACGCACACCCACCTACACCCATCACCCACGCATCTCCATCCACGGGGCCCTCTGGAAAACCAGAGGAGGCCCTGTGGGTGGAGGTGAGTGGGTGTCCATGTAAATGGCCAAACACCCACCACGTCCAAACACCCATCTCCCCACCCACCTCTGTCCATGTAAAAACGGCCTCTGTCTGACTGTTGCATAGTTTCTGATAGCAAGATAAATGTGGAAAATTTTGGTGTATAACATGCAGTAGGTAGGCCAACCCTCTGGGCTCTATGAACAATTTCATCCATATGTGCAAAATGAAAAATGGGGATTTTTTGGTGCATGTTGCACACATTTTGTGCCATGTACCCTGCATAACCTGCATGATGTTTTCAATATTTGATTTAGTAAATTTTGGATCTGTATTAAGCATTTTGAGTCCTCTTGGCCCCAGATCAGGTGAACACTGTGGAAGTTACAGCCCCAAATTCTTCAGCTTTCAAAATGTGAAAATTTGTTAGGTGCCTGTACTTGTGTCTTGCTAAAAAAACTACAGGAAATTTTGCAAACAACTTTTATCCCAAGTTTGGGGGTATTATTGCCTACAAAAATCTGCAGAGATAATGAGTTCCCAAATTGCTGGAATGAAACAACACAATATAGGGCCTCACCACATGGCTTTAGAGCTCAGACATAAAGACTGGCAGGACACGGATTTGTCTGGTTTGTGAGGGAGGTTATTTTACTCTGAGCCCTGAACCTTTTAAGATTTATTTTTTCCCCCTTTTCTTCAGCCCAGTCTCACAGTTAAGCAATGGACTACTTTGAATTTGCAAATATGTCTATATGCAAATTGTAAGTAAATTACGGCCCGCATTGTTCTTCATTTTGGGAATCACTATCCCTCATTCCAGAGTTCAGGGGTTGAGAGGTACAGTAACAAAGGGCTCCAAGTTCAGCAGCAACTTACCCCACAGCATAGGGCAAAGGAATAGTGCCCTGGCAAATATCCTCTTGCCAGTCTAAGCCTGACTACATGCACCTCTAGGTTAACATTTCAAAAGGGTGTCATATTGATCTTCTAAAGTTACCTCACATTTATTAATGGATCTTTGGGTTTTTTCCACTCTTTGTAAAAGCCCTCCCCATTGCTAGAATACACTTGTACTGATAAGCCTAAAGGATATTAGATCAAAGAGGAGCCGTCAACCAGACCATAATGCATTTTTTTTAATGCAGGATCTGGCTGCTTGATCTCTGGTATTTGAGGTTTTCCATCCAGCTCAGATAAGAAGCTCTTTTGGGTCCGTCCCTTGGAGTTCTTGGGTATGGTTTCTTTCTTATCATGTCCATAGTGACGCAGAATGACTGGTTTGTCAAAACCTGATTCTTTCAGTTTAGACAACTGCTCATTTCTGTGTAGATAAGGGAGAGAGAAAAAAAATCAAAACCTGAATAACTTCTTGATGAGTTAATTCCTGCCATCATTATTCCATAAAAACCTCTACTAACTTAAAAAGAAGTGTGGCTAGAGTTAGGGCTAAGGGATTTGGTTCAATATTTGCAACACTGAGGGTGATATTTTCAAAGCTGCCTAAAAGATCTGATTATCTTGATATTGTGTGCAAATCCCATGAGTGGCAAAGCCATCTGTCAACTGCTAGCAATTATAAGGTTTTGCCAGTATTTCCTAACTGGGCGTAAGTAGTGCAAAGATCTTAGTATAATGGGGTGCACTAAGAGAGTACAGTGTACCCATAGGAAGAACCCGTCCTGCTCCCATATGACACATCTGACCCTGCCTACCAACCTGAAGGGCAAAACAACAACAAAAAAGTCTTGCTGCAGGCGGGATTAGGTGAATGAAATCCTGAGGAATTTCCAGGATGAAACTATGGGTATTGACAAATGAAACGTTAGCCCACATTAGGGTTTCCACTTGCCTGTTTATTAGGTGTTCACCCCCACCAGTCACATGGCCACCACTCACCAGACCTGCAGCCCCCACTCATGGCAGGGTCCCAAAGCATGCGGAGCTCGCTGCATGGGCAAGTGTGGGCTAATGTGTGCCCATGTGTCTGCGTCCTGTCAATTAGGTTGTGTGCAGCGCCTCTACGCTACAGGTTCACCAGCATCATAAAGTCATGAGCGAAAATCCTAGAGCATCCGAGGAGCGACTGCTTCCTGCATATCTCTCTGCTCTTGCTGGTGCTGCCAGTGGGGGCTGCCCACAAATGCATGAAATACACGCAGGAGGCTGCTGCTGGACATGCCAAACATGTGAGTGAGGGCTGCACAGACTGACCTAGACTGCAGCAGGCTATTGTCTTGTTTGTTTTCACCCTTTGTTCAGCCTAGAGCTGAACAAAGCCCCTCTCAACTGCAGGACAAATCTATGGGATTTGCACAAAGGGTGGTTGGGGGCTTGGTGTGGCGCAAGAGCACCTGCAGTGCCATGCCAGAGCCCTGGGGCTGGGATTCAGTACTGCAGGATTAGACAGGATGGGTGGGATGCAGACATGAGACGGAGAGAAAAAGAAAACAAAATGGAAAGGGCAGTAGCAGGATTGACAGGGTGGGACGGGAGAAAAGAAAAAGCCCTACACCTGCAGGGCTCTACCCACAGGAATAATACATCACAGCATATTCTGAAGGAAATGCTTTGGTCTGAAAAGTCCTGATTATTATAGTCTTATGAGGACAATGTCAAGGTTGCCAGAGTTACAATTTCATCTACAGTGTACCATTTCTTTTTAATCTGTTTCCCCACCATCATCTTCCTAGTTGAGAAAAATCTGCCATTCCTGCCAACTGTAGGTTAATCAACAAAAATAAATAAATAAATAAATTCTAGCCAGGCTGCTTGTCACAAGAGACAAGTTAACACCTCACAACAACCTCATAAGGATGATGAAGAATTGGAACCAGGGTCATTCGACCCTGTTGATCTTACTAAATCTCTCGGCTACATTTGATACAGTTGATCATGAGTTGCTGATGACTCGGTTGCGGGACCGGGCTGGAGTGGGTAGGACTGTTCTTGAATGGTGCCGCTCTTTTCTGACCAGGAGAACTCAGCGTGTGGTACTGGGTGATTGTTCATCCTCTCCCTGAGGCCTCACGTGTGGAGTCCTGCAAGGTTCCATCTTATCCCCTCTCCTGTTCAATGTCTATATGCAGCCTTTGGGGAGATCATCAGACGGTTTGGTGTAAGGTATCATCAATATGTTGATGACACCCAACTATCTCTCTATTTTTCATCAGACTCAGGCCTGGCAGTCTCGGTGCTTACCCTGTGTTTGGCAGCAGTGGGGGAGTGGATGAGGGCGAGCCACTTGAAGTTGAATCCTGACAAGACGGAGGTGATGGTTGTGGGAAAAGCTAGGGGAGTGATGGCCCTCATCATTGATGGGGTCTGTCCTCTCCTGGTATCTCAGATCCATAGTCTGGGGGTGCTCCTAGATCTGCAGCACCACCTGGATGCCTAGGTGGCGGTTGTGGCAAAGGGCACATTTTGCCAGTTACACCTGGCACAATGGCTTAGGCCGTATGTCTCGGACGCGGAGCTTGCCACGATCATCCATGCTTTTATTACCTCAAGACTGGACTGTTGTAATGCGCTCTACGTGGGGCTACCCTTGGTGACAGTCCGGAGACTGCAGCTGGTGCAGAATGCAGTGGCCTGTCTCCTTAGGGGGAGGATGGATGGGATGCACCCACCTATCCCACTTGTTGGGATGGGTGGGTGCTCCATTCTCTGCACTGGCTGCTGGCTTCCGGACCCAATTCAAGGTGTTGGTTTTGACCTTTAAAGCCCTAAACAGCCTGGGTCCCACTTATCTGCAGGACTGCCTCACCCTCCGGATCTGGATCAGCCTCTGCTGTCAGCCAGGGGTGCCCTCTTGGAGGTTCCCTGGGTTTCCCGGGTGTCAACTGTCAGGAGGGCGTTCTCAGTGGCCGCTCTGTGGCTATGGAACTCCCTCTCATTGGAGGTCCGCCTGGCTGTAGACCTCCTCTCTTTCCGTAGATCGTGTAAGACCTGGCTGTTCCGCCGGACCTTTGCCAAAGGAGATGGGATGGGTGGGTTCGGTTAGGATGGGTTTTTATTGGTTTTACTGTTGGGTTATTTTAAATGTTAAGTTTTACAATATTATTTATTTTTAAATGTTGTTAGTCGCCCCGAGATGCTGTGCATGAGGGGGCGGCATAAAAATATGAAAATAAATAAATAAATATTAAACCCATTTCACATATGGGAAACCAAGGGCCAGAGAAGTCAAATTACTTGCACAAGCCTGTGACTACTACGTGGAGAACATAATCCACAATTCTCAGTTTCTTTCTTTACATTTTAACTACTAGATTCCAAGTTTCCATATGCCTAACAAGCTGTCTGAAAAAACTAAGTATCTTTTCTTTTGAAGGAAAAATTGCTACGTATTTAAAAAAATCTAAATGATCTGTGAAAGCATAGATAAACAGACTCTAGGGACTCTTTGCCTAATCTCATGTGCTTGTGAGCAAAGTTCAAGCTAGTAGATGTACATCCTGATCCTCCGCCCATTGCTCATGGCCCAGCAGCCATGATCTGAGTGTGGCGGAGCAAGTGCCCGGCCACATGGTTTGCCTGCCTTGGGCAGCCTTACTCCACTTGGGGTAAGGCTGCTCTGTGGTTGTGGAGTAGTCAGCTGCCTACCCCCCAACGGGGCCATTCATTTCAATAGAACTTATATCAGTTAATGTGCATGTGAGTTCTATTCCTTTCAATGGGTCTCATGGACTCACTAACTGATAGCATTCAAAGTTTTGCCAGAGGATTAGGCCAATAATTTTAATCCTCTCAGCCTTGAGCCAAAATTATTTTAATTAATAGTTTACTTTTAACATTATTCTAATATTTTGTGTTTGGTTAAATATATTAAAGTTTAAGAAGGTCTTAAAATGAGCATGTTGTTTATGTTGTCTAAAAATTCTTAAGTACAATCATTAGGAAGCAAGGAAAGTTACTAAAAAAGCCACTGGCTTCTGAGAAAAGTTCATTATGCTAAACATTAACTATAAGAAAGGTAAGGAAAATTCTTGTCTCCAAGCCAAGCTTTCATACATTTTCAGTTCTGTAACAAAATGCTACTCACTTGGTACAGCTTTTTGCTGACAAGACTAAGTATAAACATTCAATAACACTAAGTCAAGTTGTTGGCTCAGAAACCTGGCTACAGTGCAGAGTATTCCAGTATGAGGATCAGGGTTTCATTTCCAAGTTTATAGGCCAGCAGAGTCTATAAATACTGCAGAAAAAAACATGCTCTGCTCCTCTGGGAGAGAACACCTTGCATTGCTTTGGAAAGGGCTCCCAGGCTGCCCCGATACACACTTCTGCTTTACTAAGGTGCAGAATAGATGATTGTCCTTCTTAGGCAGATTGCACAGGGCAAGCTGGCCTCTCTGAGTACTGGAATACATGATAGGATAACAGGACTGTAAATCTTAACTACAGAGACAATTTAGATTTAGGAGGATATTAATATCAAATATGAAAACATTGTTCCACTTTAGCAAGCATGTAGAATGCATAAACTGACAGTGATTTAACAGCATGCAGATATTACTTTGAGAATAGCATTGGAGGCAAATCAATCCTTTCTCAGGGTGTTTTCAAATGCAATGGCGGCCCACATTGCCACACTTTTGCACGGGAATCACAGTCACATTAATTTTCCCATGCCAGATGTTGACATGGGATAGATCCCGGCCATAGTGTCAGCTAGTGCCGGCTGTGACTCGGGGATGTCTCCGAGTCATAGCCCGCACTAGCCTCAACCATGGCTGGGATCCAACTGGTCGACTGAGAGAGTAAAGCAGACTTTCAAGTTTTAAAGCCCACTTTACTGGATCTGGTCCGGAGTTCCCACCGGTTTCGGGTGAATAGGTCATCAGCTGAGGCCACTAGCACAGTCTCCATGCTATACTCTGGATGGAAACCGACTGAAATGGATCCAGGAACCTGATCCCTACCCTTTTGGGGGTAGCAGAAGGGGGAGGGGAGGGGAAGGGAGGGTAGTGAATAGTTGATCTTGAATTTGTAATTGTAGAATTGTGGGGTGGGATGTTATTTTTCTTGTCATATGTTGTGGGTTGTATTGTAAGGGGATTTTATTTGAAGTTCTAATTTGTCTACTGAGTTAGATATTGTTAATTACTGTGAGGGTTGTGAAGAAGCCCCTCTTTCTGGTGAGAGCAGGAGGATGGGGGGTGGAAAG
>QEPC01002093.1:869707-903346 GCA_003113815.1 Sphenodon punctatus | reverse complement strand
TGGGTGAAAACAGACATGACGCTAACCACCCTTTAACCACCCTTGGTGGTCATTTATGCATGTTTCAGGGCTGCATAGGGCACCAGTACAGCCCTGCAACATGCATAAATAACCACCAAGGGTGGTTAAAGGGTGGTTAGCGTCATGTCTGTTTTCACCCATTGTGTACATACGCAGTCATTTTAAATTTATTTATTTATTCTTCTGTTGATTAGAGCTGAACTGAAACAGGCTTGTTGTCACACTGTTTTGGTTCTATACAAATTAATCCATAATGGCCCGTTCTGTGCAGTTACAGGTTGATCTGAATCCAAACTTCCCACCCCTACCAAAGACCCAGAAAGTGTACACCAGTGCTTCCCAAACTTTTTGCCTGTGTGACTCCATTTTGATACTTAGGGTGCAGTTTTCCATTCACTAAAACCAATGGCAAAACTCCCATAGATTTTAATGGTGGAGGTTTGTCTTGCTGAATATAATCCTGTGACCCAAAGAGCAACAAAGATGTGCAAAGTATACCAAATGTCATTTGAGATCGAGAACCCATCTGCAGTTGGATAACCCTAGTTGAGGTTCTGACCTCTATTTTAGATACCTCGAGCATACACTTTGGGAGATTTAGCATTTAATAAGCAGTGCACCTTACCTCTTTTCTCACGCAATTTTGATGACAACGAGAAACTTATTATAGTAGGTAAGTGGGTAGCATATTGTTGTGTGACTGGTGCTAAATAAGAGAGGGGGAAAACAGAACATGCTCACAAGCACTGTGCGATGTAAACACACACAAGAATAATTCACTTGAAAAAACAAGTTTAATAGTTTAACTAGAAAGACTACACCCATTTTTCCAGGATTAATGGTTCTGCAATGATTTACTCATTTTCATTGTTGAATAAAATGCTCTGGATACAGATTAACTTTCCTCGCTCAATATTTATCACTATTTCATTTACCTTGAAGTGGGAAAGAGAAGAAAGCACTTTGATAAATGGTCTGAAACGTTGCCTAGTTTCACTGTAGTTTTTATCCTAAGTGCTTGTATTTCTAACTTCAGTGGCAAGACTATTTCGTAATATTCTACAGCAATACTTCTCAGTCTATCACAGTAGATTCCTGTGCATCCAATAGACTATAGTCTCCAAGAATAGTTTTTGTTCTTTCAAGCAGCTCTTTGGATGTCATATTCTGGTGCCTAAATATTAAAATAAAGAGAAAACTGTACTAGCTACTTACTTTTGTTGCCCAGAGGCTTGCTTGGCACAGTTTCAGAATTCCTTTTTTCCTTGGCATCTTCTGCGGGTAAAACAACACTCTTTTTGCATTGACGTTTTGTATTTTCAGCGCTCACATGACCCATGCATTCAGGTGCAGCCACCATCTTGTTACAATCCTCCAATGGTTGGCCTGTACCCAATCTTATGCTTCTATAAACTAGCTCTTGCTGGTATTTTTGGTTATCATAGGCACCTTCAGTAAGTTCTTTCCAGCTATAATTCAGGACATTTAAAATACCCCGAGGGAAAATAAATTCATATTTAGCAAAGTGATGCAGTATTTCTCCCAGTTCTTGTAACATGTTGGGAGCCATCTGTTTATATTCATCCAATAAGCTCAGCTGTTCATCTTTGTGTCCTAGAAATACTGAAGGCATTTGGGAGAGCTGACTGTTCATACCCTCATTGCTGGTTTTAAGTAAGGAAAAACCACATGTTTGAGGCAGAACTGGATATGTATCTTTCCTTGATTCATCAACATTTGATAAAATATCTTCATTTCCTTCCACATATTCTTCTATGTATCCAGAATTCCTGCATTTCACCAGAATAGAAGGAAATATTTTATGTCTGATCCTTTAGTAGTAATTATTGTGAAACAATCTAGCTAAGGAATATAAACTCACACTTATCCCTCCTTCCGGCAATCTCAGCAGACATGCCAATGATGACTTAGTGACCAAAGAGATAGTACCACCAAAGTTAGTATTTCTAGGGCAAGAGTTACAAACACAGCACATGGAAGTCCTCCTTTGGACTTCAATATGTTCTGACTGTCTCTTTAATAACTTCCCATTTCCTCGTGAAATTAATATAAAATTAGGTTAGGACTTTCTTCTCAAAGGGGATCTGCAAATGCTTTTTTTAGAATGGGCTTTGGATGTCTGAGGAAAACTCACACACTATTGTAGATTTTGCATATGTGGGTGGATGGGGGGGGATAGGGGTTGCTTATTTATTTTATTTAATGTATTTATTTATAACTTTTTATAAATGACACCTCTGGCCTTCTGTGGTTGTATGGTTCTCAGAGCACGCCCATTGTTAACTTCAAGGGTGAAATACTGGTCCCAATGAAGTTAATGGAAAGTTAGTCAGTGACTTCATTGGGGACAAGATTTCATTCTCATACTTCAAGTTATAATTGAAGAAAAGAAGATGTTGAATGTTTAATAAAGTATTTTGTTAACAAAAGAGGCGTACACAAATTTTGAAAAGAAACAAGCCCTCTCTTTTCTTTATAGCTCACCTGTACTACTCTTGCAACTCTGCTTTTAGCTGCTAATTCTATAGAAATTTAAATAAGTAAAATAACCATTTTGGCAGGGCTCCATGAGTGGCAATGTGTGGGTGCTCTGTGATTCACAGAATCACAGACTCTTCGAGTTGGAAGGTACCGGTCATCTAGTCCATCCCCCTGCTCAATGCAGAAAATCCACAGCTACAGCATCCCTGATAGATGGCCATTCAGTCTCTGTTTGAAAACCTCCAGCGAAGGACAGCCCACTACCACCTTAGGCAGCCTGTTCCACTGTCAAACAGCTTTTACCGTTAGGAAGTTCTTCCTAATGTTTAGCCGAAATCTACTTCCTTGTACTTTGAGCCCATTGATTCTAGTCTTGCCCTCAGGCACAACAGAGAACAAGTCTGCTCAATCTTCTATGTGACAGCCCTTCAGATATTTGAAGATGGCTATTGTATCTCCCCTTAGGCCCTTTTTACACAGATGCTCTAACACCCATAAAATGGGTGTTACATTTTATTATACATGTTGCAGGGCACCACTGCAGCCAATCACCATGGGCCCTGTGCACACATGATGCCTCCACCCAGTTCCTCTGGGTGGAGATGGGTGTTGGCCAGTGGGTGGGGAGCATTTCCCTGGGTGGAGATGGGTGGGGNCTGGGTGGAGATGGGTGGGGGCGTCTGTGTAAACGCGGGTGGGTGTGGGTGGAGATGGGTGTTGGCCGGGAGCAAACACTCACCAACGCCGACCGAAAGTGGCGTTTACACAGATGCCCCCAGCCATCTCCATCCAGGGAAATGCTCCCCACCCACCGGCCAACACCCATCTCCACCCAGAGGAACTGGGTGGCGGTACCATGTGTGCACAGGGCCCATGGTGATTGGCTGCAGTGATGCCCTGCAACATGTATAATAAAATGTAACACCCATTTTATGGCTGTTAGAACGTCTGTGTAACAAGGGCCTTAGTCTTCTCTTCTCCAGGCTAAACATAACCAGCTCCTTCAACTTTTCCTCATAGGACTTCATTTCCAGACCCCTGACCATCTTCGTTGCCCTCCTCTGAACCCATTCCAAATTGTCAATGTCCTTCTTAAAATGCGGTGCCCAGAACTGGACACAGTACTCCAGATGAGGTCTGACCAGCACAGAATAAAGTGGAACTATTACGTCTCGTGACCTGGACACTATGCTTCTGTTAATGCAGCCTAAGATTGCATTAGCCTTTTTTTGCAGCTGCATCACACTGCTGACTCATGTTCAGCTTGTGATAAACTACAACCCCTAGATCCTTTTCACATGTACTGCTGCCAAGCCAGGTATCACCCATCCTATACTTGTGCATTGGATTTTTATTACCTAAATACAGAACTTTACATTTATCTCTGTTGAATTTCGTTTTGTTAGTTTTGACCCAGCTTTCCATTCTGTCAAGATCATTTTGAATCTTGTTTCTGTCTTCTAAGGTGTTAGCTATCCCTCCCAGTTTTGTGTCATTTGCAAATCTGACAAGCATCTCCTCTACTCCTTCATCCAAGTCATTAATAAAGATATTGAACAGTACAGGGCCCAGGACTGAGGCACCCCACTCGATCCCTCCCTCCAGATTGATGGGGAGTCATTTATGAGCACTCTTTGGGTACGGTTCTTCAACCAGCTGTAAATCCCCTAATGTTAGTATCATCTAGCCCATAATTAACCAGCTTGTCAAGAAGGATATCATGGGGGACTTTGTCAAATGCTTTGCTTTTGCACTTATCCCCCTGCTCAACGTTCAGAAGGGCTGTCGGATGCATGGCTCCTGGGTGGCCATGAGGGGTAGCATCTAATTTTAAAAAAACCTATATCAATCAGCTCACTCTTATCCACATGCTTGTTGACACCCTCAAAAAATTCAAATAGATTAGTGAGGCATGACTTCCCTTTGGTAAAATCATGTTGGCTCTTCCCTATTATGTCATGTTTGTCAATATGCCCTACAGTGCTGCTAGATATTGCCCTTGGAAGGAATTAGACAGTTAATGAGACATTATGACATTCAAGTGTCCTGAAAATCAAGGAGCCATATCTCCTTGTTTAAACATGAGCAGCCAATCCTCCATCAGATCATATATACACTTTATCAGTTAGCGCACACATGAAAGTTCCACTGCAACAAATCAGACTCGTGTGCGCTAATTGCTAGAGTGCACATTTTCTTCAGAAAGAGAAGGCTGCCGAGAATAGAAGGTGATTTAAATATTTAGGATACATTAGCAAGGCATTGATTTAGTACTCACATGAACAGAAAAATGACATCTATTGAGCTACTTAATGTGGACCTCTGTTTTTCTTAGAGGTCTCCAGTCAAGTAAACGCCACCCCAAATTCTAATTAATTTACAAAAATCAAAGCAGATCCTAGCATGGCACTGTACTGTATGTCAGGAACACCAGGAGAAGGAAGGCAAGTGTCAGGATTCAGAACTAGCAGAAGGCAGCTGGCTCCACAACACCGTCCACTAGTGTTTTGGGCCCTTGCTCCAGCTCATTAGGCTGTGTTCCATCACCCTGCCAGCCTGATGGGGCTCTTGCCCACCAGGCCCTGATACAAGGCACATGACAGGAAGAGACAACAAGGCAGAGCAATGACTGGGCTCAGTATCTGTGTGCACGCACACCTCAGCCTCTTGGCTTCCTGCGTCCTGTCCAGGTCCCTCTGCCTCAGTCTTGTTTCCCTCTTCAGCTCTTCCTGCCTGTTTTGGACTGACCTTCTGGCTTGACCCCTTTGGCTTATCTCTGACTGCGCTTCTGGATTGCTCTCACTCTGTTTTGATGCTTGCTTGGTCCTGATCCTGTCACCATTCTACCTGGATTCTGCTTGGTGCCTGACAGCCAGGGTCACCTAATGGTTAAAAACAGCTGCAGTCTTGTATATTTAATATACATCAGGTACCTAGTCCATAATTGCTCCAGTGCAGTTTCTCTTTTCCTCTAGATACCTTTCCCAGTTCCAGGGCTCAGTGAACCACAAAGCATCACATGTCACATCACTTGTTAAAGAAAAGCTACCTGCTTGTTGTTCCTTGTTGGGAGGGTGCAGACACGCATCAGCATGTGTGCTCCACACCACATATTGAGGAACTGTCACAAATCAATGTGACTCTAGAAGAAATACTAACGCAAACTGAAAAAACACAGCCAGGGACGGCTCAGGCCTCCACCCACATGTGAGTGAGGCCAGAAGAGCTGTCCCACTGCCTAGGTGGCATGGCCTGGGCAGCGGTTGTATTAGACACCGGCCCTGGCCTCATGCCGCTCCCAGCAGACACACACACCCTGCCGTGATGGGCAGTCATGGCAGCCAATAACAGACGCCACGGCAGCTCAACCATGTTGGCCCAATCTGGGGCGGGTCAAAACGAACACTCTAACCCGCTATGGCCCGCTTTGCCCAGTCAGACAGACTCTAGCCCAGGCTGTTTCTTTGGCTATATGCCGAGGTGAAAGTCCAGGCTAGCCGCCAACATGACCCAGGTTAACCCAGGTCAACATCTAGTGGCCCTAAATCACATGTGACAGTGACCCACGGGTCACAGTGGGTCTAAGCAGGCCACCGTCACGTCTGGCTTTACCCTATCTTAAAACTGCTTCTTCTGGAGTAGTCCTGTTATGGTACTTGTATCAAGATTTTTATTGAAAAAAACAAAAACCAAGGAAAGCTATATTAACACTATGCTATCCTAGTATAATTCTAAGCAATTATTAATAGTTTGCTCAGATTAATGGGAGGAGTTTTGCAAAAATAATTGAACTGAAATCAGCTCTACCAATTACTCAGTTATGCATCAATACTTGAAAAACAGAAATGCCATTACCAGGGAATAAATCCTGCTTGATGAGGATATGTGATGAGTGAATTTAAATCATCAAGCAGTTCTTCTGGTATTTTCTTTCCTTGTTCTCTTCTTGTTGTTTTTGGCTAAAACATAATGCATGTTTTTAATTAAAGATGTAAATACTTTGGAGTAAAAGAAGAAAAAATAATTTGTTAAGGGTGAAAAGACATACCTGATCAAAGAAATACACAGGTCCTGATTCAAGATTTTCATTCAAAGCCATTTTTTTCCTTTGCCCCTAGAATGACAAAGTAATAAACAGACCCCCAAAAAACTGGACTACACCAACAGAAATTCTGACCAAAAGACAAAATGCTTATATTTTTACTACTATATTGAAGATTAAAGTATTGTTTACACTGAGTGCCCCCAAATCATCTCTAGATTTATATTCAATGTCTCTCTTATAGCACCTCCTTTACATCCCTTCCTTGGCCGCTTTTAGACAAGCAGGTCGTGATCAAACAATCCGCTTGCATGACCTTTGAAAATCCCCAAAGCTATTAGTTCGTGGTTTTAAAAGAACGCGCAACCGGCTTTAACACGCGAAACATCTCATCTAATCCCGGCCCGTAGAATTTTCAAAAGTCATGCAAGCAGATGGCACAATCGCGACCCGCTCATCTAAATGCAGCTCCCCACAACATTGTCTTTGGTCCTCCCTCTTCTCTTCTCCCTTTACACTCCATCCCTGGGCAAGCTCACTGAATCTCATGACCTCCGGTATCACCTGTATGCTGACAACACTCAGGGTAAACTCGCACGTAACTCTGCTAAACTTGGATCTGACGAATAGATCAAATCTAAACATCAGACCAGAGTTTAAAGCAGGGCTGGAACTCAGAGTGCCTCACTCACATGCAGCAGTGATCTGGGGCTCATCCAGGGCTGTTTATACAGCTTCCAGGGCCCTAGAGACATCAGAGTTTAGCAGAGTTACGTGTGATTTCACCCTCTATTCTCTCTCTCTACCCAGGGCCAGCCTTAGCGTAAGCGGGTCCCAGAGTGGGGAACAAATGTGGGGGCCCTATATTCCACCAGGAGGCCTAGGGGCGTTCCCCGGCGCAGGGGGCGCTCCCCGGTCTGGGGCCGGTGTGCTACCCGGGCCTGGGCGGAAGGGCACTCCCCTCTGTCCATCCCTAAGCCTGAGAAGCCATTCGGTTCACTTACCTGATCCGCTGCCACCGCCGCCACCTCCAGCCTGGGCTCCATGTCGGGCTCAGAGCTTCAGGTGGGGTGGACACCGCGGAAGCAGATTAAATCTGCCGCCGCGCTGCCCACCAGCCTCCGCCACTGGAAGTTCCGCTGCCCCCCCCACTGCCTGTCAGAGTCTCAGCCAGGGGAAACGAGGGAGAGAGAGGCAGAGGCCCCGCTTCTCCCTCATTTCCCCTGGCCGAAGCAGTGGAGGGGGCCAACAGCATGAGGGAGAAGCTGGGCCTCTGCCTGCTTCTCCCTCACTTCTGGAGGAAGTGAGGGAAGAAGCAGAGGCCCTGCCTCTCCCTCACTCTGTGCATGCTCCCCCTGCCTGTCAGTCTCTCGGCCAGGGGAAATGAGGGAGAGGCGGGGCCTCTGCCTCTCTCTCTCTCATTTCCCCAGCTGAGACTGTGACAGGCAGCAGGGGGGGCATGGAGTGTGGGAGAGGCGGGGCCTCTGCCTCTCCCTCACTCCTGCTGGCCCCCTCTGCTGCCTGTCAGTCGGAGTCGGCCGGGGTCCCCGTGCTCGGGATCCCCGCAGGAGCGGGGCCCAGGATGGCTGCCCGGAGCCGCCCCGCAGTAGGGCTGGCCCTGTCTCTACCCCCACACTCTCCCGCTCCATCCAGTCTTGTTGCCAACTGTCTCTCTGAGATCTCCCCTTGGATGTCTCACCATTAGCTCAAGCTTAATAAGTCCAAGACTGAACTCATTTTCCCTCCTAAATTCTCCTCTCCCTCTTTTCTCTCAGTTTTCATTGATGTCACCATCCAGCCTGACCACTCTCAGCCCCTCCTCTTTGCCCTACACTGGCTCCCTCTACAGGAACGCATTCAACACAAGCTCCTGGTCTTCACCTTCAAGGCTCTTCATGGCCTTGCTCCCCCATATCTCTCCACTTTTGTATCACACCACACTCCTGCCTGGGAGCTTTGCTCCTCTTTTGCCCCCACCCTCGCCTGCTTACAACTCCTGCTCCTCTAAATGTCTTCGCCCTTTCTCTGTTGCTGCCCCTCATACCTGGAACTCCCACCCTGGTTACATTCCTTCTGCTTCCTCCCTCCCAACTTTCAAATCCTTCCTGAAAACCTACCTCTTCCCTCAGGATTCCCTGGTCATGAGTCAAAAGGTGTGTAATGAGTGAAATTGCATCCTCATCCCTCTCTCTGAATCTGTTTTCTGTAACTAAGTTAAGCACGCGCACCTGCATTTTCTCAACCTCATGAATGTATCCTTGTCTCTCCCGATTTATCACCTCTCCCTTGTCTCCCCCTTTCTTGTCTTTCCTAGATTGTAAGCCCTTTGGGGAAGAGACTTGTCTATAACTACTGATTATACAGTGCCAGGTACACTGCTTGTGCTATATAAATAATAATAATTTAAAATATATCATTAATAATCTCTGGCCCTTCTTTACTGCTTCCACTACCAAATCTCTCGTTCATGCTCTAGTCAACTCTCATCTTGACTGGTGAAACCTTTCTCACTGGCATCCCCTCCTCTCACCTTGTCCCTCTCACCTCTTTTCATTCCAGTTGATCACTCTTCCTGAACATATTCAGCACAAGCACTTTGTCTTTACTAGGAATGGGAATACTAATTTATTATTAATACTATAGTACACTAAAGTAGGCACTTTAGTATTAATACTAATAATACTAAAGTGAGCAGCAGATACTAAAATTTTGTTAAGTATTTAAATTTCAAAAAGGCATCTTTGCCATTTGCCATCTGCTGGGCTCTGTTCAGCTTGCTCTCCACCGCTCTGCATTTCCCCCCACTTGTTAATTGCAGCCTGGTCAATTTCACCTGGGCTCTGGCACTGCTACTGTTCTCCCATACCGCTCTGTCTCCCAGCTCCGCACTCCAGCCTGGGTTACTGTCAGCTCTCCTTGGCCGGTCTCGAGCCCACCAACCACCCCACAGCTGCCTCATCTCACCTGTGCTGCGTCCTGAGATCAGCTTTGCTTTCTGCTCGTCCCCAGGCACCAGTGAAGAGGACAGCTGGAGACAAGCAGAAAACAAAGTTGATCTTGGAATGCAGCACAGGTGAGGTGAGGTGAGGTGGCTTTGGGGTGTGGCGGGGCGAAGTAGGCAGACAGAGGGGTAAGAGAGCCAATTGCCATGCAGAACCAAAGCACCTTCCACCCACTAAAAGCCCCCAGTCCCTGGCATTTCTTCCCAAACCCAGTGCCATTCCAATTCCCCAACCCTTCAGTGCCAGCCCCCGCTTAATCATTGCCCCTTACCTAGGCACAGCCAGCCTCCTTTGGCCCCAAAGCACCCCCCTGCCACTAAAAGTTACCAATCTCTAGCGTTTGCCCTCCAAACCCGGTGCCACCCACACACATACCCAAAACAGTGCCAGACAAGTACTCTACACTTGACTTTAGTAGACACATTACTAGTTTTAGAAAACCCATGGATCTTTTTCCATTAACTTCAATGGGGAAAGACTCCCATTGACTTCAATGGAAAACAAAACAGAAACAAAAGACAATACTAAAGTAAACAAAAATGAAACAGAAGTAAATACTAAACAGAAGTACATACCAAAGTGCATCCATAGCCTTTACCTTCAAGGCTCTTCATCGCCTTTCTCTCCCCTTTTTGCAATTGCTTCCCACTATATTCCCACCCAGGAGCTTTGCTCTTTTTCTGCTGCCATCCTCACCTGGCCCAGTATCCCTTGCTCTCGGAAATGTCATTAACCCTTCTCGCGTGCTGTCTCCTATGCCCGCAACTCCCTTTCTGAACGCATTTGTTCTGCTTCCTCCCTCTGAACTAGAGTTGCCACCTTTTGCTGTTTGACCCTGAGACTTCTGTAGGGCAAAATGGGAGTTTTAGGATCAAATTGCAAAAGGTGTCAACTTACTCCCAAACTTCAAATCCCTCTTGTAAACCTACCTTTTCCATAGGCTTTCCTTAGCTCCTCAACCCCACAGATTGCTCAATGATGCTGCTCCTACTTCTCCTCTTTAACTAAACTAAGCACGTATCATGCCTGCAACTTCTCAACTTTGTCAATGTACCTTTGTCTGTCCCTGTGCTCCCCTCTCCCTTCTCCTTCCTCTCTTGTCTTTCCTAGATTGTAAAATCCTCAGGGCAGGGTCTTATCTCTAATGATTGTACAGCACCAAGTACATTGCTGACACTATATAAATAATATTTAATACAGATGTTATTGGCATAGGAACAAAATCAAAATGTTTTGTGAATTTAAAAAAAAGTATTTAAAAAATTCCACATGGAACTTATGACTTTTTGCACAGTTCCAAATTTTTTGTGTCATATTAAAATAGCATATAGAGTTTTACTTTGAGAAAGGACTATAATTCTGTACGTATGAAAAAAGCTGCATCAGATTATTAAGATTAAAAATGATATATTGCAGTGATTCCCAAACCTTTTGCCAACATAATCCCAATTTGAGACTTAGGCCATTTTTACACGGACATCACCCACCCACGAACACTCATAAACCCCCATCGGATGGGTGTGAGAGTGCCCGTGTAAACGTCCATGAGTGGGTGGGTGCGCGTTCATGACCCACCCACTGACACCCACCAACACCCACGGAGCAGCCGGGAAGGAACCGGCATGCTCCATGGGTGGAGATGGGTGTTCAACATCCGCCCATCTGTGTAAAACCCAAAACAGCCACAGGAACTGGTCCCCCAAGACCACAGAGAGAGGGCTAGAGAGGCCACGCAGGGGCCCCCAAGCAGACACGCCCACCCGGGGAGATGCCAGACGCCCGCCTGGGAGCCCTTAAAAGGGATCTGAAACAGGACATGGGTGTGCCGACTCCTAATATGTCTGGAAGGAAAGCCTCTGACAAACCAAATGGAGCCAGTGCCGTGACTCACGCGGGAGGGGCCAGGGTAAGCAAAGGGATCCTGGGATGCCCAGGGGAGGGGGGCTGGCCCCATGGGTCGGGGGAGGGGACTGGGAAGGGCCACTAAAAACAGCACACCCGTCCTGCCACAGGGCCGAGGACAGACCATGGCACCCATGCCGACCGCAGCCCCCGAGACCACCACAGCCATGGGGCACGGGGAAGGGAGCACGACTGACAGTGAGGTATGTGCGAGGGGACCCCAAGAACCTGGGAAAGGGGGCCCTGCATGCCAACAGCAAGAAAACAACTTGAGGGAGCACAGGGCAGGCAGCTGATAGCTAACGGTTTCCACCCCCAACCCCAGGACAGCACCCAGACACAGGAGCAACACACCACCGGGAAGACGGCCGAGGAGGGCCTCCATGACAGCCAGGTAAGGCACCTGTGTGCCCCGGGAGGAATGGGGAAGGATCCCCCCACAAGGGAGCACAGGGGGGTTGTGGGGCAGATGCTAACCCCTCTGCAATACCCCCAACAGGAGACGACCAGCTCAGCTGTCACCACAGCTACCAAGTGGTCCCCAAGCTGCCAAGCTGATAGGCTCCCCACAAACAGTACCCAAAAGGGGGAACCCTGGTTGAGGCAGGAGACCAGGGACTTCATATGCATGTGGGGGGCCGAAAAGATCCAGCATGACCTGGTGTGCAGCTACAAGACCAAACAGGTCTATGAAGCCATCATCCAGGAGATACAGAAGCAGGGGTACAATAAGGATGTCACCCAGTGCATGCAGCAGATAAAGGACTTGAGGTCTGGATATAAAGACAACAATCTCAAGTCCGGTCGTGCCATGCGGACAATGGAGTTCCATGATGAGCTGGACCGGTTCCTCTGCATGGACGGGGATATAGTCACCTCCCACTTACACAGCACCACTTTCGCCAGCGGCAGGTGGAGGGTGCTCACAACACACCCCCTGCCCGACCCCCCGGAGCAGGGGGAGGTTGCTGCCCCTGGTGAGGCAAGGCAGGATGTGGGAGGGGATGGCCCTGTCACACCGGAGGAGGAGGCACCCCAGGAACCCGCACACGCAAGCATCACCCTCCATGTGCGCCCACAAAATTCACAGGGCGCCGGGTCACGGGGAAGGGGGGCGCACGCAGAGTGGACGGAGACCCGGGATGCCTCCCACGAAGCGGAGGAAGACAATCCAAGTAGGAATGCAACCAGGGCCCCAGGGCGGGGGGACGGGCCTGGGGGGGGAAAGGGTCCCGGCCACAGTGACCGGAGTCGAAGCTGGGCACCAGGGATTGACAGATGGATTCACATTCCCATTACAGCTCAAGGCACCCTGGAGGTTCACAAGGAGGAGGTTGTCGAGGAGGAGGTGGTCAAGGAGGAAACGGAGGCACCCCCGAGTGCTGGGCACCAGGACAACGATGTTAGGCCACAACGCACAAGGGATGGGTTATGGCTGGTATCGGGGTGATGGGCTACCAGACCAGCCACAGGGATGGATGGCAAAGGGCACAGAGTACTGACTCAGAAAGCCTCGCATCCCAACCTATTCCCATTCCTCCCACAGATGGGCACCCCAGTCTGGCGAGGGGAGCTGCCGTCGGCAGCGCCAAGAGGAATCGGGAGATGTGGGCTCGGAACAGGCGGAGGAGAGAGAGAACCTCAGCAGGGAACTGCTGGAGGAAACCAGAAGGTTAGCCGAGGTGCACGCAGAGGAGCTCACCCTGACAAGGGAGGTCCAAATAGGGGAGGGGGAGGGGGACCAGTCATGCTAACCTGGTCCTGCACTGAGCACCTGTGGGACAGGCGCCAGACTGCCACCCTCCACCATGAGATGCGCCTCGACAGAGCCAAGAGGGTGAGGGGAACGTGTCATGCTGGAAGGGACCTCCGCACAGGCCCTTGACCTCATTGGGGAGGCAGTGGGCCTCCTGCAGAGAGAACCCTGGTGGGACGCGCCCCCTCCAGACCCAGGTGGAGGGATGGCAGCCGAGTACCACCGGGGCCCCCACCACAGGTGAAGGTGCCCCCCTACACTAAGGCCAACCATGGTTTCCCCAGCAGCACCCCTTCGCCGGTTTCGGTGACCGGGTCCCTCTCCCCCACATAGCCCAACAACAACAGCCCATGGGGCTGCCCTTCTGGGGTGCACGCCTCCCGGTTCCTCCACAGCTGCCTCCAAGACCCGCCCCCCCCCCGGGAACCTCGGTCTTCTCGGCTCAACCCAGAACCTCCAGGTGATCAACTGTCCATGCTGGCCGCCCCTCCAGCTCTGGTAAACCGAACTGCTGAGCCTTCAGCAAAGGGGGGGGGGCTAACAGCAGAGGGATGGGAGGAGGGGACAATGTGTGGGGAGCAATGGGAACACCTGAGGGCCACAGAAAGGGCCGTGGCACCAGGGTAATGGTGCAAGGCATGGTGTAACACAGAGCTTATGTTCCATCACCGCAGGGTCCAGCACCCCAGTCAGGCATGGAGTGGCCTGTGGACAATGGAGATCCTGGGCCGTCCGGCCACCGCTCCCAAAAGACGTTGGCTGCAAGGGCCCGTGGGGGAGCGAGCCCCAGTGGTGCACTGAAGCGGGCATGGGGAAGGCCCTGCAAACCGTGACCCCCCCCTTGTACATAACCCCAAATAAACTGTGTTGTACATTACCACTCTGTTGTTTGGTGTGTCAACGGGGGCACCATGGTGCGCAGGGGTTGCTCCGCATGCAGATGGGGGCAGGGCATGCACAATGCGATGCCGGAACCATACGTCTCTGGTCTGCAGGCAGCCGGGTGGGCAACAGCAGAGCTCCCATGGCCGGGTACAGGTCTGCACAGTTACCTCAGTGCAGTACCGGCCATGCCACCGGACAGCCGGTGAAGGGCCGAGGTCTGGTGCAGTTCGCTTGGCATGGCTAGAAGGCAGTGGGTGACCCAGTGCCGTGGGGCACAGGCCTCGCAGGGCCAGGGATCCCCTGCAACCGAAATACCAGGCCAGAAGCAGATTAGGGAACAGACATAGCGGACTTTATTGTTACCCATTACATGGTTCTGTGAAGGGTGGGGGGCTGTCAACATGTCTACTCAGTTGCCTGCCATCTGGGTGACAATGTGCCAACACAGAGTGTCCCGGTTCTCCTCCAATATGCGCCGGAATGCGCCTCCCTGGACATGTTGTTAGAAGGGCAGGGGACCCTCTCTCTGCACCGGTGGGGGGTAGTCAAGGGCAGTTCCCCCCGTCTCGCAGGCCGCCAGTACAAGGATGGGGGTATGTTGCAGATCGAACTGGCTCCTGTTCATGAGCAGGTGCCAATGCCCCTTGAGCAGCCCGAATGCCCACTCCACCACGCTCTGAGGCAACGAGAGGCATTAATTGAAGAGCTGGCAATCCGCTGTGCGTGCCACAGGATAGGCCCTCATGAGCTACGGGCTCAGTGGGTAGGTGGGGTCCCCTATCACCACTGGGGCCATGGAGACCCCCTCAATGACCTGTTACAGGTTGGGGGCTATCTCCCCATCAAACATGCATTCATAGAAGGGGGAGGCCCGCAGTATGTGTACATCATGGCTCCTCCCTGGGTGGCCGGTGAAGACATCAGTGAACAAGGCCCTATAATCCACCACAGCCTGGAGATCGATGGAGAACATCTGCTTCCAATTCAGGTAGTCCGTCTTGGTGTGCGGGGGCTGGATTATAGGGATGTGGGGGCTGTCTATCGCCCCTATGCAATGGGGGAAGCCCACATCTTTCAAAGCCGCGAATGACAACCTGGGGATCCCGGAGCTGTATGGCCCGCTCGAGCAGTAGTTCCACCAGCAAGTTGCACACGTTGTGGAGCGCCCTGTTAATGGTCACGGTCCCCACACCAAACTGCTCCCTAGCGCTCCAACAGGAATTGGGGGTAGTCAGTCTCCCCACGGCCATGGCCAAGCGCATCCCTGGCGGCAGCGGATACCGCATGTTGGTCTTGCGCCTTCGGAGATGTGGATTCAGGAGCTCCCCGAGCCGGGCCAACAGGGAGCGGTTCACGTGGAAGTGGTCCATCCATTCCTCATCCATCCAGGTGGCCAGCATGTTCTCCCACCATTCATTGGTGCACCAGCGCATACAATTCAGCCTCCACGTTGGGACGGTGACACAGCGCCCATAGACGTTCAGCAGCCCCCGGGACAGGACCAGGCGCATGTCCTGGGATACTGCTGTTCCGAACATGGACTGCTGGCGACAGTTACCCTCCGTACTCACCGCAACGATGCAGCTCGGCGCACGTTGGCCGCTCTCCTGCGCCGTACGTCGGCTGCTCTCCTGCACCGTATGCCATGGTTGTAGAAGCGGTGACTTGGCAGTAGTAGTTCAGTCCATTGCTCGAACACCAGCACCAGAATCAGGAGGACAGGACCGTTAACAGAACGGCCCGCTCCTTAGGGGGCTCATCAACAGGCAGCATGGTACCAACAACAACACGCACACTCAGGGAGAACCCACCACTGGTACCAGTACTGGATAACCTAGCAGCTACCTGCCTAGGTGCTATGTGGCTGGTGGACCTGACCCAGGCCCGCGCAGCTGTGACTGTGTCCCCTGTAACCACTCAGCCTGTCAGCGGACTCTGAACCTAGCTATCACCCCCCTGCGATCCCTTCCTCCAGGCCCCAAGCCCTGTGCGCCCTGCACACCTGCACTGTGCCACCCATGTCCCCATAAACCCCAAGCCTGTCCCTGGGTACCGGGGATGGCTGCACGGGGTGACCCACTGTGCACACCCACCCACCCCCGCCTCTGCACCTACTCCCTGCTCTTGACAGCAGCACCAACGTTCTCTCACTAATTTCCTTCGCTATCGCCTCTCATTCACCATGCTCACATCACCTCTCACTCTACACCCCAAGCCTGGCCACAGCAACCGGCACACATAAGTACCGTGGCAGCCTGTGCTGTGTGCCCAGCGATTGGGGCGGTACCATGGGTGTGTTCCGCGCACCTGATAGGGATCCCCCCTCGCCGGCCTGCCCCCCCCATGGAGCACCCTACAGCCATGGGGCTAGGGGCACTCTGAGGCTCCTCTGTGGCTCTAGGGCCACCCCACCCCCGTGTCCCTGCCATGACCCTGTGCGATCCCTGGCCAGGGCGCATCCGCACCAGCCTCTCTTCAGTCATATCGCTTGAAGGCCATGGCACTGTGCAGCTGTGTTCCATCAAGATACGCTGCTTGGAGCGGCTCGTTATCTCCATGCTAGAGGCAGCCGTGGCCTTGCTGATCTGTCATCGTTAATGGTGGAATGCACCCGCCAGGTGCGTGGGGCAGGGATTAACAGGGCCTTGCCAGAGTCCCACTGTCAGCTGTGTACGGCCGCAGCCCGGCTAGTGCTTGCACAGCATTTCGTGCAGCGCCCAGTCACAGCCACTCTCCAGAGGATCCCAGTGCAAGCTGCTGTGCAGTCCTTGGAACCGCCATGGCAGGGTGCAGAACAGGCCCCGAGGCTGCCGGTGGTGCAGGGGAGGAGTGGTCGCCATGTGCCAACATGCCTTTGGGAACGCTGTGGCAGAGCCGCGATGTCCAGCTGCTGATGAGCGACCCCCTGTCGGTGGCGGATGGCTTTGATCTCCTGTCGCGGTACATATGGGTGATGGGTCATCCATTGGGGGGTCTGGCTTGCCAAAGGTGTGCTGGGGAGCTTGGCTTTACCCTCCTTCAACAACCTCTGTGGGACCAACCAGCCGCTGTTGCAGTGCCCTGGACCGCACTGGAGATCACAGCTGTTCACCTGGTTGCTACACGTCTGGAGTATGGACTGGCCCTCCAGGTTGGGGGTCCCCATGTTGCTACCGACTACACTGGTGTCCTACTGCATGCCTGTGCTTCTTGGGGAGCTGGGCCTGCTATCCACAGATTTTGGAGGACCCCTGCTGACCAGGGCCCCTACGACATGTGAACTTGGCACCCTCCAATCGGTGATGAACCTACGGGCTGTGAAGGCTGCTACTGCCACGGGGAACCACTTCTTGCCCCGTTTCATGGTGGATGCGCATATGTGTTCCTGGGGATTCCGCTTGTCGCAGGGCAGTGGTTCCAGGGGCACCCTCCAGTCTCTCCATGAGCAGGGCATCCCGAACAGTCCCTCCATCACATTGCTGTTGTTGTGCCTGTGCTGTGGGCTGCCTCGACCTTTCGCCCCCTGCTCCAGGCGATGGTACTGTGTAACCTGGTGGTAGGCTGGTCTGTCAGCTAAACCGCATAGCTGCTTCTCTTCACTCTGGCCCCCATCGCCCTGTAGCATTACCAAGCACCTCCTTCCCTCTTGGAGTGACCGCAACGGTGCACCTGTGCTTGTGGGGAACGGACACGAGCCCCTGATAACCCCGTCACCGGCCTCTGTTTGGCCATTCCCCCCTTTCACCCCATCATGAATAAAGTCTGTGCCTTTGCCTGTACCACCTTGGGTGCATTCATCTCCATGTGCGGCACCAGTCACCCCTCCCCTGGCTGCAGCCCTGTCCTTGTATGTTGGTTACTGTGATGGGAGTCACTGGAGTTCCTGCTCGGGATGACTGGGGCTGTCAGGTAGCATACAGTGGTGCTTGCTGGATTCCCCTGTGGGCTCCAGGATGGATCATGGGTTCACCCCGGTGGGTGGTGTGGGCCCATCGTGTCCCGTTGTGAGCCCTGTCCTTAATTTACTGGTGGCTACTTGGTGCCCTTCTTCCATGTGCAGGCACCTTTCCTCTGGCCTACCCCCTGATTCTCCTTGTGGAGGTGTACTGTACCGCCTGGCTAGATTGGCTGGGTAGTCATGGTGTGCGTGTGCAACATGTGTGCTGGTGATGTCCCATGGCGGTGCTCTCTGTTGTACCCCTGGCGTGCACGCAGGGGGGGGGAGGCTGCGGGCCCCAACTCCTCCCTAGGGCCTAGTGTTGTCCTGGGGGGCTTTGCACTCACGTATTGGGCTGTCTGGTGGGGGATACTTATTGGTTGTCCACCCTGCCTGGGCTGCCGTGAATTCCAATGCTCCTGGCGCCCCCTGTTGGTTACCACCATTTGCACTCTAGGTGATTGATGGGCGGCAGGCGAGATGGGCAGCTGACCATGAGTGTGGGTAGTGTACGGGCCTGTTGTTGGCTGCCCGTGTTCCCCCTTGGTGTGAGCGGGTGGGGTGCTGGCTTGGGTGTCCCTGGCCACTGCATGGGTTGTGCTTGCTGTGTGGTTATCGCCCCCTGCTGACCCACACCCTTTCCGTGCACCCTTTCCATGCACCCTCTCCCCTTCTCTCTCTTCCTTCTAGCTACTCTGGTTGTCTTCCTGGCCGTTCTGCGCCTGGCACAGATAGCCGGCAGCTGCAGCGTGCAGCCTCGGATCTCCGCACTGGGTCCCGCCTGTACGATGAGATCAGAGTGTGCTGCATGTGTGCAGGGCTCTCTCCCCGGATGTCTGTTCAGGGTTCCACGTTGTTGGGACCCACTGTCCCATCCTGATGGCCCCTTCTCTCTATCCTTTAGTGCAGGCGATGATTGAATAGTGGACCAGGGAGCAGGAGGAGTCGTGCAGCTGCTGCTGCACCTCCTGGAGCAGGTGGACTGCTGACTATTGGAGCCGGGTACAGGGCCGGCATCCCTATTGAGGCTGGGGCCCCGCCCCACAGACCAGCTCTTTGTGTTGCCTCCCCATGTCCCTTGGACCTTTCTCGTATTCCACGCCCTTCCCCCTTGTATTAAAATTGCTTTGCCCCCTTCTCTGGTTGTGTGTCATGTTCCTCTGTGTGGCCTGGTCCCTTGTGTGGGTGCCTCTTGGTGGTTGTGACACTGTTGCCTGGCAGGGACTGGTTGCCCCCCCTCCCAGCATATGTGCAGCTGCTCTGCTGTATCCTTTGGGTGTCCCCCTGGCCTGGTGTGTTTGTGGCCTGTCGGTCACCTGTCGTGGTTCCCTTCTGTCCCCCACCAGCCTGGTCTTGTTCCACCCTTGCCCCTGCTCCCTTGTCCGGGGGCCTTGGGATTGTGTGTGCGGGGCCTCTGCCAGGGTGCATGTGTCTGTTGGGGTCCCTTGCTGCATTGTGCCTCTGCCTCCCTCCCATGTGCCCCTTCCTATCCTGCCCCCCCCCCCCCGCCCCTTAGCCATGCAGCCTTCCCTGTGTGGTTGTGTTCATGGTTGCATGTGGACAGTTTCTGGTTGGGGAGGGTCTGTGGCATCCAGCTGTCTGGCCCTGTCACAGGGCTGGCTGGGGTCTGCTACTTGTGTCTCCTGTCATCCAGCTCCCTCCTTCCCTGCCCGCACAGGGTCTGGCGATTCATGGGCACAGCTGTGTGCCGCGGCTTCATTTGCCCTTGGTCAGCCATATTGTGCTGTCGCTGTGCTGGGCAGGGCTTCCCCGCTAGTTGGTGTCTTGGGTGTCCATGTAACTGTCATGGGTGTTTGCTGGGTGTTTCCTGTGGCGGGTGTTTGGCCACTGGGTGTGTGCCGGCCCCTCCCCTTCCGTCCCACAACCCCCTGTGGCGCCGTTTGTGTAAACGTCACCCGGCTCGGCGGCACTAGGTGTTCGCCGGATGTGTTCGCCCACCCATCTCCACCCACTGGGCCGGCGCTGATGTCCGTGTAAAAAAGGCCTTACAGACAGAAACCCACGTTCACGTAATTTCCCCCATTTGCATGCGTCCCTGCTTATGGGGCAAAAAGAGACATGTTGCTGGTGCACAGGCTCCCTCGCCCAGGGTGGGAAACAGCAGTGGCCACTCTCCAGGTCAGTGAGCGGCACCGAACAAATGTGCCAGCTGCCAGGAGAGCCGTCCCACCACCTTGGTAGGGTAGGGGCCGCAACAGACATGTGGGTGGCCAGCTCCACCCCAACCCCGTTCCCCACCCCGCAATGATGGGCAGCCATGGTGATCAGCCATGGTGACCGCCACCCCACAGCAGGAATGGCAGGGCTGATGGCGTTGAGTTGCTGTGGCCCGTGTTGACCCGCATGGGCGGCTCTAGGCTCAACATGAGCAATTCATTTTGGGTCAGTCACCTACCTGGCCCAGAGCGGTCTCGGACCAACATCTGGCAGTGCAAGAACATATGTGCAGTGAGTTCCAGGCCACAGTGGGCCTTAAGCAGGCCTACTTCACATCTGTTTTCACCTATAGTCCTGTAACTCCAGACAGCAACATATACAAAATTAATCAAATATCAGTTATCACTATGGTCCCATTCACAGATGTGACTCCACTTGGAGTCATGGCCCACAGTTTGGAAACCTCTTATATATTGCTTCTCTCTTTAGACCCTGAGCCTGAAAGGAGCTTCACACAAGTAAACCCTTGCATTCATGCAACCTACTGCAATTAATAGGGTTCCCATTGAGTATAAGATTCCACAAGCAGGAATGGAGCTCTTTTAGGACTGGGGCCTAGAAAATATTTGTCCTGGGTAGGAGATGGTACACATATAAACTGGAATGTCTTTTATCAAAGGTGGGCATTTAAAAATTGTAGCTCTAACCAAGAAACCCATGATAATTTTTCCATTAAACAACATGAACCTTATTACCATATTTCTTTTTTAAAATATAAAGTGTATAATGACGATAGAGTCAGCGCAGCTGCAAAAGTACTTATTAATACTCCACAATACAAACTGGCAAATATTAAAACTGTGTCCTTGTACATGTGTGGAAATACTTGCCTGTGCACTCCAGTGCATGCTTTTGTAGTTAAGCAGATAAACGTGACTTTTTTTAACAGACATCTCCAGATAGCTCCATAATAATCTAGTCTCAAAATGATATTAAGGAACTTGTGACACAAACGGACATGATACAAAAACATTCAGAACTAAAGACGACAAGGAAACCATAACCTGCAAATGCATGAAATAGGCCTGCCATTAAGCAGGAATTTCTTAGCTTTTATCAGTTTATGTCACATTCTAACTTTCATTACAAGATTCTTTTTCTCTGTTTAAATTTAAAAGCAACATTACAAAATAAAAATAACACTTGTTTTAATCATGGTAGAAACTAAGGGCATTTTCAGACAAGACACTCTCCACCCACCTCCAACCCACTATACATATTACAGGGCACCCATAGGACAACACTGCAGCCCTGCAATATGTATAGTGGGTGAGTGGTGGGTAGAGAGTGTCTTGTCTGAAAACACCCTAAGATCTTCTATTTTTATTTTATTTCATTCCTTTTTAAAAAAAACCCATAGAAGTCCCTAGTCAATAGACTTGGGCTAACAAAATAAAATTATTATATCCCCCCCCCGCCCCAATCCTACCCCATAAATCTGTGGATTTACATTCAAACAATTTGCTATACGGTGGACAATTTATATATTTCTTTCATATAAATAAAAAGTTTTCTTCTTTAATCCTGTGGATGCTGTCATCAACATTTCCCATATAAGAAACCAAATCATGTAGAAATCCGAGTAAGCGTCCATAAGTTCAGCCCTTAATTTCTCCATTGATAAAACAAACCATAATCGACCTTTCCCTTCAGCTATTGGTAGGCCTTCCACATTTTTCCAATTCTTGGTGACCGTATATATCTCTGAAGTCAACATGATGATACAAGTCTCTTGGTAATATTTAATTACTGGAATATTTGGTAATATTCCTAATAATGCCATTTCAGGTTTAAAACCGGAAGCAACATTCCAATAATCATACAATATTCCAGTAATCATATGTATACGTTGCCATATCGTTAACCAAAATTTCTGTATTTCAACACAAGACCAACAACAATGCAAATAAATAACTCTTTCTCCACATCCATGCCAACATCGATCAGAAAATTCCTTATTATATCTTACTTTTTTTCCCCAGGAGTAAAATAATAATGCAAGGCTATTTTTAGCTGTGGTTCTTTTACCTCTAAAGCATTTGCACACTTAAACATTTGTTGCTTAATTAAAACCACCTGTTCATCAGACCATGTCATTCTAAAGTCATTAGCCCATTTATGAAACTAAGATCTTCTAAACAAAAATATGCTGGAATTAATACAATTCAACATTTTAGTTTTAAAAGGTTCTGATCCTGATAGTGTTGCATCAGCATAAACCCCATCATAGTCAAAGTTCTGGCACATCAGTTTAAGGATCAGGCTGCCTGTGTAAGTGTTCCTTCCTTTCTCTTCCTTCACTCACAGGGTGAGAAGAAAGGGAGAGAATCTGAGTGAGTACAAAAATAAGACACTTTTTTTTCTGTACCCTACACCTATTAGTGTTACCTAAAGTGAGTAGTACTAGTTTCACAGATCCCAATGAACTTGAGTCCTAAGCTTGCAACAGAAGAATTAAAACATCATAAACTCACAAAAGAACTAAATGAGCCAGAGGACTACATCTGGTAATGATATGAAAAAAACCACACCAAAACCTCTTAATTCACTCTCCCCCTCAATACAAATGTAGATCACCCTTTCACCATCTCGTCGTTTCCCTCTTTCCTCCTAATGAATAAATTAAGGCTCTGCTACATTCTCCCTCTCCTACCATTTCTTTGCATATATAAAAGAAAAAGTATAACATACCCTGAAAGAAGCCTTTCCCTGCAGGACATAATTTCTTTTGCTAGTAAAATGATGCAAATGCAAACGACTTCTTTAGCAAAAGAGGAAAGGAAGTGTGTCTGTCTGCGTCTGCTGTCTTTCAATAGAGAGTTTAAAGTCCTGTTGCTTGGTTACCACATGTTGTGGACTGTATTCAACTAGACTCCCATGTTGTGAAGGCAGTTTAGGGGGAAGGAGGCTCTGGGGTAGATGAGAGTGGAAGCAGAGGAAAAGCAAAGTTCCTGAGAGATAACATAGCAGAAAATGAGGGCAGAAAGACGGGGAGAAGGATGTTAAGCTTGTATTGCTGGTGAAACTTTGGGTAAAAACAGACGTGTGACCGGCAGGACGGTTTTCTGGGCCACCCTGAGGTGAAAAATCATGGGCGACACAGCTCAGGTCAGTTTGGGGGCACTGAACTAACATTCCCGTAGCTGGGGAACTGTCCCACCACCCGCACAGCCTGGGTAGGGCCGGGAGCACAATAAACGTGTGGGTGGGCGGCCCTGCCCACGTACTGCCACCATGACAGACAGCCATGGTGGCCAATGAGGCATGGCCATGGCAGTCGGCCATGGTGGCCCCTGACCCGGGACAGTATGCCAGCAGGGGAAAATGTGCTAGCCTGCTGTGGCCTGCTTTAGCCCGGTCAGGTGGACCACAACCCAGGCTGTGACCTTCACCTTGGAGATTTGCTGAGATCACAGCCTGGGCTAGCCACCAACAGAGCCCGGGGCAATCCCAGGCCAACATCTGGCGGTGCCTGCACACACATGCAATTGGGTTCCTGGCTACAGTGGGTCAAAGTGGGCCATGGTGGGACAAATCATGTGTGCTTTTAGTATTACCCATCCAGGCAGAGATGTCAGAGAGACAGTTAGCGATACAAGACTGGATGGAGCAGTTGAGGGTAAGGATGGAAAGATTTTTTTAGGTATCATCAGCATATTGGAGGTATTGGAAGCCGTGAGCTTCAATGAGTTTGCCACAGGACAGCATGTGTAAAGGGAGAAGAGAGGGGGGCCTAGGACAGAACTCTGATGTGCTCTGACTGAGAGGGGAAGGGAGGAGGAGCCAGCAAGAGAGAAACTGAAGGAGCAGTTAGAGACGTAGGAAGAGAACCAGTTGAGGGCTGAGTCCCAGAAACCCAGGGAGTGAACAGAGTCAAGGAGGAGGGAGTAGTCAACAGTGTCAAATGCAGGAGAGAAGTTGAGCAGGACAAGAATGCAATAGAGGCCCTTAGACTGGGCTACAAGGAGGTCTTTGATGTTTTTCTTGAGAGCTGTCTCAGTAGAGTACAGAAGAAGGAATCCAGATTGGAGAGGGCCAAGTGAGGAATTGGAGGAAAGGAAATCAAGACGGCAAGTGTAGGCAGCTCTTTCAAGGGGAGGAACAGTGGGGGACAGAGTAATTAGGAGGTAAGAAGGAATAGTATTGATGGGTAGGTGAAATGACTGGATGAGGTAAGAAGGGAGGTGAATTTATCAAGTGAGGCTGAAGAAAAGGAAAATAGGAGAGAAGTGGGAGTAGGACAAGGGGGGAATGGAGGGAGGGTAGTGAAGTCAAGGAGGATGTGGTCAGTCTTGTCTTTGAAGAAGGAGGCAAGATCCTGTGCAGAGAAGGAAAAGTGTGGAGGAGGTGAGGAAGTTTGAGATGGGAAGTGAAAGTCGAGAAGAGACAGTGAGTACTGTGGGAGTGAAGCTCCATCAGGGTGGGAAAATAGCAGTCCTTAGCAAAGAAGAGGGTAGAATGGAAGTACAGAGTAAACTTGTAGTGGAGATAGTCAGCAAATTCGTGGCATTTCCTTCAAAGGCATTCAGCAGCACAGGAGCAGGAGTGGAAGCAGCTGATAGTTGGGGCAAGCCATGGCTGTGGGTCAATAAGATGGATAAGGTAGTGGGAGTGAGGGGCATGTAAGGGTGCTAACAAACGAGATAGTAGCCACACCAGGTGGGTGTCCACCTGCCTGTTTGCCCTCACCGGCCACATGGCTACCACCCACCGGACACACAACCCCCACTCATGTCAGGGTCCCGGAGCATGCGGAGCTCACCATGCAGGCAAATGTGCGCCCACGTTTCCACGTCCAATCAATTAGGTTGCATGCAGCCTCCTCGTGTACAGATCCACCACCACCATAGAGTCGTGGAAAAAAGGCCTAGAGCATTGTGAGGAGTGACCACTTCCAACCCTTCTCTCCACTCTCACTGGTGTGCATGTAACATCCGCCTTAAAAGCCTACTGCACCATTTTCAAACATTTCTCCCAACTCTTCCTGGTTGGCAGTGTGCCCAACGCTTGTTCTTTTCCAGCTGTTGCATTCTCTGTAACAGCTTGCGGAAGATTACCATCACTGGGGTCATGGCTCAAACTGACAGCCAGGCAACAACCAGCACCACTACCACCCCCATGCAATTACAGTCACTCCCTGCCTACTGAACCACCCGCCAACCCTGCATTCCCTGGACCAAGGAAGAGACCAAGGGTGGAGCAAAATTTCCAATATGCCCTGGTGAAGTGCTACAGGAATGAGGCACTGTTCCGAGAGATTTCGGTACAAATGGCACCGCAGGGCTACACCTGGGACATAAACCAGTGCGGGCAGTGGGTCAAGGACTTGAGGCACAGTTAAAAAGAGATCCAGGACAATAACTTCACCTCCGACCATGGGAAGTAAATATTGCCCCATTATGAACTCCTTGACCGGCTCCTCGGTGTGGCTGGAGTCATCACTGCATTCTGCCTGTATGGTTGCACCTTCATGAGGGGCCAAACACAGGTGGATAATAGCCAGGGCCCCGAGGGAAACGCGGGTCTGCGATTCGCAGATTTCCCGCGGAATTCCCCTCCCCCCGCGGAATCTCCTGCCCCGCTTACCCCAGCGCAGAATTTCCAGCCTGCGCTGCGGGGACGCGGGGCAGGAGATTCTACGGGGGAAGGGGAATGAACAAACCCTCGGGGCTTCCCCTCCCCAGCCTCCCCACTTGCCAGGGCCCTTTAATTTGCTTACCAGGGATGGCAGCAGCAGCTGCTCCGTCCAGCGCGCTCTTTTCCTGCTCGTACTTCCTGGCCCCTCCCGACGGGGCTCTCAGGGCGACGCAGCCGGATGACGTCATCTGGCTGCGTCGCCCTGAGAGCCCCGTCGGGAGGGGCCAGGAAGTACGAGCAGGAAAAGAGCGCGCTGGACGGAGCAGCTGCTGCTGCCATCCCTGGTAAGACAAATCCTTTGGGGTTTTTTGTGGGGGGTGGGAGTCAAGCACGCCCCAGCAGCTGGGGAGGGCAAGCCCCGGCAGCTGGGGAGGGGAGGCCCTGAGGGTTTACCAGTGCGGGGGGAGGAGGAGGCAAACCAATCCCCCCCCCCGCATGGTAAATCGCGCCGAGGCGCAGAATTGGCCCCTGACTCCCGCGGAATTTTTTAAAAAATTCCGCGGAAGAATCGGGGCCCTGATAATAGCTCCCCCACTGCCTGCTTCCATTGCAACCACACCCTCTCCCCCCATGCAAGTTGCTGCCCGCAGACATCCCTCTATGCCCTTCCCCACCCTGGAGCCAGCATGGGTCGACATGGACATGGACACTGTGAATCTCACGGTGCATCCCCTCGAGCTTGAGAGCCAGCCTTTGTTCAAGGAGCCAACCGAGGTTCTGATTGAGGGCACAGAGGACCTGGATGCCACCTTTGTAGAGGAGTCTGTGGAGGAGAATGGTAATTTAATGCACCTGGATGTGTGTGTTTGCATTTGTACAGTTGCATAATAAAGGCTTTCATTTATTATCTAATTATTTTGTATATTCTTTACTGTGTTGACAGGTGGTCAGGAGAATGCAGGAGGAGCACCTCCACAGGATGGAAATGGTAGGCAGGGGAAGTGGGTGGGAAGACACCATGTCAGGACCACGGGATGGTGGGAGGGGCATCATGGCAAGATGGGGGACTGGTGAGGGGGAGCCAAAATGGAAGCCGAGATGGGGGAAGATGGCATGAATGGCAACGGTTGATTTCTGTATGTTTTTCACTTTTCTACAGTGATCGCAGGAGGAGAACTGCATGGAGCTGGGATCCTGCCACAGCAACTGCTTCCGCAACTGCACAGGCCAGATACTAATTCCCACTTCCCTTTGGGCAGACAGGGGCCTGAAACACTGTGGCAGGAAGGTGGGTGCAGCTGTCTGAACTAATGTCTTTACCTGTTGCCTTGCTACAGGTTTGACAGCGCAACAGGCACAGATGGAATCTCCGGCCATAGGTGCCCGACAGAACCAGAACCTGTGGGTCTGCAACCAGCAGGGCAGGGAGGATTTGGCAAAGAAGCTGTTTGGGGAGATCACACAGTGGGCAGACAAGATCTGTGATGCACACCATTAACAGCATAGGCAGCTGATGCCAGAACACAAGGCTTTTGCTGCCTGGACCACCAGTGGGAGAACAGGCACTGGGCACACCTCTGGCAGCAATTTGAGTGGTTGGACAGCACAATTTATAATGAAATAATTCTATTCTTCACAAATACAGCCCCTCATATATATAGTTTAGTTTAATAAAATTTGTATGCCGCCCCCTCCTGCTAAAAGCATCTCGGGGCGGCTAACAGTTAAAACAATTTCAATAAATACAATTCAAATCTCACAATAAAAACAGTTTATCCCCCCCACCTCATCTCCCTCAGGGAAAGCATGGTGGAACAACCAGGTCTTACATTGTCTACGAAGAGGAGAGGTCAGTGGTCAGGCGGACCTCTGACGGGAGGGAGTTCCACAGCCACGGCACAGCCACAGAGAACGCCATCCGCAAGGTCGATACACAAGAGACCCGGGGCACCTCGAGGAGGGTGCTCTCAGCTGACCGCAGAGGCCGATCCAGGACCCAGAGAGTGAGGCGGTCCTGCAGGTAAGTGGGACCCAGGCCATTTAGGGCTTTAAAGGTCAGAACCAACACCTTGAATTGGGCCTGGAAGACTATCGGCAGCCAGTGCAGAGAACGAAGCACCAGTGTAATGTGCTCACGTCGGCCCGTCTCCATTAGAAGATGAGCTGCCACGTTCTGCACTAGCTGCAGTCTTCGAACCAGCACCAAGGGTAGCTCCACATAGAGTGCATTACAGTAGGCCAGCCTTGAGGTAATAAAAGCATGGACGATCGTGGCCAGGTCAGAGTCCGAGACATATGGCATAAGCCGACGCACCAGATGTAACTGGTGAAATGCCCCCTTTACCACAGCCACCACCTGGACATTCAGGCAGAGCTGGACATCCAGGAGCACCCCAGACTCCGAACCTGAGATACTAGGGCAGGGCGGACCCCATCAATGATGGGGGCCACCACTCCCCCGGCCTTCCCCACAACCATCACCTCCGTCTTGAGCGATATAGCTGGGTGTCATCAGCATATTGATGACACTGTACACCAAATTCCCTGACAACCTCCCCCAAAAGCTGCATATACACATTGAACAAGAGTGGGGACAAGATGGAACCCTGTGGAACCCCACACGTGAGATCCCGGGAAGAAGATGAAAAATCACCCAGGACCACATGCTGGGTTCTCCCAGCTAGGAAAGAGCGGAACCAATCAAGAACGGTCCCGCCAATTCCTTCCCAGTCCCGCAGTCGAGTCACCAACAACTCGTGATCAACGGTATCAAACATAGCAGAGAGATCTAATAGGATCAACAGGGTCGAACGACCCCGGTCCAACTCACGGGAGAGGTTGTCGACCAAGGCCACAAGTGCAGTCTCCATTCCATAACCCGGATGAAAGCCAGACTGTGAGGGATCAATAAAATTAACCCGCTCCAGGTGCTCCTGCAGCTGCCGAGCCACCACCCATTCAATAACCTTCCCTAAAAAGGGAAGGTTCGAGACTGGCCGATAGCTGGCCAGGGCATCAACGTCGAGTGATGGCTTCTTGAGCAGGGGCCGCATCACAGCCTCCTTAAGACAGTCCAGCACCCTGCCCTCCCCAAGGGAGACGTTGACAATTCCCGCCAGCAATGACCCCAATGTCTCCTGGCTAGCCTTAACCAGCCAGGACGGGCATGGATCCAATTCACAATAAGTGGCTCGAACATTCCCAAGAGCATCCCCCACATCCAAGGGCAAAACATCCTGAAATTCATCCCACAAAACAGGACAAGACGGGGCTTCTACTGCCTCTAGATCACCTACTGTTAAAAACGTTGTGTTAAAACTGTGGTGGATTTAAGCAATTTTTTCCACAAAAAAGTCCATAAATAAATCACAGCAGGCAGTTGATGACTCTAAGTCTAGGCGGAGGGAGGCCGGACTGACTAGCCCCTCACCACCCAGAAAAGCTCCACCGGGTGGGACTTAGCAGACGCAATGAGGGCAGCAAAGAAAACCTATGCTGTGGCGGTGCGGGCAGCAAAGAAGATTTTCTTTGCTGCCCGCACCGCCACGGCATAGGTACATAACCAAACTCTATGTTACAATTGGTCAACTTCAGTACACGAGTGATGCCACCATCGCTCTAACCGCTGCCCTTCCTGCTTCATCCGCCGCAGCTCCTCCGTATACCACGGGGATCAGCGGTTTGGGAGCAGACACCTGGGAGCCACGCAATTGATGGCCTCTGCCAACACAGAATTCCATATGATCACAAGGTCATCGAGTGAGCGGCTATCGAGATCAGGGGAAACATCCCCTAGAGTGGTCTGGAACCTTCCTGGTTCCATAAGTCTTTGGGGGTGAACCATCCTAACCGGTTCCACACCCTCCCGGGGGCTGACATGCGCCAGGATGCCAGCCCGGAGGAGCTAATGATCCATCCATGACAAGGGCACTGATGACACCTCCCCCACTAATGGATCCTCCGCCTCAAGGCCTGTGCAAAATACCATGTCCAGGGTATGTCCTCCAACATGTGTGGAGCTCACCATTCTGAGACAGGCCCATGGTTGCCATGGCAGTCATGAACTCATGCTCTGCCCCTCCAAGACTGGTGTTGGCATGGATGCTGAAGTCCCCCAGGACTATCGCCATGGTGGACCACAAGACCACCTCCAACATCAGCTCAGTCAGTGCGGGCAGGGAAGCTGCTGCACAGGTGGGTGCCCGGTATATCAGCAGTATTCCTACTCTGTTTCCGTCCAAATCCGACACCAGATGAAGGCTCTCTATACCCACGATAGATTGCACAGGAAATCTCACATCCTTAAAAATAATGGCTACACCCCCCACCCCCAGGCCATGGCTTATGCTGTATGGAATACCCAGCTGGAACAAGGTCAGCCAATATAGACCCCAACTCAGTGTCCAGCCAGGTCTCCGTAATACATGTGAGGCCGGCCGCCTGGTCAAGGATCATCTCCTGGACCATAGTTGACTTATTGGCTACTGATCTCACATTTACCAGCAGCAAGCCCAGGCCAGGGGCCCTCTGATTCCCAGGTATATAACACCTGTTCCGCCTCACAGATTTAACTCGCCTCCCAGAGAGACCATAGTTCCCCTGGCCCATCATGACCCCTATAGCCGCGGGCTCTTCCCTGGTCCACCCCCTCAACCTCTCCCAAAGGCTGTCCTGCCAGCCCCCCGAGGGAGACCCTCACCCACCAAAATACCCCGTACCCTCCTTATATATAGGAGGGTAACCCTCCCCCCCAAGGGATTGCACTCCTCCCTCACACCGAGGGGGCCAGCCCCTCCCCCAACCCAGTCCCCTTGCCCCCCTCCTGCACACACCCCCATCCTCCTCTCTCCCAGGAAGGTAACTTCCCCACCCCAAGGGGCTGCACCCCTCCCTCACACCAAGGGGGTCAGCCCCTCCCCTCCCACACAAGACAAACACGCCATCCCACCACCCTCCCTTTCCCCCTAAAAACAACTATACCCTTGCTTGCTACTAATAACCCCCCAGCCCCTTCGGTCCCGCTAACGGTATGCCTAAGGGCCCTTTAGCGCAGCACTTAAGTGCACTACTGGTGGTGTGTGCCGGTGTCACTGCCAGGCGGCCGCTTTTGGCCGCACCGGGCCTGGAGGTCCTGGCCGTGTGCCTTGGCCCCGCCCCCCTTCAAGTGGGGGAGGGGGGGAGATTATACCTGTGGGGCCGGGTAGCGCGGCCCCGCAAGAAGGCAGTCAGGTCCTGAAGCAGGAGTGGTGGCATCAGCAGCGGCAGCAGGTAGGCTGCTTTCAGGTGGTGATGGTAGCAGCATTTCATGGGCTGGGTGGCAGGCCACTTTTGGCCGCAACGGGCCCGAATGTCCTGGCCATGCACCCTGTCCCCCCCCTCCAAGTGGGGGAGGGGGAGAGATTGTACCTGTGGGGCTGCTTTCAGGTGGTAGTGGTGGCAGCAGCGTCTTCTGGGCCAGGCAGCAGGCTGCTTTTGGCTGTGCCGGGCCTGGAAGTCCTGGCCCTGCCCCCCTCCTCGAAGTGGGGGAGGGGGGAGATTGTACCTGTGGGGCCAGGCAGCATGGCCCTGTGAGAAGGTGGCTGGGTCCCATAGCAGGAGTATCGTTGTCAGCGGCAACAGTGGCAGCAGGTAGGCTTCTTTCAGGTGGTGGTGGTAGCAGCGTATAGATTTTAGCCTAGTCAATTTAGAGCTGCAGTCCCTTGCATATTATTTAGCCTAGCCAATTTACAGCTAGAATTAATCATTAGTGGGACTCGTTGATCGTTATCAGGGAAATATATTTATTAATTGTATAAAGCAAGAAGGCAGCTAATATGCATGGTTCCTGATCCTGGCAGCACTTACACTCTAGTACTATACATAGCAAGGTATCTTACTCATCCAGATGGTAGAAGGCGGGTGGCAGGCCAGTCCCAGAAGGCGAGGAGGGGGTCCGGGGAGGTCCCCTCTTTGAGAACAATGACTATGCACTTGAGGGTGGGGAGGGGCCCATAGTAGCCCAGTGGGGAAAAGGCAGGGTGCAAAGGGAACTACCATGGGAAAGTCACAGGCAAAGTCGCAGAGTAGCTAGCTGCACGCCTGTACCTCTGAGCTTCCTATTGCCATTCCCAGACCCAGCTAACCTACGAATGACAATAGGAAATTGAGAGTTTCAGGCCTGCAGCTAAATGCCAATAGGGAATGCATCGGGAAATAGCTTGGGGGGGCGGGGGGCAAGGAGGGAACGGTGCTGTCCCGGTGCTGGGGAGGAGCCAGATAAACCATTGGAAAACACAGTGACACATAGGAAACATTTTAAAAGACTTTATTGATATCACAAAGAGATCATCTGAAACAGTTCACTTATGCTCATTAAATGGCACTGGCAGTGGGTGTTGGTGCCAGCATTGTGGTTGGTGTGCCTGCACAAGGCATCCTGGATCTCCTCCAGCTATGTGCTGCTCTGCTGGTCCCAGAACAGCTGGTCCCAGAACAGGGGCACTGGCTCATTAGAGCTCATTGGCGGGGTGTTCTCCAACATGGTCCCGCCAGTCTCACAGATTTATGGATAACACAGGCAGTAGTATTAAGAAGTGGAGCTCTCTCTAGCTGGAAATCAATTCAGGCTGCAACTAATCTCAAGCACTGCTTTAATAGCGGTTGTGATGAAGGAGCACAGTCCAGTGAGTGAGGTACACAAAGTTTATTCACATAAGACACTTTTACAGCAGCTGCTGCAGCAGCAACCCTAGCTAGCCATGTGGCTGGTCCATACGTATCCTACTTCCTGTCCTCAGCATTGCTTGTTAGGAATTGTAGTTTCTGAATCTACCACCACCATCTTTTTTCTCTCTCTCTCAAGACAAGGCCATCAAGTCAATAACCGTAGGTTAAATAATCAGGAAATAAATAATGGGTACATAGTAAGTAATTATATAAATAGTAATCTCATCCACATCCCATGCATTCCCCGAAATCAATTACTTTTCTCCTGCTCCTTCTGGAACTGCCACTCTTCTGTGACTAAAGCCCCCTTCATCCATGATCTCTTCCTCTCTCACCCCTTTCAACTCCTTGCTCTTACAGAAACCTGGATCTCACCCTCCAACTCTGTTACCCCAGACACTCTATGCTCTGGGGGCCTTTCGTTCTCTCACCGACCCTGCCCTGAGGGCCAGGGGGGTGGCGTGGGTTTCCTCCTTGCCAATTCCTGTCAATTCCAAACCCTTTCCCCTCCTCCCTCCCTCTCCTTCCCTTCCTTTGAGGCCCATTCTGTGCGTTTATATTCCCCCCTACACCTTCGTGTTGCTGTCATCTACCGCCCCCCCGGGTTCCCTCTTCTCTTTTCTCCCAGACTTTGAATCCTGGCTCACCTTCTTCCTCTCTGATGACACCCCCACTCTCATTCTTGGTGATTTCAACATTCACGTCGACACACCTTCCACACCCTCTATTTCCCGCTTTCTCTCCCTGACCTCCTCCTTTGATCTCCAACTCTGGATCGACTCCCACACCCATACCGACGGCCACTCCCTCGACCTCATCTTCTCACGAAATTGCTCTGTTGATGACCTCTCCTTTGATCCCTGCCATAATTCTGATCACTTCCTCGTCTCCTTCAGCCTCTCCCACCAACCCCCCTCCTCCTTCCCCTCTCTGCGTCCCTTCCACAATATGCAGGCCATTACCCCCATGGAGTTTGCCTCCTCTCTATCCCCCCTCCTCCCCTCCGTTTTTTCCTCCTACCCTGACTCTGCCATCTCCACTCTTAACACTTCTCTCTCCTCGACCCTTGACTCACTTGCCCCCCTCTCTTCCT
>QEPC01002093.1:856773-868101 GCA_003113815.1 Sphenodon punctatus | reverse complement strand
GCTTCGACCATGTGCAGCCTCTCCTCTTCTCTCTTCACTGGCTCCCCCTTCCTGAACGTATCCTGTTTAAACTCCTGGTATTCACGTTCAAAACACTCCACAACCAAGCTCCCCCTTACCTCTCGGACCTAATCTCCCTAAGCACTCCTGCACGCGCTCTCCGCTCCTCCTCTGTCCCCTCCCTCACTCTCCCTTGTTTCTCCTGCTCACCTAACCGCCTTCGACCCTTCTCCCTCGCTGCCCCCCATGCCTGGAACTCCCTCCCTACCCACATCCGCCTTGTCCCCTTGTTTCTCCTGCTCACCTAACCACCTTCGATCCTTCTCCCTCACTGCCCCCCATGCCTGGAACTCCCTCCCTACCCACATCCGTCTTGCTCCCTCCCTCCACTCCTTCAAATCCCTCCTCAAGACCCATTTTTTCCTCACCGCCGTGTTGCTGGTTCGTCCTTAGGTGCAACGTAAACAGCATTCCATGTTCATCCCTCTGACAGCTTGTAGGAATGAGGCCTTTTCCCCCCAACAACTTTGAGAGGAAAGGTGAACTTAGAGTCTCCTTTTGGTCGAAGCCCAAGCACTCTTACCAGTGAGCCACACTTGAATTTCAGCTCCTTGGCACCACAATGCCTATCTGTATAGGTCTTATATTTTTGCTGTTTCTGTTGAACAGTTTGTCTTATATCTGGCTGTGATGAAGAAATATGTTCAGGCCTCTGCAATCCAGTGATATGGAATTTAGTATGCATCTCTCTTCCATGCAATAATTCAGCTGGTGATTTTTGCGTAGTGGCTTGGCATGGCATGTAGCTCTAAGTTTGTAAGAAATCTGTAGTGAAAAGTTTCAATGCTTTTTCTTCCAAATCAGCTGTTTGTAAACTCTCCTTTAATCTTCTGTTGAAACATTCAATTTCTCCATTAACTTGAAGGTAAATACACAGATGACCATAGTATAAACGTTCCTCTCTGCCAGAAAAGTTTCAAATTCTAATGAAGTAAATTGTGATCCATTGTCAGATACCAAATCATTTGGATTCCCTTCTCTGCTAAAAACTGTAGACAGTAACTTGATTATCATTGTGGCGGTGACTTGTTACATGAATGTGACATGGCCATTTCCTAAAGTAGTCTATCAGGGTGATAGCAAAGTGACAGTCACTTGGTGCGTTGTGAAATGGCCCTATAATGTCAACGGCAACTTTTTCCTATGCTGAATCTGGGAGGAGAGCAGGATGTGATGGTGGTGTATGTGTCACTACTGTCTGTCATGTAACTGGCATGTGACACGATTTTATATCTGTATCAACATGGGCATCCATTTCTGGCCACCAGTACAGCCCTTGCAGTTGCTGTTTTTTTCTGACAATCCCTGGGTCTGTGTCATGTGCCAAGGTGTATAAATTTAGCCTGTAATGCCTCTGGAAAAAGCAACCAGTGAGTACCTTGAATCATGTATCCATAATGTAAGAAGAGTTCATCCCGTACTCTAAAGTAAGGGCAGTAAGGCTGTGTCAAGGCCGTTGGGGTTGTTGGGCCACCTGTAGTCATTGTAATTTTTCTGGATTGGACATGTTGCACATGCAGCCTTGAACTGCTCCTGTGTGACTGCAGTAAGAGCACTTGCAATAAGGGTATCTACCTCTTTATCATCATCAGTCTGAATGGCTGGTGATTGTAAGGGCAAGCAAGACAAGCAATCTGCTACCACGTTTTCAGTCCCTGACCTGTATTCCATCTCATACATGAAAGACATTAACCTTGCTGACGCTCAAACAATCCGAGTTCCTGTCTGTCCAAGTCCTTTTGTTGTTAAAAGTGTTGTCAAAGGGTTGTGGTCTGTATGTAACTTGAATATACGACCCCAAAAGGTAAGTCCTCCACTTTTCTGCAGGCCTGACATAAACAAGTGCTTCTTTTTCAATAGTTGAATATGTCCTTGCAGAGACTTGAGACAAAGTAGTAAAGTGATATCTTTTATTGGACCAACTATAGTTGGTGGAGGTATGCAAGCTTTTGAACCGCACAAGGTCCCTTGTCAGGCAAGTCTGGGGTACCAAAATGAAGAAATAAAGCAAAGCAGAGGTATATAGAGTAGTGGGGGATGTGTCTATTGAACTCAGAGGGAGAGGGGGGGAGACTGAGGTAGGGAGGGGACTGCAATACAAAAGGGGAAATACAACAGTGCTCTTAATGGCTCTATGACTGCATACTGTAAGACCTAAGAAAGAATGTAAAGTCTGTAGCTCTTTTGGTGGGTGCCATGACATGGTCTGGGTCAGGGTTCAGTCCAGTTTGAGAAATTGTATGCCCCAGAAACAACAATTCTGCCTGTCTTAATTAACATTTGGCCAAGTTCAGTTTTAACCTTGCTGTTTTGATGTGGGTTAGTACAACTTGAAGGTGCTTTTCATGTTCTTCAGGGGTTCTTCCAAATGCAATAATATTGTCCAAATAACATTGAACTCCAGGCTGGTTCTTAAGAATCAGTGACATTATCTTTTGAAAAGCACTAGATGCAGATGCCAGTCCATATGGCACCTCTTTAAAATGGAAACGTCCATCATGCTTTATAAACACTGTAAGGTCTCTGTTGTCCTCATGTAACAGTATTTGGTGATGTGCACTCTGAAGATCAAGAAGTGGAAAACATATTTTCTCCCTGGAGTTCTACAAACACTTCTTCTCTATGTGGAAGTGGCACAACAGCTATATTTGGCTCCCTTAAATCTACACAAAGAGAAGTACCTCCAGTCTTCTTCTTTATCACCACAATGGGGGCAACCCATTCAGAAGATTCAATCTCTTCAATAATGCCATTCTGTACTAGTTTTTCAAGTCCTTCAGCTTCCCTGACTGAAACTGCTAGGCAGCATAGTTTCTGTCGTACAGGTACCATATTAGGCTGAACAAATCCACATGCATAGCAAAGTGTTTCCTTGGAATAGTTTGTTGGAACCGATGAGACTGGAATGTGTGCTGTAGTGGTGTCTACTGTCTAGTGTGGTTGGTGGAAGCACTGTGTCCATTAATGGCCTCCAAATTTAGTGCAACAAACAAATCTCTGTCTAGGATAGGATTGACATTAGATACAATATAGAGTTTACAGGTGCACTGTAGGTATCAAAAGTCACATTTAAAGAGAAGCAACCAAGTACAGGAATCTGGTTCCTCAGGTAGCAAACAAGGTGTAATCTTGGTTCAATAAGTGGCACATTGCGAAAGCTTTGCAAGTAAACAGATTCAGATAGCATAGAGACAGCTGATCCAGTATCCAGCATTAAGTCAATACCCTGGAATTTACCCCCTGCTGTAGTAGAAACTGTTACGATAATGAAATTAATTCTCATCAGAATCTTGAGAGAATCTCACAGTCCTGGCAAGATCTAGTGAGATTTTTTGTGAGAAACTCGATATTTTTGCAAGAAACTCGAGAATCTCAAAATGCCCCCCAAATGATCTGTGCATAGGCAAAATGACTGCACATGCATAGACCAGCCCAAGTAGCCATTTTTGTGCATGCATGGATATATTATTTTGCTATTTTGAGGTTCTTGAGAATCTTGTGAGAATTTCAAGTTTCTTGCAAGACTCTCAAAATGAGAAAATCTTGTTGAGAAGCCTGTTCTCAACGAGATTGTCAAGAAGGGCAAAATCTCGTTTCAGTCCTAGTAGAAACATGAACAGTGCACATCCAGGATGCATGTGGGGCTGCTTCTGTCCACACTAAAAACAGTTATATCACGCACAGTAACTTCACCTATTTGTTGGTTAGACTTTAGACTGCGACATACCTTAGCCAAACATCTAGTCTTTTTGCAGTGATTGCACCGAGTTCCCTTTAAAGGACATCTGGAGTACTTTGCAGAGTGCTGTGTAGATCCACAGTGGTAACACACTTTTCCTTGTGTGTTTTGGGTTTTCTGGACTAAATTGCTGTTGGACAGGGCCAGCAGTGGTGGAGGAACTGTCCCACAGGTGGGTGTGCTGCCCTGTCCACACGGGACAGTGAGGGGTGAACACCCATTCTTACCCATGCCCCCACATGGAGCAACCTGATTTTTGCCTGGTTGCTCCATGCAGGGGGTGGGATGGGGGAGGAATGTGTGGGTTGTGGGAGCGCATGCTCACCCACAGCCACTTTTACATGGGAGCTTGCACATGTGGGAGATGGGTGGACCTGCGTGGTGGTATCTCATTTAAAAACGGCCGAAGCTTTTGCAAACTTGCTGGATGTGTGTGTGTGTTGCTCCACTGGCACTACCAATCCAGGTGACTATTAAACTGCATAAACATTTCTGTCAGGAGCATGTCAGTGCACATGTCAACTCATAAAAACGTTACAGATGTTAGAACTACAGAACCATGGAATTTTTAATTGGGGTGGGAAGGAGCCACTGAATGTTAAGAAATGGACAGGTGTGGGATCTGCAAGGCAGTTAAATTCACTGTGCTTGGAATGTATGTGGGAGCAGAGCTGTAACACAGCTGCCTATTAGTTAAAAGAGCTTGGGCCCCGTCTATCTGCAGGACCGCCTCACCCTCCGGGTCCTGGATTGACCCCTGCAGTCGGCTGGGGGTGGCCTCCTCGGGGTTCCCCGGGGTTCCTGGGTATCTACTATGAGGAGGGCATTCTCCATGGCTGCACCGCGGCTGTGGAACTCCTTCCTATCACAGATCCGCTTAGCTGCCAACCTCCCCTCTTTTTGCAGACAATGTTCTGTTCCGCCAGGCCTTTCCCGAGGGAGGTGGGGTGGATAGGTTGGGTTGGGTTAGGGTAGGGTTTTATAATTGTTTTTAATTGTAATCATTATTGATTGTTTTAATGTTTGAAATGTTTTAAAAATGTTGTGAGCTGCCCCGAGATGCCTGAGGCAGGAGGGAGCATCATATAAATTTGACAATAAAATAAATAAATAAATAAAATTTACTTATATAATTTTTTATCTGGGTGATTTCAGACGTTACGGGCTCCCGAATCACCATAGTGGATTCCCAGTGGTGGCGAGCCGAACAACCACCCCCGTGGTCCAGGAAGGCCCCGAACAGACGCGATGGGAGTGGGACCACGGCAGGGAATTGGGCCGACAGACCATGGCCCAGGGCAGAGCAACAAACGTGACACCGATTCTGGGTCATGGTCAAAACATCCAGAAGGCACCGGGGAGGGGCGGGAGGCAGACATGACCGACTGAGGGCAAATGAAGCCAGAAGGGCCAAAAGCAAACGCCCACACAAGGGAAAGGGGAAGGGAGGGGGAGGAAGGAGAAGAGCCGCTGGGGCAGCACACACAATAGGCACAGAGAAAATGAGGTCACAGCGGAACACACAGCACACACACACGCCTGGGCGCATACACTCCTGCACGGGAAAGGACGGGAAAGGGGAACACAGCGGGACAGATAACACACATGGCACAATGGGCACAGGGGGGGAGGGGGACCCGGGGCCAGGGAAGCGGGGTGCACAATAGGCACAGAGAAAATGAGGTCACAGCAGAACACACAGCACAAACACACGCCCGGGTGCAAACACACCCGCACAGGAAAGGACGGGAAAGGGGAACACAGCAGGATGAATAACACACACGGCACAACAGACATGGGGGTAGAAGGGGGACCCAGGGCCAGGGAAGCGGGGGGGAGATCGGCCCAGGGGCAGGGCAGGACACGGGGAACAGCAGCCATGACCCTGAAAACAGCAAAGACTCCACAGGCAACCCCACAGCTACACAAGCAGCCCAGGCATGGGGGAACCCCTCAGGGGCAGTGCACAGGCACAGGGGGAGGCCACGTGGACCAAGGTGCAGCCCAGGAATGGTCCAGGAGCCCATTAGGGACCGCATGTGCCGGCGAGTGTACAATGAATGGGATGGAGGTGAGCTGGAGCCGAGGAGCAGTGCAGCCAGTCCACCCCCCACCCCCCCAGGAGGAGGCCGAGAGGCACAGTCCGGGGGCCCCAGAACCCCACAGTTGCAGAGTCACCCAAGGGGTGGGGGGGACAGGCACAGGGGGGGATCACCCCCGTGCTATGAAGGAAAGCAGCACCCGGGGTGCTGGGAGCCAGCTCGGAGATCAGGACAGAGCCACAGGAGAAGGCAGGCACGGAGGGGAACAATGGTCATAGAGGCGAATGGGGGGGCACGGAGGGGGCCCAGAGCTACAGGCAGGGGCAGCAGAACCCCAGGAATCAGATTGCACAGCAGAAAGCCCTGGACAGCATGGAGGGAGCGGACAGCGACCTACAGCGTCAGGGCGGAGGCGGGAGCTCACAGCATGGCCAGCATCCAAGGTCCGGAAGGCACAGGGGGCCTCACAGTCAGCTGCAGGGGGGCATGAAGGGGCCTGGGGCCGGGTTGCCCACCAGGTGCATGAAGTGGGGCCACTGGAGCATGCCTCGACGATATCCCAGTGCAGACATGTGGTGGGCAATGAGGTAGTATGCCTTGAAGGGATCCTGCATGGCGAACCCCACCTGGACATCGGATCGGGACAACACACCAGCCAGCACCATCAGCTCTGCCCCGGTTGGCTCTGACAAGCCATAGTCAGCAGCTGGTGGCCACGGAATGTGACTGAGCTCCAACAGGTGGTGATAGATTGCCCCTTGTGACCTCTGGTACCCATGGGCCCCGTGGACACAGCCAANGAGTTCGGTCATCCGAACAGTTCGAGTTCGGGCTGAACTCCGAACTTCCGAACTGCGTTCGCCCATCCCTAACGTTTTGTTGTTTCCCGGTGGGAATTGCTTTGACCACCCTTTCGGAGATGGTCTGGGCCGGAGCTCCGGAAGGGTGGTTAATTTTGTCCCCTGCTGGAGATTGGCTGTGGTGAACATCTGGCGACTGCTGAACAGACGTTCAGGGCCCTTTGGCCCCGCCGCGGGATTGTGTGTGGTTCACTGTGGTTGACTGTGATCTCGTAACATCTGAAATCACCCTCTGTTGAAAGCAACAGTTTTTGCTTGCAATGAGCATGAGAAAGCTATTGCTGTGGGGTGTTTGCCCAGGAAAGCCAAATGGCTTTGGCTTTTGCCTGTGGGTGTTGCGGTCGCCTGGGGTATGGGTTCCAGAGAAGTTGGGGGTTATGGATACCCTGGCCTTTTGAGTGAGGTCTGATGTACAGAGAGAACTGTCAGACACATCCTCCAAGGCACAGGAACACAATGGGTTTCTATGTACGCATGATGGAGTGCAGACACCACACATCCTGCTGCAATTCCAAGTTCAGCAGAATGGAAGAGTGGGAGTCCCAGATGAGATGAAACAGTGGGTTGTGAACAAGATTGAAACTTTTCTGGGCATATGTGCACTGTCAGAAGTAGGGCAGTCACTTATGGATCTTCCCAACTGTTTCTTCTCAGTCACTGCCCTGATGACAGCGAGGATACCCGTGGGCCCACAGGGAGTGCCTTGATCATAGGGAAGTGATTAATCTCTTTGGGGAAACAAGTGACTTGAGGTACAGGGAATGTGAACCAACTGAAGTTGCCCTATATGAAGTTTGGAAACAAGGAGAAGTGCAGAGTGTCCTTGAGAGTGGGGATGTTTTCCACCCCAAGTGGATGGTAATGCAGAAGATGTCAGAGAGGTGGGTACAAGAAGAATGTGTTTGACTGGGGGTTCTATGCAAACCGAAAGGGATTTCCAACACCACAGTGAGTGAGAGCCCAATAAAACTGTGTGCTGCTATCTGCCAATATATCACTGTGAGCTGTGGATGTAAAAAAATAGGGTGGTGACAACATGCCAAGACTGATTGCTTTCTATTTCAATTTTTACTTTTGCTTTCAATTTTTACTATAAGCACACAATAAAATATAGGATTTGCTCAATAAATTCGGCCTTATATGCATAGCAAAAGGTTAGTTCCAGCCGCCAAGTGCTGACAGGTATAAACCCAAGTATGAGCCTCTATGGGAGGGCAGGGATAGTGGGTGCTGGACTGCTTCCCAGAATCACAGCCCGGAAAAAGAAACACCTGGTGTAGCTGCTTCTTCCCATGGTTTGTGGCAGCTGTGAGTGATTACAGGGGGTGGGATACTGAGAAGGGGGGTTCGTGGGCAGAGAGTGTTGGGGAAGAACACCTGCCCATGTATTTAGGCTTGTCACTTTAAAAATGTGAGTGGGGGCTGTATGGACTGAACCCAGACTCCACAGGGCTAGATCTTGTTTGTTAACACCCTTAGTCAAGGGTACTGAGGGCAGGCACAGCTGCATCAAGGAAGAGGCAAGAGGAGACAGATGAAAGTAGGTGAGAGAGGAAGCAAAGCCTGGGTGACAAGTTGAAGTTTACAGAAAGAGTGAGAGGTTGGGCATGGGAGAAGAGGGCAGTGGAAGATGTGGAATGAGAAAAAGTGATGATCAGAGAGGGGGAATGAGAAAAGAGATGCCTCTTCTCATTCAAGAAGAGATTAGAAACGGAACCGTTTTGGGAGAACATTAGGTCAAAGGAGTGATTATTGCAATGGGTAGTGGAGTAATCCAGAAGTGAAGGTATAAATAAGAGGTTAGAGAGAGGAAGTGGATAGTAGCAAGGTCAGTTGGGTCGTTGATATGGATGTTGAAGTCCCCGACAATAAGGGTGGAGTTGATGTCAGAGAGAAAGAGAGTGAGAGACAGGCATTGAAGTAATTTGATGGGGAATGTGGACCTGAGTTATTGAGGAAAGAGGAAGGTGTAGGAAATTAACGAAATATTATGGTAATAGCCATGTAACAGATATCTAAAATAGGAGGAGAAAGGGAACTAGCTTGCTCCTTATCTTACCCCAAGCACTCCAGAGACACTCTCTACACTAGTTTGGGCTGTGGCAGGTTCTAAAAGTGTTCCTTCATCTCTCCTCTGCAGTTTCTAGAACCAGCAGGCACCACCACACGAACATGGGCTCCAGAGCCAGAGGAATGGCAACCTCCAAAATTCCAGGGACCTCCACCTATCCTAACCAGTCAGACTCCACTGATGCTGACCAAAGGGCTGTACATCATGGAATAGCAGGAATATGAACTATGTGTTTAAAAATTAGTGGAACTAACAGAAAGAAAGAATAAAGAATCAAATCAAACAATAGATTTGACAAGTTTTGGTGAACGGCAGTATAGATATTTTCACTTTCTTTAGAGTGCCAAGTATATAGTGCTTTATACAGCCTGTTATGTATTATTGCCAAACTATATGCGGGTTTTCTTTTGGAACAGCTGAAGACCTGGATTTATGAAAATGACGTTTTAGCTGAAGGACAGGCTGGGTTCTGTCAAGTGAAAACCATGCTAGACCATTGTTTCATTCTCTCTCACTTAGTGGAAAAGTTTAGGTACAGGAAGCTTAAGTTATTTGTGACGTTCATAGATTTTGCTTATTATTAATTATTATTATTATTATTATTATTATAAGCATTTATATATAGCACCTGAAATGTACCCGACTCTTTACAGAGAATAAAATAGACACAGTCCCTGCCCAAGAGCTTACAATCTAAAGACGGGGAGGGGTGACAGGGAAGGGGGAACAGAGGGAGAGACAAGGGATGCAACAATCATGAGGATGCAAGAACTCAGGTACACGTTCTTAGCTTGGTTACAGTAAATAGGAGTTTGCAGATAACAGGTAGGGGATAATCCTGGGTGGGGATGATTAGCAGGAGTTAGGAAAGGCAAAGCAGAAGGGGTGGTTTTTGAGGAAGGACATGAAGGTGTGGAGGGTGGGGGCAAGGTGGACGAGGGCAGGGAGGGAGTTCCAGGCGTGCGAGGCAGCGAGGGAGGACGAAGGCGGTTGAGGGAGCAGGGGAGGCATGGGAGGGGATGGGAGAGGAGCGTAGTGCTCGAACAGGGATTCGGAGGGAGATCAGAGCAGAGAGGTAGGGGGAAGCAAGGTAATGAAGGGCTTTGTAGGTGAAGACGAGCTTGTGCAGAATACGCTCAGGAAGGGGAAGCCAGTGGACGGAGGAGAGGAGAGGCTGCATATGGTCAAAGCAACGGGCTAGGTGGATAATCCTGGCAGCAGAATTTTGAACAGGGAAGCAAGGTGAGAGTGGGGAAGGCCAGCAAGGAGAAGATTACAATAGTCAAGGCGTGAGATGACTAGGGCATGGATGAGAGTTTTGGCAGAGGAGACAGACAGAAAAAGGCGGATCTTAGCAATGTTGTGCAGGGAGAAGCTGCAGGATTTGGCCACAGAGTCAATGCAGGGTTTGAAGGTGAGGTGCGAGTCGAAAATGAAGCCCACGCTATGGGCTTGGGGGACAAGGAGGATGGAGACCCCGTCAACGGCAACTGACAGGGAAGAGGGAGAGGAAGGATTGGGAGGGAAGATAAGGAGTTCAGTTTTAGCCATGTTCAGTTTAAGTTGGCGTTGAGACGTCCAGGTGGAGATATCGGAAAGACAGTTGGTGAGACGAGCTTGGACAGAGGGGGGAAGAGTGGAGAGATAAAGTTGAGTGTCGTCAGCGTATAGGTGATATTGGAAACGGCGAGAAGCAATGAGTTTGCCTAGGGATTGGGTGTAGATAGAGAAGAGGAGAGGGCCAAGGACAGAGCCTTGGGGAACCCTGACCGAGAGGGGCAGGGAGGAGGAAGGGGAGGAGTTAGGAAGAGAAACATTGAAGGAGCAGTCAGAAAGGTAGGAGGAGAACAAGTCGAGGACAGAGTCCCGGAATCCAAGGGAGTGGAGTGATTCAAGCAGGAGCGAGTGGACAACAGTGTCGAAGGCAGAAGAGAGATCAAGGAGGACAAGAATAGAGGTGGTTGGATTTAGCCACAAGAAGATCGTTGGTGATCTTAGCAAGAGCAGTTTCAGTGGAGTGAAGGGAGCAGAAGCCAGATTGGAGGGGGTCAAGGGAGGAGTGGCAGAGAGGAGTTTCAGGCAACGGGAGTAGACAACCCGTTCAAGGAGTTTGGAAGCAGAAGTGGGGAAGGAGACAGGATGGTAATTAGAAGGTTCAGAGGGATCCAGAGTTTGCAAGCAAAAGGGAGGAAGGAGACAGGATGGTAATTAGTAGGGGCGGGAAAACCGGTAAATCCGGTATCCGATAATGCCAGTACCGGGCGTACCGGCATTATCGGATTCGACCCGGTAATCCGGTCCGGGTACCGGATTCCGGGTATCGGATTTTTTTACATTGCAGCCATTTAAAAATGGCTGCAATGTAAAACTTAAAGCCTTAAAAAGTTTTTTTAAAAAACCCTCCCCAAGTCCAGGCTGCGCGGGTGGAAGGGGGGACACCCCCCACCCACCCTGACCAGCCTGGATTTTTGTTTAAAAAAAGACTGAGGCGAGCCTACCCCCCAGCACCAGCGGCGTCCCCGCAGCCGCCGGTAAGTATGACCCGATCCCTGGGGG
>QEPC01002093.1:841067-856426 GCA_003113815.1 Sphenodon punctatus | reverse complement strand
TGGGCAGGGTGGGTGGGGGGTGTCCCCCCTTCCACCCGCGCAGCCTGGGAGGGGGAGGGGGAGGGGGAAGGGGAAGGAATTCATTGATTTCAATGGGGACACAGCGCCCCATTGAAATCAATGGAATAAATCCTGTACCGGCATACAGGATTTAATCCGGGAATCCGGTTTTTAGAGAACCGGTAACCGGTAAATCCGGTAGCCGGTAATGGGCCCGGGGTCCCACCTCTAGTAATTAGAGGGTTCAGAGGGATCCAGAGTGGACTTTTTGAGGATGGGGGAGACAGTGGCGTGTTTAAGGACAGAGGGGAAGGAGCCGGTAGAGAGCAAGAGATTGATGATATGCAGGAGGGGAGGGGTGACGGTGGAGGCCATGGAGGTCAGGAGGCGGGAAGGAATGGGGTCCAGGGAGCATGTGGAGGGGTTGGAGGAGGAGAGCAGGGAGGAGATTTCCTCAAGGAAGGCAGGAGGGCAGGAGAGAGGTGGGGGGAGGAGGAAGGGGGGGGAGTGGTAGGTGGAGAGGACTTTGAAGTGATTTCCAAGCAGAACTTATCAATCTTAGGGCGTTTTTAAACATGTGCTCTCCCAAGCGCATTTTGGAGAAGACGGCTCCAAAGCAGGTTTGGGAGAAAGCCGGGTTTGGGAGAAGCCGCCTTCTCTGCCCCAGCCAGTGATTAAATTTAATCACTGGCTGGGGGCTTTAGAGGGGGAAGGGGTAGGGGGTTTGTCAGCGCTGCCTGGAGGAGGCAGTATTCGCTGGCTTTACCCCCTCCCCCCCTCCCCCTGCTTGCAAACCAGGGAACGCGACGGTTCCCAGGGACGCAAGTGAGGGGCAGGAATCCTCGGCCGGTTTGATGCGGGAAAGATCCGACATCAAACTGGGTCAAACATTTAAACGAGCACAAAGAAAGGCGGCTGATTAAAGGATCAGCTACCTTTTTTGTATCGTTTAAAAGCACCCTTAGAGCTAAAGAAAGAGCAAGATCCTGAGCGGAGAGATAAGAGAGAGGAGGACAGGGGGGTTTGAGAAGGGAGTCAAAGGTGGAAAAGAGGCAGCGAGGGTCCCGGGAGCAGGACTCAACGTGTGAGGCATAGTACTGCTGTCTAGTGAGGGAGACAGAAGACTTGAGCGAAGAGAGGCAGAATTTGAAGTGGAGGAAGTCAGCGCAGTAGTGGGATTTGTGCCAGAGGCGCTCTGCAGCCCGGGTGTAGGAGCGGAGATGGCGAATGGTAGGGGTGATTTGATCAATAGAGACAAGCTTTGGACTAAGTTGAGGGCACTGCAGATTAACAGGAGACTCCTCTCTCTTATCAGATCTTTATATTCCAATACGAATTTACATGTACACTTGGATTGGAGAGGGACCATCTCTAATTTAATTGCAACCTCTGTAGGAGTAAGACAGGGTTGCCTCTTGGCACCAACTCTTTTTAATGTATATATTAATGATTTAATTGTACATCTGAGGGACAGAGAATAATATATGGCCCCCAGAGTAGGTGGACGGAGATTCCCCATCCTAATATATGCAGATGATACAATCTTGCTTTCTACCTCTCATCTGGAGATGCACCGTCTCCTAACAGACTTTAGGGTGCTCTGTAGGGCTGAGGAACTCACCATTAACTATGGCAAATCTAAGCCTCCTCTTATAAGAAGTACTCCTGGTGGCCGAGTAGCCACAGACTGGAACAGGTCAAGTTCTATAAATATCTAGGGACAGTCTTTTCTATCTTCGGTACCTGGGGATTGCACATGAAATATGCGAGGCAATCTGCAGTTGCATCTGTGCATGGCCTGGTTGGTTTCTTTAACTCTAATGGGGGCAGTCTAATCAAACCAGCCCAAAGGGTCTTTGAGATGAAGGTGATCCCCCAGGTCTGTTATTATTATTATGAGCTTTTATATAGCGCCAGCGATGTACCTGGTGCTTTACAGAGAATAAAATAGACATGGTCCCTGCCCGAGAGTGGCACCCAGATCTGAGTGTGTGTGTGTATATACACACCTTTACAGGCTATCCAGTATAGATGGATGAGAAGAACTTGGGGTGCCCCCACCCCGATGACAGTCACCATACTGGGGAACGTCAAGCCCAGGGGCTAAATGCGGTCTACAGCCCCCTTTTCAGTTCCTGGATCTGGCCCCTGGATCCAGTTCCTATCCCAAAGCACTGGAAAACTAAGCTCAGGGTAAGGGAGCAGAGATGAGGGCATGTACACAAGGATAGGGGACAGATCCATGATCTGGACCCTCCTCTTTCTGAGTACACCTCTTAAAGACACCCACCTACAACTTCTATGGCCCTTTTCACACAGACACTCTACACTGATAAAATGGGTGTTACATTTTTAAAATTCATGTTACAGGTGTGCTCTATGAGTGCCCTGCAACATGTATAATAAAATGTAACACCCATTTTATCAGTGTTAGAGTGTCTGTGTGAAAAGGGCCTATGTGGCCCTCAAAGCTTGTATTAATTTTCAAAGTGGCCTCTGGGAGAGAAAAGGTTCCCCATCCCTGGTCTATTGGCTCCCTTGAAGCACAGCACTTGGAGCCAAAATATTTTGTGTTCTAAGTCTAGCTTGGTTAGATATAACTAATTTCATGCGACCTTGAGCAATTATTTAACTTCTCTTTCTTATTTTTGTCCAAATCTCTTGTGAGGTTTAATTAGTTAATGTTTGTTCAGCATTTTGAAGTTATAAAACACTATAGCAGTTTCTAAGTATGATAAATAGCTGTTAATGGCACCTGTCCCTATTAAGTAAAGACCAAGCCAATATGTACAGTATTTTAAGTCTTCCATTGTGTCTCTCTAAGAGGGCCATGCCGGTAAATTTACATTAGCCTCCCCATTTTTGGCTTCCACGAGACGTTTTCAGGGGAGCAATGCTCAACCATTATAGCGAAAGGGAACTGAGCATCTTTAATGAAGATAGAATTGCACCCCTAGATTTTTTTGCCAAACTGGGTCTCATCTCTACAGATGAAATCCTGGCCCTAATTAAACCAATGGAATTTTGCCACTGACTTTATTGGAGCCAGGATTTCACCCAGGCAGTGCAGTCCTCGGAGCATACCTCTCAACCCCTGAACTCTGAAAAGAGGGACAGCAACACTGAGAAAGAGGGACGAGGGACATCATTTGCATGAAATTTGCATGTGCTAATTTGCATGAGTTTATGTAAATTCACAGTCCAACACAGTACATACATTTTTCTCAAACAATGGACTGTGAAATCAGAGGCTTAAAGATGTATTTGAAAAAGGAAGGTTCAATAAAAAAAAGCTTATTTATGAACACTTTAAAAAAGGCTGAAACAACTTAAGAATTTTTCAGGGGGAGAGTTTAACTTTTGAATGCGCAGCCCAAACTATAATCATATGGTGGCAACTAATTCTGTTTTCACCAACATTCCAGGCTCTCATTGTAGCAAGCACAACTATTTGCACAAACAGCTGTTTACAGACTAGTGCTGCTTATAATTTAGCCTTACTTACATGACAGGCATGTGGCAGCTGGGATCCCTCCATGTGGCACAGCTGATGATTGGGCAGAGGTGCATTCAGGCACACCGGCTGAGCTGAGGCAGTGGTGCTTTGGCAGCTGGCGACTGGGGTCCTGGACTCCTGCCGTGCTGGCAGAGACAGCCTCAAGAAGGCACAGGGGCTGCTGCACTGATGAAGTGTTTATTTATCCCCACAAACCCTAATGGTTATTATAGAAAGGGTTTCTCTGGATCAAGCGGGTATCTTCCTAGAATATGAGGACATAGTTTCTAAATTGCAGGCCCTTCTGGTTTCTTCATCTGATAGAGTATATAACCAGCGGGAGAACCAGGGTTGGTTTGATGCCTCATGTAGGGCTGCCAAAAGGAGGTTAAACCTCCTGGCCCACAAAGTAAAAGGTACTAATGAGCCCGAACTTTGGTTTTCCGACTTTATTAGGGCTAGAGGGGAATATAAGAGCCTCATTAAAAGTAAGAAGAAACAGCATCAGCTAAAGATGTGGGAGATACTAGCATCTGCAGCTGAGGAAAAGAATTCTAGCAAGTTCTGGTCCATAATTAAAGCAGCCTGGGGTGCCAGTATTTGGGAGGAATCAATTAATATACCATATGATAGATGGGAGGCGCACTATGGCTCATTCTTTTCTAAGGATCTTTTGAGACCAGAGGAACCCCTGACCTTTACGGTTGAGTCATTACCTCCTTGGGACCCAGTGACCCCAGGTGAGGTAAGTTTAATGATTTCTAGTTTGAAATCAGCTAAGGTCTCAGGGATAGATTTTATACCTGCGGAACTTTTAAAGGGGAACATAGAGTGGTGGAGCCAGGTCTTGGCTCTTCTTTTTACCCAAATTAATAATACTGGGAAAATTCCAAAAGTTTGGCTTGAAAGTGTTATTGTCCCTATATTTAAAAAGGGCAACCCTCACGATCCAGCAAATTACTGGCCCATAAGTCTTCTGAGAATCGTTGGCAAGTTAGATATACTAGATATCTTCTAAATAGGATTCTTGATTGGATTGTGCAAGGTAATCTAATAGGGCCCAAACTGGCAGGCTTCAGGAAAGGAATGTCCACAATAGATCATATATTTGTTCTTGATCACTTAATCTCCAAATATATACATTGCCGCCATAGATCTCGTTTTTATATTTGTTTCGTGGATCTAAAGTCGGTGTTTGATTCAATTTGCCGGGAACTACTATGGAGTAAACTGATTAAATATTGTATCGATCTCAGATTACTTTTGTTAATAAAGGCAGTCCATTCAGGTACATCCTTAAGGGTGAGAGTTAATAAGAATGGCAGCCTTTCGGCCCAGGTGGCTGTAAAAAGGGGTGTTAGACAGGGTTGCCTCTTGGCCCCAATATTGTTCAATTTATTTCTGAGCGATATGAGGGGCTCGTTGGTGAGCCTGGTCTTTCACCCAGTGGAGATTGGAGGGTATTTGACATCTGCTCTCTGGTATGCAGATGACACTACGCTGGTTGCTAGGTCACAGGTGGGCTTAAGGAGATTGATGGGGGCTTTTGGAGAATATTGTAAGAAGGAATCTTTAATGATCAATTATACCAAGATGAAAGTAATGGTGATTGGTAATAGCCAGATGCACCATAACTGGTATTTGGGGGAACATAAAATTGAACAGGTAAATCAATATAAATACTTAGGGGTGCTTGTGTCTGCAACCCCCTCCTGGAATGCCCACTTTAAGGCTGCCAGAATTGTGGTCAGAGCTACCGGACGGGGTATTGCCAGTTTTTACTGGAATAAAGGGGTAGATTATTTAAACTGGCCCGCAAGCTGGTCAAGGTCAAGATGATTCCACAATTTCTCTATGGGGTACAAATCTGGGGGGTTCATAAATTGAATGATTTGGAGGTGGAGCAGAATAGGATTTTGAGAATTATCTTGCATGCTCCTCGATACACCCCGGCAGCCCTGCTGAGAGTGGAGGCAGGGACGTGTAGTGTTGTGTGGCAAGCCAAATTGGCTATGATTAAATATTGGCTGCATCTCCATCTGCTACCTTCTGGTTCATTGGCTAACCTGGCAGTCCAATCTGTCGTGGGTGGTTGGTCTGAGCAAATTAATATAGTTTTGGGATCCTTGGGTTTTTCAGTGGTGCATGCCTTGTCCTTTTTGTCTGACAGAATTTGGTCAGAAGTTAAAACACATATACGTGACCAGCAACTGCAAAATGAACATGCTTTAATTCAGACTCAGAAAATTTCCCAGTTGTTTAAGGAAATTACGATACCTCCCCAGGGACCCAGTTACCTGGCAGATCTTAGGTTAAGCAATGGAAGAATAGCTTTGACCTTGGCCAGATTGAATGTATTCCCGTCAGCTTATACGACAGGAAGATTAAAGGGTATCCCAAGGAAGAGAGGCTGTGCTTGGACTGCTGTAAGTTTCAAAAGAAATGTATAGAATCAGTGACCCACATTCTTTTGGTTTGCCCTTCCTACCAACACTGGAGGTCGATTTTATAGCTCCCCTCCTAAAATCTTTAGGCTCAAGGGTCTCAAAGGCAGAATTTCTACTCACAGATAGGGAGTTTATAGTTTCCCTGAATGTGACCAAAATTTTGACAGCAGTTCTCAATTTTAAAAGTAAGTTACAAGGGTGAATCCCAGCTGAATCCCAGGACTTGGAACAAAAGGTCGGGATAATTTTATATTATAAGTTCTTGCGGCATCTGGCGTAGACTCTGGATCTGGGAAGTGGCTGGTTGGTTCTCCTTACCTCCTGTGTATAAGGGTGATGTATATGGGTCTAGAGAAGGTTCATAGTGGCAGCTTTGCAACATTTTTCCTTTTAGATTGTTTTGTTTTATCATCTTATGTATTCTTATTTATATATGTTATTTTGTATTGTCTTTTTATAATGGCCTTTGGGTATGCAATAAACCTTGTTGTTGATGAAGAGCTCGGGGGCCTGAGTGGTGCATGCGCCACAGCGTCACATGCTCAGGCCTCCTGGTGGCATGCTGTGCTCATGAGACACCCCAAATATTCTCATTTATAAGCACAGCTGGTCAAAAATGTTGCCAAAATATGTCTTTCTTTTTCTTTCTGGCAGCAGGGGTGTGTTTGAGCGTGTATGTTACATTTTAAAAAATTAAAGTGTGTGCCTAAATGAAATCAGAACTGTTTCTGTCAGCTACTTACCTTGTTCAGTTTCTGTGGGATGGGAAAGGCAAAGGACTGCTTGGGAGTGGAAATGTGGATTATTTTTTTCTGACAATTTTTGTATTTGAAAATGCTTCTATGTCCTGACTACTAACATTAGGAGATGAAGCCGCACAGGGACAAGCACCCTTAGACACACTCTGACGGGCCCTGCCCTGGGGAGGCACAGGCAGATAGATTCTGCTTCCCTTACGACTCCCATGGCACGTGAGTAACTAGATCTCCCGCCCTCTGAGAAGCGGAATCCTCCAGCCTTCCCAGCATGCCCTGTGCTCACCATAGAGTTCCGAGCTGATTCTAGCGCGAGCTGGCGGTCCTTCTTTCTCTGTCCGTGGCAGCCGCGGGAGCAGCAGCAACAACAACATGGCGGGAGTTGAGCAGGGGGGGAGCCCCGAGGAGGCGACGGCAGGGGCCGAGGAGAGGCATTTAAACGGGGAGGTGCTGCTGGACCCCGATGACAAGGAAGGCGCGGCGGGGCCGGGCACTGACGAGGGCGCCAAGAAGAAGCGCAGGAAGAAGAAGAAGAGCAAAGGGGCTGCCGCGGGTAGGGGCCGGGCTGCGGGGCCTGGGACCCGGGATTTTACGCTGCTGGGTGGCCACAGCTTCTTTGTGCTGGGCGCCGGGGAGAGACAGAGACACCATCCCCTTCTCTCCGGGTGGCCTGTGGGAACGCGGGAACGAACGGCTGGGAAGGGGGTTGAGCTCGCCGGGGAGGGAGATAGGAGCTCGCCCTGAGGGAGGGGAGTCTGAGTGGCGGGAGCATGTCGGGATCCCGAGGCTGATCCAGTTGGAAGCTGCTCCCGGCTGTGAAAGGCTGGCTTTTTCCCGGGTGGGGGGTGGGTGTTACTGGGGCTGAAGCTGCCCAAGGGGTTGGGGAGGTGTCTCCTGTCCGTCAGGAAGGAGGTTTGGGAAGCTACAGCTGCCATACGGGGTGGAGGAAACCTGTTCGGCAGACATGTACCACAGGATATATGGGGGAGGGGGCACAGGGTATTTGTGTGTGGGGTATGTCTATGGGTGGGAAGTGAAATCTGTTGTTCTCCCCTGGGGGGGGGCTTGATGAAGAGAGGTGGGGGGGGGGGGGAAGGTGCAACTATTTTGGGGGTAGATTCTCATGTGGTAGGTGGTCTGTGTGTTTGTGAAATTGACTTAGGGCAGGGATAGTCCCTGTTTTGGGGATCTTGGTGTGAAGTTGCTTTTGGAAATCTGACTGGGGAGATATTGTGTGTAAGTTTGAAGCTGTTGTGGGATGGGTAAATGGGGTCTTTTCTTTTGAGCCACTATATGTGACTTTGTGGTGGCATCAGTTAAGAGGAATCTAGTACTGTTCTAAGAAGTGTATGGAAGTTGGGAAACTGTGTGTGTGTAATATGCCTTTGATTTACCACGGTGAAAAAATGATACAGTTGCCTATTATAAAGTCATAAATTGCACAAGATAGTGGTTAAATTGTAGAATCAGTCATGGTGTAAAGGGGCTGCTAGTTACCCAGGTGCCGCATGGTGCTAAAGGGGCTGATTGACTCCTGCTCTCAGCCTGCTTTTGGGACAGTTTGAGGGTAGACGTCAAGCTAAGCTGTTCAGATGAGTGTATAAATGTCTCCGTGCATGCAGCAGGATCCATCCCATTGCCCAGAGGGAAAGTGTGTAACAACACTGCTTTAACATTAACTCCAGATGAAGGAGTCTCTCCCTGCTCTCCTCCCAAATATGGTATGCAAGAGACCTGGAGGAAGTCTGGGCAAATAGTGCAAGGGAGCTACAACTTGAGTTGGTCTTTTTATTTTTAACAGACTGGCCGTTCTAGTTTATGGTACTTCATTAGATAGAATTTCTCATCTTCGGATCACGAAACAGATATTAACTACTCTCCAAAATACCATATTTTACTGCATTAGGCTAGTGCAAGGGATGTTTGAGAGAGACTTAGAAAGTAACAGGAGGGTTGCTTTAAATTGGCAAGTGGAAAAACCCGAATTCATTTTTATTTCTAAAGAAACATGCATTCTTGTTTGATGCAACCATTTGAGCAATACAGCTAAATATTGTCTCAACATTAAATTTGGTACAGCTTTTTACTATCTAGGAGAGTACACTATAACAATATAGATGTATTTTTAAAATGATGTAGCGAAGTTTAACATATTTTGATTGTTAACTTTCCCTGTTAAATTCTTTAAAAATGGATTGTATATTGTTCTGTCATGTTATGAAGTGTTCCAAGCACCATTTGGTGGTGGTGGGGATGCTAGGGAGATAAAATTATTAATGTTTTTAGTCTAATATTAAATGGTGATTTATATGCTTGAGTTAGTCACAGCTCAAGCCAGACAACTAAAACAGGTGTTTGATACTATGCAGGTGGAGTTAGTGGATAATCCTGAGAAAAGAATGCATGTGATGGTGTCTTCCAGAGTCAGTCACCTGTGATGACTTTTCCTAGTACCCAGTAGCATAGTCTTTGCAGTTGAGCCCTTAATACAATAACCTAAGTTATTGTGCCATATGGCCTAACCTAATAAGTTGTGCCATATGGCCCCCGTTTATAAAATTTGACCTAAAAATATGAATACTTCCACTATGATTAGAAGAAAGGCAGTCTTTAAACACAGAGATTTTAGTAGAGGTTCATGGTGGAGTCTGGATGCAACATATTTTAATTATTTAATTGCTTTGCTAAGTTTATGCACTAGTCTCTGCTACAGAAAATTTAAATTTAATTTTAAACAATTTTATTTAAAAAAAACAACTTAGTTATAAGTAAAATAACAAAAAACTGTGTTTTTTCATTTTTTAAAAAAGCATTGATTTTTATTTATCCTGAAAAGTTGTTGTTGTTGTTGTTTATTATAAATGTACTCTGTTGACTAATCTTTGTAGTCAGGTTTTTGTAACTGCATCTGCCACTGTCCTGTTTTACCTTCTTTGTAGACATGTTGGTTGCTTTAAAAGAGGTGATAAGTGCTTGGATGGGTATAGTAAACACATTTAATAAAGATTTTAGATATATTTATAAACTCAGTGCCACATTATATTAAACCACACTTTATTTTATGAACAGGGCAACAGGAAACAGAGAGAGAATTGGAGACAGCGCTTGATGATGTAGCAAAACAGTTGGATAAGCAAACACTGGAGGAAAAAGACAAAGATGATGATGAAGATGGCAAGTATAAGTGCCAGTTTTTCAGACCTATAAAAAAGAAAATCTGTGAAATGCTTAAAATTGTAGAATATTTTCTACAGGTGTATGGATTTCCAGTTTAACCAAAATAAGTGTTCGTTCTTCTAAAATGCCTCTGCAAATACCTTGCAGCACTTTCCTTTATAATCAGAATTTTGACAAGGTTAGATTTCAGACTTGGGGAGATGTCCGTAGGTATGCAATACTGAGGATAGCCAAAGGATATCTTTTAGTTATTAATACCGGCTAATGGTGGAATAGTCTAAAGTTCATATGATACTTTGTTATGATTTATAAAATGTTTACCCAATTATTGTGAAAAAAATTATCTGTAATTCTAGTTTTGCATTGAAACCCAGCTAAGGAAATACAGTACGTATAAAAGGCACATATTGTGAAATGTGGTGTTCACAGTACTAATTCTATAAACAGACTGTGAACATACTTAGCTCTATTAGGTAATAAATTCAAATCTTTGATTTTGAATTTTAGATAAAATTGACTTTTAAAGCAAATACGCTATTCTGTATACCAAAACCATTCATACAGCACCGTTTGCTGAGTTAGCATTTTAAAAACTGGCTCAGAATTCAAAGTAATCATCTTAGTTTTAAGATTTGTCATCTTGACAAATTCCCTTTTGAAGCTTTTTGTTTCAGAGCAGATTTAATAAGTTTGGAATATACAGAAGAAAGAAAGGGGGATAAACTTGTGTTGGTGCACATGGCACTATACGCCTGGAACCTTGGAGTCTGACCATATACACAACCTCCAGTTCTGTTTAATTGCTTTTCATAGTACTATTCACTTGTAGCTGAATTTCTAACTATTTATACTTCAGATAATTCAGAGGTGAGGGAAAATATTAAAGTATCTGAATTGGAGCTGAGTAAAAATAGTGCAAACTTATAGTGAAAGGAATCTGTATCTTTAAAAAATAAAATTATCCAAGAGGTCTGTTGCAAGAAAATAGGATTTTTCATACAAAAATGCCATTTTCTCTCTGAAATAATGGTCTTCCTTTTTTCCAGACAAAATAATTGCTTGTAAACGCTTATTGAAATACCTGTCTGAAAACTCTTCACCTTAGATAGGAGCACCTTCTATGGTTATGCTGCTCCAAATCTTCACCTGAATATTTTTCTTACTACCATTTTTTACTTGGGTGTAGCGGGGGAGGGGGGACAACAAGAAGGATGTGTCTGAAAGCTTGAATTAAAACGTCACAGTTTTGTCTAACTCTGCAAATGTGTTGTTACTACAAAAGTAATATTCTGTGCTCATTAAAGTATTTACTAGGGTCAGGGCTGGTCTTAGAATTTACAGGGCTCAAGGCGAAGTTAAAAAGCGGGGGCCCTCGTGCTTTCGTCCTCTTGGGAGCACCCTCTGCAAGGTCCTAGAGGTGGTTGTGTTTGGGGCCCCTCTGAAAGAGAGGGAGACAGACCTTTGCACCATGCCCTGGTGAAGAGGGCCACTGTGGGGCCCCTGGGAGTAGAGAAAATATCAGTAAAGCCGGCTTTGACTAGGATTCTGTTGCACTAGGCTGGCTGACACCACGCGCACACACATAGCAACTGTGTCCCTATGAAATAAATGTAACCACATGTAAAGGGCTAATTTGAATCTCTGAATATTTTTGAGTGCTTTCATAGTGAAAAAGCACTCTATGCTGCCATTAAACAGCTTGGAACAGAAAACATTAGTATTGGTTACAAATAGTAGTTATGGCTCTGGCAGCAATGTAAGTGTGCAGCAATCTTCAAGGACATGGCTGGATAGGCCCAATTAGTTTGGCTTGGTGACTGGAAAATCTACCTGCAGTAGCATATGAAAAGACCATAAGAAGTGAACAGTAGCAGCTATAGACTTCTTGAGTATTGCCAGCATCTGCAGTGGTTAGCATAGGAACCTGGAAGATACTCTGAATATGAGTGACCAAGCTGTATGCCAAATCTTATACATTTTCTGATGCAGTGTTAATGGATTAAGTATAGTTCAAGGGTAAAATAAACGTGATGCAGTTATCATTTGCTAAAGAAATAAGCAGAACTGTTAAGAGGTATTGACCGCTTAAAGGCAAAATACATTCTTTATGGAGAACCTACAGGGCAAACTGAAACACAGTAGCAACATAGTTTTTATTTATTTATTTATTTATTTATTTAATAAGTACAAGACATTTTTGAAGATTGCTGATGCTGAAAAAGGGGTTTTTATGGACTGATCTTAATTAAATGTTAGTACTTAATAGAAATTCGGAAGACACTGACCAGCTAAGTCCTTTATCTTTTGATAGTCTTGTGTACCTAGTAACTTTGAGTACAGCTAAAACACTATCAATTAACTTAAAAGTATGGAGTTGCTAGTAAGGGTGCAGCCACATGAGGTGCCGAGGGCTCGATCTCTGTGCGTCCCCATGGCGTGCAAGCGCAGCCACCACCGTGGGGGGCAAGCATGAGGAGCTGGGCAGGCCTGCTGCTGTTGGCACTGCCACTGCAGCCATGCCAACGCACCACACAAGTGGATGTCCGGCCTTGTCCCGACTCCCTCCTCTGACCTGACCAAGGTCCCACTCCTTGCAGTGATGCGGCAGCATGCGATGGGCACTAGCAGACACATCTCAAAGCCCTGCTGTGATGCTTGCCATGCAGTGGGGCAGATGGCAGCCTGGCACAAAAGTTGCCTTGCCTAAGGCAGCGTTACCTCACGTTGGGTAAGGCTGCCCTGCAGTGTGTACTCAGACTTTTTCTGAGGACGTGTCATTTAGTAGCCAGCTGCTCACACTGCCCCAAGGGTAGGGGGAACATCTGGCAGCAGCTGGGCACAACACACTGAATCGCGTGGCCCGGCTGTCCAGAGTAGGTTAAGGCTACCCAAGGCGTGGCTGAGTCTCGTGCGATTGAACCCTAAATAGGCTCAAAAATAGTAACTTTGATACTGAGACAGCTGAGGATACCAGGTCTTTGTTTTATTTTTATTTATTTTTTTCCTTGGAAGGAGTTCTTCTGGAGTAACTATTTTCCTTCACCTGTTTTCATGTGTGGGAGGAACCAGGGATTATGTAGCTCCTCCCTTCTCCTGTGCTCCCTCTTTTGGAACTTGTAACAGACAAGATTGCTCGTATTTGCAGACAAAATTGCTCATATTCACCACAACTTTGGCCTGACCGTTTCTATGGCAGAGTCAGAGTTTGGGGCTGTGGAAGTTCAGCTGTGTCCCTTTTATTTAGATCAATTTCAGTTGCTATCGCTCCCTGATACAGAGGATGTGCTTGGGGCTGTTGGGGTCACCAGTTGTGAATTAGATCCATGCATGTCCTGGTTGATGAAATCCAGCTGGGAGACTTCGGGGCTGTTGCTGGCTGGGCCTGCCCTTTGGGAGGGCAGGATGTCAGACTCCCTTAAGATGGCGATTGTCTGGCCTCTGCTCAAGAAACCATCCTTGAACGCCGACTCCCCTGCCAGCTATTGGCCTGTTTCTAACCTTCCCTTTTTAGGGAATGTTATTGAGTGGGTGGTGGCGTGTCCGCTCCAAGCCCATCATGATGCTATCAGATTCCTGGACCCTTTTCAGTCTGGCTTTCGTCCTGGGCATGGCATGGAGACTGCACTTGTGGCCTTGGTCGATGATCTGCGCCTGGTAATCGACGGAGGGAATTCCACCCTGTTGATCCGATTAGATCTATCAGCGGCTTTTAACACCGTTGATCACAAGGTATTGTTGACCCGACTGCAGGACCTGGGTGTGGTGTGTGAGACCACTCTTCAGTGGTTTTGCTCTTTCCTGATGGGGAGGTCTCAACGGCTGGTGATGTTCAATTGCTTGTTGTTGCCTTGTGATTTCTCCTGTGGTGTCTCACAGGGTTCCATCTTGTCCCCCCTCTTGTTCAATGATGCTGCTGGGCAAGATCATTCAGAGGTTTGGAGCAAGATGTCATCAGTATGCTGATGGCACCCAGTTCTACCTCTATTTTTCATCTGACCCAGGTCCTGCAGTCTCAATACTTACCTGTTGCCTGACTGCTGTGGGGGGCCGGATGAGGGTGAGTCATTTGAGGTTGAATCCTGACAAGACTCAGGTGATGAAGATTGGCTGGCCTTGTGACTTGGACCCCCATTATTGATGGGGTCTGCCCCCTGGTCACTCAGGTTCGCAGCCTTGGAGTGCTCCTGGATCCATTGCTGCACCTGGAATCTCTGACTTGCTTTAAAAGTCAATTTTATCTAAATATCAAAATCAGAGATTTTAATTTATTACCTAATAGAGCTAAATATGTTCACAGTCTACTTGTTTATAGAATTAGTGGTGCTGGCCTGGAATGGTTTTCACCAAATCCATCTGGTGAGAAGGCTGTGGTCTTTTCCTTCTGATTTGGATCTGGCCACCATCATCCATGCTAGACTACTGCAATGTGCTCTATGTGGGGCTGCCATTGAAGACTTTTGGGAAGCTGCAGCTGGTGCAGAATGCGGCAGCCCAGCTCCTTACAGGGGCGGGTCACCGGGAGCACATAACACTGGTGTTCCAGAATCTGCACTGGTTCACAACGGCATTTGGCAGTGGAAGTTTTGGGAGGGGAGTGGTGTAGGGAGGGGATAGAGGTGAGTTAGGTTGGGGTGGGGAGGAGTTGGGGGGAATGATGTAGGGTTGTGGGATATTTTATGTTTTTATATTTTTGATTGTTTTCTATTTGTATATTTTGATATTGTAAGCTGCTCTAAGCTACTGTTGGTGGAAAGGGAGGGGTAAAAATAAAAAAATAAAAATAACAGGTGACCGGTCTAGCAAGAAGTCAGTGAGGCAGAGATACTGTTTGATAGTTGGCCCCCACTCTCCTGTCATTTCGATGATTATGTAAGACTTGGCTGTTCTGACAGGCCTTTGGCAAGGGGTAGGGGTTTGGTGGGGGGAGTGTTTTGGGTTTTTTCCCCCCCTGCATAATATGGAATTTTAAATTGTTTTTATAGTTGTTGTTCGCCACCCCGGGCTGCCCTATGGGCAAGAGGAGTGGGATACAAATTTTATATAAATAAATAAATAAAATTTTAAAAATTGACAAACAGGAAATAAGTAATGAGGTTTGGTGGGATAGTGGAAGATGATACGGAGAAACGTGAAGAACGGAAAATTTCCCTGAAAGGGGCATGTGAGCATGGCCCTCAGAGTGTGAGCCTCCCTCTTTCATTTAACTACGCTTGCTAGCAAAAGTAATTGCCCCACCCTGATCTGGATGTTAACCCTTGTGCTTTTCGAACATTGGTGAAGTTAGTGAAGAGGTAGTGCTCATATCAACAAACTTTGCTTTAGGGTCAGTTGTTGCAAAAAAATACTTAGCTTGTTAGATAAATAAAAGGCTCATAATCCTTGCATGTTTCTATTATTGTTAGATGCACTTCATGAAGTAGGTAATTATTGTTGGGTGGGCCCAACTAAACAATGATGCTACATGTGTGGGCTGTTTACATGTTA
>QEPC01002093.1:813699-830705 GCA_003113815.1 Sphenodon punctatus | reverse complement strand
ATGGTATTTACAGAAATTGTGACAATTTAATTTTTTCCATAATTAGCTAATAGAGTAACATTCAAATGGTGCTATATCAGAAAACTGAATAACAGAAGATGTTTGGATCCAACCTGTGTAATTTTGTAAGGATGTTCCTGCTCCCTTGTTGACTTCTAGGACTAAGCCAGGACATTCAGTCATTGTATTTTCATACTGGCAGGAATCTTGTCCCAGAACAAGACATTTTGGGACAGGAGCTCACCTTGATTCCCAGGCTGCGGCGAGCCCAGCATGAATTAGAGAAGCTAGATGCTGTACCATAGCTGAGAAAAGACCAGACAAGACTGAGATGGTGGTAGTGGATGAGTGGGTATAGTCTGAAGATGAGGACGCAGCTCCCTTAAGGGTGTTCATGCTCTTTTGCTTTACACAGTGACCAGCTCATTCAGAATCTGCCCCAATTACTGTTATGTACACCCTTGTAGTATCAAGATTAGACTGCACAATGTGATGATGATAAATTTATTTGGGGCAAAAGCCAATAAATTAACAACAACAACAGATAAAAACATACAAAAGATAACAAAAACACAAATATTCCAATATTTGGAGAGTTATAACAGTATATAGTGCCTCAAGAATAAATAACAATGTGATGATGCACTCTAAAACCATCGAGAATGCATCTTAAGTTGTTTTTACACAGGTCCCGCAGGGTGTGTGTCTGTGTCTGTGTCTGTGTTCACGCCGTTACGTGCGCTGTGGGTGGCGGGAGGGTTTATATGGGTGCACACGCATCCCCACGCACCTCTCATCTATGGACATGCACAGCAACCTCTGTTTTCGCTGGTTGCTCCGTGCCGTGCGTCTTCATAGGTGGGGGCTGACTGGGGATGCGTGTTCGGGAGCACACGCCCCACTCACCGCGCATGCACCCGTCGCATCTTTCACATGGGACTTGCCCACTCATGAACATCCAGATTTTTGAGTGTTCATGAGTGGGTGCATCTTGTGTTTAAAAAAAAAAGGCCTTAGTGGTGGGCATCTTGTTAAAATGGTATGAGTGTTCAGCTTTGGTATTGTTGCTGAAGCCTTAAAGTGTCTTGCCAACTGGGTGTCTGAAAGACCTCTCCTCCCCATAACATGCTGCCAGTTGAGGCTATAAAGATGGGGAAACTGTTACAGAAGTGAGAAGCTGATGGGGGGTTGTACAGGAATATTACAGTGTGGTCCTCCACATTTAACGCTTGTGCATACCCCATTCCCATCATGGTATAAAGAAAATCTTTGAGGGCTCTGGAACTCTAGAATTTGCTCGCTGACCTTGTCTTAGAGAGCTTGCAAATTGATTTTCTAGGCATTCTGCATCTTGTATAAGATTTTAGGAGAAAAGAGTTTAATAATGCAGAATGATCTGCTTTGGTTTTCTATGCCGAGTCATTCATAATTGATTTGATGGTCAAACTAGTTTTAGAAAGTCTATAGTTTTGCAGCACTGTCTTATAAGTGTAGTCTAAAAGTAAGCGATTTATCATTTGTACCAAGTGCCTTACATCTTTATTGAGTTCACTCTCATAACAACCCTGTAAGGTTGTTCCCTTTGAAGGGATGTGGAACTAAGCTGAGAGACAGTGACTTGCCCAAGACCACATAGCATTCATGGCTAGGATGGGATTTGAACTCTGGCCTCCCAGGTCAAAGTCTAACACCTTATCCACTAAGCTATACTGGCTTTCCTATTTCATAGGACTGTTGACTAAGCCTCAGTGACTGTAAGCACTTACCAATCCCAGATTTAATAAGGATTGAGAAGTTTTAATGAGCTACAACTTAGTCTAGTTTGTCTGGTGGTTTTTTCTTCGTTGTTTAAACACTAACACTTTGCATTTGCTGTAAAGACGAACTGCTGCTTGGAGAACTACGAGTGATGAAAAAAAAGCACTAGATCAAGCCAGTGAAGAAATTTGGAATGATTTCCGAGAGGCTGCTGAAGCACACAGACAAGTGAGGAAATATGTCATGAGCTGGATCAAACCTGGAATGACAATGATAGAAATCTGGTGAGAATAAAGATCTTCTTAACAGAGTTACCGTTCAGACTTTAGAGCCTTGGGAGGGATTCTGAATGTTCATGGATTTAACTAAATGTATTGCATCCTTAGTTAAGAAATTTCTTGGATCGTTTTCTAGTGTTTGTTTTTTAATTTTATTTTCCTTTTACTATGGTGCCCATCAAGACTTCTTATCAGGTAGAAGTAGGGGTATGAGTTGGGTGTGTAATGTAAAGTATAGTTCCCTTTGGGGCACAGGACAACACTGAGTCCCAGTTAACTTTTGCTTCTCTCTTATCACCTCTTATCACCTGGTAGGCTGCTTTTGGAAGGTGGTTTTAGTCCCTCAGATTGCATTTATGCCTTTGCTCCATTTGCCCATAGTACTCTTCCCCCCCCCTCCCCCGCCAGCCGCCTGTAACTGATAACAGCTTAAGCATCTGTTCTGCTTCTGGCAGCATTGCTGGTATTAAACTGATACATGTCAGGTTACCACTGGTGTCTAGTCTACTGTTAGGAATGGAAATAGTTGCACAAACTATATGTATGTACCTGCACCCAGCAACACTAGAAGCTTGCATCTTTATTTTTCTGGTACATGTTGCTTTCTCCTTAAGTATCAGTTTTACTCTGCTATTGCTGCAAAAGTGCAGACACAAATGGAATTCTTCTGTTATAGTCACCACAATAGAGGCAGTGGAGGAAGCCGGAGAGATTCCATGGGAATACAGACTGAAAAATAAGCCTCATTTTTGGTCTGAATAGTGCATGGTAACAAAAACTTACCTTATCAATGGGGTTTTAAATTGAGAAATTATACATAATCTAGTCTCCTAAAAATGAAAGAGCACTTTACAGGCGATGTGTATTGATATTGGGATAAAGCTATGGTTCCAAAACTCTCTATAGGCAATGTTAGAAAAATTTGCCACACTTGGAACATGGAAGATAGTTGCCTTGTAATCACACTGGCTGAAACAAATCTGGCATGACTGGTTGAAAGTTTTGAATAAGAAGCAATTTCTTGGTCTCTCTAGCCTTTTGTTTGTGTTGTGTTTTTTTTGTTTGCTAAATCTGTTTGTTTATATATACAGATAATTCTTGTCCGGATCATTTTACATGGGTTGCATGGGCTCCATGGAATGAAATCAGATAAGCTGCACTGCAAAACCTTGTCTGCATCATCACATTGCCCATGCTCTAGGGACTTGAGTTAGTGCTGCTACATAGGATCATAGTGTAGATGGGCCCTATGCAAAATACTTATTGCAGCAAGTTTATTGAATTTTCATTGTTAATACTTGAGAATTTTATGGACTATTTTAGATAAGTGGATGAACACTAAGAAATGTTTTGCCAGATTCATAAATGGGTCTAGCAGTCTGTACTGTGCATGACAGTGGTAAAATCATTGTTTTGAACTTGGATTGAGAGTCTAAAAATATCTGAACATACTTTGCAAAGTACGTAGTTTTAAATTCAGGTAAAAACAGTAGAAAACCAATTTTGTCAAATGCAGGGGAAAAAACACCTAAACTGAACTAAATTCCAACTAGAGTACAGATTAGAGTAAAAGCAGGGATTTAAAAACATCACTGAACAGACATGTTTCCTTCCTTTTTTCCACTCTGCAGCTGCTGCTGTTCTGTGAAGTCTCCTAACTACAGATACGAATGGAAATAGTTGCACAAAGTAGAGAAATGCACTAGCATAAATGTGTATAAGCGTAGCTAATATTTATACATGAGTTTTTAAACCAGTATCTTCATATATGCTTATACAAGTTGTCAAATTAACAGAAAAAAAATTCTCTTTCCCAGTGAAAAACTAGAAGATTGTTCACGCAAGCTGATCAAAGAGAACGGCTTAAATGCAGGACTTGCATTTCCCACTGGGTGTTCTCTGAATAACTGTGCAGCACACTACACTCCCAATGCTGGAGATCCGACAGTATTGCAATATGATGATATCTGCAAAATAGACTTTGGAACACACATTAGTGGTTAGTTTTCTCTTATGCATTATCATATTTTCACGTACTTTTATTGAATGCAAACAGTTGTGCCTAACTACCTTCTTTTTAATTTCAGGTCGTATCATTGACTGTGCTTTTACTGTCACATTCAATCCAAAATATGACAGACTGTTACAAGCTGTAAAAGATGCCACTAATACTGGAATAAAGGTATAATCATGAAAAGTGATCAGTAAAACCTTAAAGTTCTCCATTACATTGTTTCTTAGTTTTGTTTAAAATTATACATATGTACTTTCTTTCCAGTGTGCTGGTATAGATGTTCGTCTCTGTGATGTTGGTGAGGCCATCCAAGAAGTTATGGAGTCTTATGAAGTGGAAATTGATGGCAAAACATATCAAGGCAAGTTTTCTCCTATATAGTACATAAGCTTAGCTGTACATAAGATTAGCTATAAGAGAACATTATTTATATAGAGCCAACAGTGTACCTGGAGCTGTTCAGTTGTGGTTAGAGACAGGCCCCTGCCCTGAAGAGCTTACAGTTTATGATGGACAAGATGGGGACACAAAGTGGGAGGGGAACATAGGAGAGGCAGTGATACATTCATGAAGCTGAGAAGTTGTAAATGCACATGCATAGCTTATTTTACAAGAGAAGTAGGGATGGTGGTCCTGAAGGATAAGACAATGTAACAAGAAGGATTGGTGAGGAATCGCTGAGAGTGAGGACATAGGGAAAGCCTGATGGAAGAGAAGGAGCAGAGCATCTGTATTCAGGAATGGAGTTTCAGGTATATGTGGCAGCATGGGAGGAGGAGTGACAACAGTTAAGGGAGCAAGAGATTCTAGGGCAGGTGGCAAAAGGAGGAGTAAAGTTCCCAGCTGATAATAGGTGGGATCAGATGAGACAGTAGCCCAGATTAGCCCCCTCTGGATGGGTGGCCACCTACCCATCTGTTAGGTGGCTGCCAGATGTTCCCCTCCCCAACCTGCAGCCCCCCCCACTCATGGCATTGTCCCGGGGAATGTGGAGCCCCCATATGGGTGATTTCTGACTGATGCAGGCAAATGTGCGCCTGCATGGACGTCTCCTGTCTGTTACGGTGCACACAACCTCTGTGCACATCCAGGACCATAGAGATTCAGGCAGAGCACCTAGACTGGTCTGGGGAGCAACCGAGTCTTGGTGGTGGAGAATGGGGGCGGAGCATGGTGGGGAGGAATGCCTGCCTGTCTGGTTTGCCGCATTGGACCTGCAAGTGGAGGCTGCACACGGGCTCCACGGAGCAACTGTGGACTCCAGCAGGCCAATCTCTCATCTGTTAACGCCCAATGTGAAATAGGAGGAAAAAGATGAGGAACAAGGCCATGAAGAGCCTTGAAAGGCAGATAAGGAGTTTGTGTTGGATTTCAAGTGGGAGAGGGAGTAAAGGAGGAGTTGAACACAATCAAACTGGTGAGTGAGGTGGGTCACCTTGTCAGCAGAACAGAACTCATTGAACAGAAGTGAGAGGATCAAGTTGAGAGGCATGTGGGCCAGTGAGGAGGAGGGAGCTATAATCAAGGTAAAAAATGATTAGAGCATGGACTAGTATTTTGGCAGTGAAAACAACAAGGAAAGACCAGATTATAAGGGTGTGATGTGTGAGGAGCAAAGACAGACTGGAGCAACAGATTGAGTATGAGGTGTAAAAAAGAACAAGGTATCAAAGATGAATCCCAGGTTATGTGGCTGGGTGTGGTGTGTGTATATGTTGGTATACGTCTTTATTCATGGCTCCTAGACTGGTAGAATATAACCAGTGCCTCCTAACTGTAACCTCAAAGAGTGATACTCTGAGAACTTACCTATTCTTCTCAAATTTACCCGTGTTTGTCTTCAGGAGAACTATCTAGCTTAAAAATGACTAAATAATGGTACTCTTAGTGGCAATGATGCTGAAAAGATTTGGGAAAACACAAAGGAAATATGAGTGTAGCACTAATATTCTGAGACTTTACTTAGGGTGTTTTTAAACGAGCCACCCTCACGTATGGACACTCAGCATGCACATTTTGGAGGGGGGGGGGAGAAGTCTCATTTGAATATGGGTGCGTGGGGTTGCACGCCCCTGTGACCCACACACAGCCCACCTAATCCTCACACGGAGCACTCGGGGAACGAGTGCCCTGTGCATGGATGGGGCTGCTGTGTGGGGGGCCGCTCGTTTAAAGCGCTCCCCTATGCATGGCACCCACCCACTCTTGTTTAAAAACACCCTGAGATGGGATTTGAATCCTGGTTTCCCAGGTCCAGATCAAATACCTTATCTACTCACTAGCATTAAAGAGTTAAATGTATGGTTAATTGTCTAAAATGTGTTTTGCTTTGCTTTGTGTAACAGTGAAACCAATTCGCAATCTGAATGGACATTCTATTGGGCCATATAGGATACATGCTGGCAAAACTGTGCCCATTGTGAAAGGAGGAGAAGCAACAAGAATGGAAGTAAGCTGAGGTTATTTTCTGTCTTTCTGAAAATATCCCTATAAGGCACCTATCTATTGCATAGTTAAAATGTGTAGTATTTTTGTNATATATGCTTATACAAGTTGTCAAATTAACAGAAAAAAAATTCTCTTTCCCAGTGAAAAACTAGAAGATTGTTCACGCAAGCTGATCAAAGAGAACGGCTTAAATGCAGGACTTGCATTTCCCACTGGGTGTTCTCTGAATAACTGTGCAGCACACTACACTCCCAATGCTGGAGATCCGACAGTATTGCAATATGATGATATCTGCAAAATAGACTTTGGAACACACATTAGTGGTTAGTTTTCTCTTATGCATTATCATATTTTCACGTACTTTTATTGAATGCAAACAGTTGTGCCTAACTACCTTCTTTTTAATTTCAGGTCGTATCATTGACTGTGCTTTTACTGTCACATTCAATCCAAAATATGACAGACTGTTACAAGCTGTAAAAGATGCCACTAATACTGGAATAAAGGTATAATCATGAAAAGTGATCAGTAAAACCTTAAAGTTCTCCATTACATTGTTTCTTAGTTTTGTTTAAAATTATACATATGTACTTTCTTTCCAGTGTGCTGGTATAGATGTTCGTCTCTGTGATGTTGGTGAGGCCATCCAAGAAGTTATGGAGTCTTATGAAGTGGAAATTGATGGCAAAACATATCAAGGCAAGTTTTCTCCTATATAGTACATAAGCTTAGCTGTACATAAGATTAGCTATAAGAGAACATTATTTATATAGAGCCAACAGTGTACCTGGAGCTGTTCAGTTGTGGTTAGAGACAGGCCCCTGCCCTGAAGAGCTTACAGTTTATGATGGACAAGATGGGGACACAAAGTGGGAGGGAAACATAGGAGAGGCAGTGATACATTCATGAAGCTGAGAAGTTGTAAATGCACATGCATAGCTTATTTTACAAGAGAAGTAGGGATGGTGGTCCTGAAGGATAAGACAATGTAACAAGAAGGATTGGTGAGGAATCGCTGAGAGTGAGGACATAGGGAAAGCCTAATGGAAGAGAAGGAGCAGAGCATCTGTATTCAGGAATGGAGTTTCAGGTATATGTGGCAGCATGGGAGGAGGAGTGACAACAGTTAAGGGAGCAAGAGATTCTAGGGCAGGTGGCAAAAGGAGGAGTAAAGTTCCCAGCTGATAATAGGTGGGATCAGATGAGACAGTAGCCCAGATTAGCCCCCTCTGGATGGGTGGCCACCTACCCATCTGTTAGGTGGCTGCCAGATGTTCCCCTCCCCAACCTGCAGCCCCCCCCACTCATGGCATTGTCCTGGGGAATGTGGAGCCCCCATATGGGTGAATTCTGACTGATGCAGGCAAATGTGCGCCTGCATGGACGTCTCCTGTCTGTTACGGTGCACACAACCTCTGTGCACATCCAGGACCATAGAGATTCAGGCAGAGCACCTAGACTGGTCTGGGGAGCAACCGAGTCTTGGTGGTGGAGAATGGGGGCGGAGCATGGTGGGGAGGAATGCCTGCCTGTCTGGTTTGCCGCATTGGACCTGCAAGTGGAGGCTGCACACGGGCTCCACGGAGCAACTGTGGACTCCAGCAGGCCAATCTCTCATCTGTTAACGCCCAATGTGAAATAGGAGGAAAAAGATGAGGAACAAGGCCATGAAGAGCCTTGAAAGGCAGATAAGGAGTTTGTGTTGGATTTCAAGTGGGAGAGGGAGTAAAGGAGGAGTTGAACACAATCAAACTGGTGAGTGAGGTGGGTCACCTTGTCAGCAGAACAGAACTCATTGAACAGAAGTGAGAGGATCAAGTTGAGAGGCATGTGGGCCAGTGAGGAGGAGGGAGCTATAATCAAGGTAAAAAATGATTAGAGCATGGACTAGTATTTTGGCAGTGAAAACAACAAGGAAAGACCAGATTATAAGGGTGTGATGTGTGAGGAGCAAAGACAGACTGGAGCAACAGATTGAGTATGAGGTGTAAAAAAGAACAAGGTATCAAAGATGAATCCCAGGTTATGTGGCTGGGTGTGGTGTGTGTATATGTTGGTATACGTCTTTATTCATGGCTCCTAGACTGGTAGAATATAACCAGTGCCTCCTAACTGTAACCTCAAAGAGTGATACTCTGAGAACTTACCTATTCTTCTCAAATTTACCCGTGTTTGTCTTCAGGAGAACTATCTAGCTTAAAAATGACTAAATAATGGTACTCTTAGTGGCAATGATGCTGAAAAGATTTGGGAAAACACAAAGGAAATATGAGTGTAGCACTAATATTCTGAGACTTTACTTAGGGTGTTTTTAAACGAGCCACCCTCACGTATGGACACTGAGCATGCACATTTTGGAGGGGGGGGGGAGAAGTCTCATTTGAATATGGGTGCGTGGGGTTGCACGCCCCTGTGACCCACACACAGCCCACCTAATCCTCACACGGAGCACTCGGGGAACGAGTGCCCTGTGCATGGATGGGGCTGCTGTGTGGGGGGCCGCTCGTTTAAAGCGCTCCCCTATGCATGGCACCCACCCACTCTTGTTTAAAAACACCCTGAGATGGGATTTGAATCCTGGTTTCCCAGGTCCAGATCAAATACCTTATCTACTCACTAGCATTAAAGAGTTAAATGTATGGTTAATTGTCTAAAATGTGTTTTGCTTTGCTTTGTGTAACAGTGAAACCAATTCGCAATCTGAATGGACATTCTATTGGGCCATATAGGATACATGCTGGCAAAACTGTGCCCATTGTGAAAGGAGGAGAAGCAACAAGAATGGAAGTAAGCTGAGGTTATTTTCTGTCTTTCTGAAAATATCCCTATAAGGCACCTATCTATTGCATAGTTAAAATGTGTAGTATTTTTGTTGGAAGTGACATGGATAACCTCTTTCTAAAGTAAAGAGTGATTATTCCTTTTGTGCTTGTGTGTTAACTTAGTGTTTTAAGGTTCTTTTACTTTCCTCCTGTACTGTGGATAACAATATTTTTCTGTCTTGTGATCTGGTCATAAATTTTATTGAAAGCCAAAAGCTTTTGGGAGGATGTTAAGGAGGGACTTGATAAGTTACAGCTAAAGCTGTAAATATGTATGCATTACTTGATTACAGCAGTCTTAATACTTTTAAAAGGGAAAAAGAGCCAGCAATTTCTACATTTGTTATTAAACTTCACAGTTAAGGTTTCCAATTAAAATTCAATTCAATTCAATTTTATTATGGCTGGCTTTCGCCTTTGCCATCCAAAAAAACCATACATACATATGAATAATACAACATCAAATACCGTGATCAGTCTATATCATTATATACCAATTACTTCAACTATCAACCAATGGCATCAGTCAGTCCTTCATTTAATCCTCTATTTATTGAATTGACCCAATTTACCAACTTAAAATTTATAGAAAAATTACTATGGTTGTCTACTAATTATTCTCTCTTCATGACCAGTAAAACAAAAGATGCCAGAGCCTTTATTGCCTCTTCCTGAGAGAGTGTTAGCAAATATAAGTAAACCCTTTCTTCATCCAACGGGGCTCCATCTTTTATCAAGGGGGCCAACCAAGGTTCCCGTAAATCCTCATAAAGAGGACACCTCAATATCAGATGCTCAATGTCCCCAATTTCCCCCAAAAAGCACTCACACCTCCTCTGAGTAAAGGGTATACTTTGCAATCTACCCTTAGTGACTGCTGTTGGTACTAGCTGGAAACGCAGATAGCTGTAAGCTCGCCGCAAACTTGGATGTATGAGTAGATCTAAATAAGGTTCATAAGAGAAAATCTGTTTGATCTGACCCAACCTCGGAGCTACTTTCCATGAATTAACAATACTCATATCCTCTTGTTGGGCCAAATCTCTAATCCTCCCACATACTTCAGACTTGATTTCAGAGCAATTTTTCCCTTGGAAATAACTGAATGAGAATCCCAACATGCTAATCAACCGTCCTAAAGAAACCATCCAAGGATAATTCCTAGGGCCTAGATATTCCAACATTTCCTTAAGGCATCCCAAGGTCAGAGCTCCCTCTTCTTGTTGTAGTAACCTCACCCAATAGCGTACTACAGCCATTCTTACCAAGGCCTGTATTGAAGGGGTACCTGTCTCGGCTCTTACAATAGCCCCCGGGACACTAGGTCCAACCCTCATTGATTTTCTTAGAAACATATTTTGTACCCGTTCCAGGGCCAAAATGTTAGGGAAAGGGACCAATTCCATTCCAAAACTCAGAATTCCTGGAATTTTGGCTTTATACACTGTGAGGAAGGTTGATAGAGGGACCCCCTTAGACAAACACATAGCTTTAATCAGCGCTCTAGCTGCCGTTTTTGCCTTAGTTGCTCTAGTTTGTAGATGTAAATTCCAAGACCCCCGGTTAGACAGAGTGACTCCTAAATAATTAAATGAGGAGACAACAGCTATCCTACCCAGAGTAGTAACCCAGTCCGGAGAGCGAGCTTTCTTCCCTACTATCAAGATTTGAAAAGAGACCCTCCTCCAAACCAAAACCTAGTAAGAGGGCCCTAAAGGCGGTTAATCAAAGGGCGGGAAAGGCTACGGGAAAAGCTCCATGAGGGGATGCCATAGCCCGCCTTTTAGCTTCACCTCAGTCCTCTGAGGAGAGCTCTTCTAATGAACAGTACGAGAGGCCTAAAGGGCAATCGCAGTCCCCCCTGGGCTCGGATTCTGACTCTGACTCCATTTAGGAGGTCTCTGACTCTGAGGAGGGTGAATATGTAGAACCCCTACCAGACCCCAAGGAAAAGGACAGACAATTCCCATTCGCCTATAGAGATGAGCTCCTGTGCCAGGTGGTCAAAACTTAACAACTAAAAGAAAAACCCTCCAAAGGAGACTCCTCTAACTCCCAGGAGGAGGAACACCGGGGATTATATTCCTTCAGTGCATGGCAAGGATCAAGGGGTCCCCTTGGACAGGGCCTTTGAGAGGTTAGTGTTAGAGGAGTGGAAACATCCTAACAAGGCCTACAAAATGAATAAAACTCACGACTCCCTATATTCCTTCTCCAGGAAGAAGGAACCACTCTTCAAAACCCCAAAGTAGATGCAGCTGCCGCCTCGCTGGCCAGGCAGACTGTTTTCCCTACGGAGGGGGACTGCTACCCAAGGGACCCCACTGACAGGGCAGTTGATTCTGCCCTCAGAAGAGCCCTAGATTCTTTGGCCTCCACCTTAAAAATCAATATTCTGTCCTCGTACGTGATCCGAGCACTACTGTCTTGGATGCAGAAAGCTCAGGACCCGGAAATCTCAGAAAAGAGATTTCAAACTCGAACCTCCCACATGGTTATGGCCACAGCTCTAATCGCCGACTCCACCACGGATGCCATGACTTGGGCAGCCTGTTCAGTAGCAAATACTGTCTCGGCAAGAAGAAGAATTTGGCTGAGGTCTTGGCAGGGGAATGTCACCGCAAAAAAACTGCTGCTCTCGGGGCCTTACAGGGGTTTTAAGCTGTTCGGCATGTGCCTTGATAAAGTCTTAGCAGACTCAACCGTTTAAAACTAAAACCCTGCAACAGGTGGGGCCAAAAAGGTTTTTTCGTGGCCAACCATTCAGATCCAGGGGAAACTCTGGTGCGCCCAGAAGATTCCATCCTCAAAGCAGTAGAGAACCCCCATTCAGTTTCCCCTTTCGCAACAGGGGTCAAAGACAGGATGGGTAGGTTTGATAAACAGAAATCCAGGATCCCTTCCTCAGGGCAGCCTAAGCAAGACTTACGACTATCCCGACAATCCGGCGGTGGGAGGCAGGCTTCAAAATTACTCAGAGGTCTGGGAAAAGTCAGTTACAGACACCTGGTTATTAACCTGCATAACACAGGGCTACGCCATAGAGCTTCGAGGACACGCCAGAGAGATTCCTAGCTTCCCCCGTCTCAAACAATCTGGCAAAACATCGGGCCATGCTAGGGGAGATTCAAAGGCTTCTCTCAATTTGAGCCATAGAAAAGGTCCCAATCGAACACACCAGACTAGGACTCTATTCAATCATATTTTTAGCTTTCAAAAAACTAGGAAATTGGAGAGCAGTCCTAGACTTAAAGGCCCTAAACAGGCATGTAAAAATACAGAAGTTCAAGATGGAGACAGTAACATCCATCTGCCAGAGCCTGAGGAAAGGGGACTGGTTGGTCTCTCTGGATCTGAAGGAGGCGTATCTGCACATCCCAATCTGGCCACCCCACAGGAGATGGCTCAGGTTCTGTTACCAGGGATCGCATTGGCAGTTCAGGGCCCTTCCCTTTGGTCTGTCCTCAGCTCCCCGGACATTCTCAAAGATTCTGATCCCTCTAATAGCGAATCTCAGGAGGGAGGGAATACACATGTATCCCTATCTCGATGACCTCCTCATCAGGTCTCCGTCTCAATCCAAGATCCTAACAGACTTACACAGAACGATTCAGTATCTGAACCTCCACAGGTTCCTAATCAACAAGAGCCACCTGTCCCTGACCGCAGGCTAGAACATCTAGGAGTCATCCTAGATACTACTTTAGATATCGCTCTTATCCCTCCCTCCAGGCAACAAAAGATTCTCACCCTAATCCGTCTCCTGAAGCATCAAATGCGGATGAGGCTGAAGGTACTGACTCAACTTCTAGGTCTCCTAGTTTCATGCACTCAGCAGGTGCAATGGGGTCGATGCCATCTCAGACCCTTACAGCAGCAGCGGCTGTGACCTTTGCAAAGAGAGCTGACGCTAGGACTCAACCCATGGGTTTCGATTACACCAGACCTAAAACTCTCTGTGTCTTGGTAGTTCGGTCCAGAGACGTTCAAGGCAGGAACCCTGTTAACAGAGTCTACCAAAACGGTGGTAACAACAGATGCCAGTCTCGGGTTGGGGGGCTCATGCGGGTCCAACCTCCGTCCAGGGCTTATGGAGCAAGAAGGACTTAACCTGGAGTATAAACTTCCTGGAGTTAAAGGCAATCCGACTCTCACTAAAACAACTTCTTCCATCCCTCACCAACAGACATCTGCTAGTATATATAGACAACACGATGGCCAAGGCCTACGTAAGTCACCAGGGCGACTCGAGAGCCCCAGGTCTACACTCAGAGGCTGTCAAGCTGTTCACATGGGCTCAGAGGCATTTGTCATCGCTGAAAGCTCTGCACATAAAAGACCGGCACAACTTACAGGCAGACTGGCTCAGTCGTCAAACAATCAATCCACACGAGTGGTTCCTGGACAGAGCAATCTTCAGGGACATAGTTAAACTCTTCGGGCTTCCCCAAATTGACCTCTTCGCCACTCAGGAGAATACTCAGGTCCCGAGGTTCATGTCCAGAACCCCTTGCAGAGAAGCAGTGGCAACAGACGCACTGAACAAGCCCTGGCCCCAGGGCCGCCTCTATGCGTTCCCTCCCTTCCCACTGATTGTGAGAACAATAATGAAGATTATCAAGGAACGGCACAAGTGATTCTCATAACACCATGGTGGCCCAGGAGACCATGGTTTTTGGACTTAATAGAGTTGAGTCAATCCCAGCACTGGACTTTACCTACTCTTCCCACCCTTCTCACACAGGGGTCTATGCTGTGCGACACTCTGCCAAATCTAAAGTTGACAATTTGGAAGTTGAACGCGCAGCTTTAAGGAAAAGGGGATATTCTGAGGCAGTCCTTTAGACTCTCCAGCTCTCTAGAAAGCCAGCTACCAGAAGGACCTAAAGAGCTACTTGGAGAATTTTTGCCCAGTGGTTAATAGCACATCATCACGACCCCTGCAAAGCAGGAATCCCAGAAGTTTTAGAATTTCTGTAGCAAGGCCTAGACAAAGGTCTAAACCCAATACCTTGGCTAGACAAGCAGCAGCTTTGGACTCTGTTATCAGGGCAATCTCCAATAGAACAGTCTCCTCACACAGACATGTCAGGCAGTTTGAGTTGTTGTGTGTCTGTGGGAGACAACTGAGTATTGAACCCCCGAGTATTCCATTGACAAATCTAAAGGTACAAAGATAACAGTGAAAAGAACAATAATTTACCATACCATACCAATTTATATGTATGTTTGCATGTGTAACTTACACCAATGTATCTGTAGAGAAGCTTGGAATAATTCTTATAGGCAATATGGTTCAATCGCCTTTTGGATGAAAGATCTTTTTTGTAAGCCACTGTTTGTGTGGTCTTTACTGCTGATTGGATGAAAGGATTTTCCAGCTAGTTTCAGTTTGTGTGTGTTTTACTGCTGGTTATGTAAATATTTGTATCTGGTACTTAATTGACCAAGTGACTGACTGGTCTCCTGGAGGGGTTTTTGAAACTGTTTGACTGCCATAAATATTCTTTCGAATTGGTATGGTAAATTATTGTTCTTTTCATTGCTATCTTTGTACCTTTAGATTTGTCAAGGAATGTTACCCTAGAAAAAGAAGTTTGAAAATACCCCTGAAGAAGACAGTTTTTTCTGGTGAAACTTTGGGACATTTGTTGATTATATTTCTGTGGGTGATTTATGGGACGCATATAGATATGTTCATGCATTTTCATTTTTTGGACCATCTTATGTTTTTCTCCTGATTAAATCTTTTGAACATTTGTACTATTTGAAGTAGTGTGTGGTTGTAGTAGGTGGATTTTTATAGCCCTGTGTTGGAAGCTAATTTTAAAAAGAGATAACAAAAAGCAGAGTTTCAGAAAATAGCCTCTTAAGAGGCTGGTAATGGATAAGGTGCCTGGTACCTCTAATTTCCATTTGTAGGTCTAGTTCCAATCCACCACATTCAGTTGTAATTAGGTCACGATCACTTTGCATCTGTATAATGGGTTGTGAGAGATGACTTGGTTCCACAGATGAGTTAGACCTGGTGCACCTTTTGAATCATAAATCACCCTGACAATTTATATCAGCAGTGGTACTGCTGTCAGACGTTTACCAGAGACCTAGGCATCTAATTGTCCACATACAGCCCCCACCCCCAACAGTGATCCTTTTAGAAAAAGGGTAATATTGAAAGGGCAAGAGGGACAAAACGTGCATGAAATTAACATGGAAAAAGTATAAGAATAGAAGATCATTATAACAATGTCAGACTGTTGTGGTTTCTGCTTATGGAATGTATAAAGCTATGGGCAAGATACACTTCTGAATTATTTGATTTTTGCTGCTCCACTTTATTGCTGCGCCAGTATATCATACAATTACAATTTTGTTGCAGAGTCAAATAACCTTTGGAAGAATGAGGATTTTTAAAACATCAATTTGCAATTTAGTGTGTTTAATATTGATCAAATATATTGGTATTGAACCTAAATCCATTTGCCTGTTGTACTGTATAAAATGTATCGGTTGCAGTATTGGTCTGGAGTTTTGAACGGAGCCTTAATTCTGATTTGAAATTCTTTGAGAGCTGGGTATGTGGCTGCTTCTGGACTTTGGGAAAATCCGTTCTTAGCAAATTATGACCTTCTGTGGTAGGAATTGTAGTGTGTCGTAGCAATATAGCATGTACTTGGATGATAATCTGTTGACGTCCTTGAAGATAGATATTTATTTTCTTTAAATTTATATCTCCCTGTCTCCCAAAGATTCGGGGTGGTTAAGAATGTATAAATCTCCCACCCCTGTCCATGCCTGCCAAATGGTTGGACAGCCTCCAGGGATAGGCTACGGTAGTGGGGGGAGGCACCAAGGTCACCTCTGTGTGCCCTTGCTATATGAATTTGATAGGCAGATGGTACTTGTGAGAGGGCGTTCTTGGCTGATCTCATGGGTTGCAGTTGAGCATAGAAGGAGGTCTTTCAGATACGTCTACTCTGTTGAGGAAACTGCTTACAAAATGAAAATGAGTGATTTATGTAGACTTATAGTTACTGCTTATTTGCTAGTTATAAAAATTACTGGGCTAGCATAAAGGCTTTTCAGGCCTAGGAAGAAATGGCCAACTTGATTTGCAATTTGGCATTAGCAGGTATTTAGTCATAAGATATTAGACCAAATCTGTAAAGTAAAGTACTTAGAATTCAAAGGTCAAATTAATTCATGTTTATGAAAAATAGCTAAGTTTTCCTTTTGAAATTGGACTTAAGGAGGGCTTTCACAAGGTTGCATTTTGCCCTGATGCCGATTCGAGTCATTGAGGGCAGATACAAAGAGATCCCATTAAATACAAAATCTTTCATTTGCGGGGAACCTGTGATAGAAGAACTGGTTCATTATATCTTACAATGTCAAATTTATAATGTCCCACGAAAATACCACCTGGGTGGTTTCCTAGACAACAAGAACTTTTTGGACTGATAGGACAAAATTGGGAGTTTTTATTAAAGGGTAGCAATCCGTTTATAACTCTGAGATGGCCTTATTTGCTGTAAATGCCCTAATTTTATGAGAACAGTATGCCAATTGTATAAATACCTAATGGTGTCCTTGTAAAAATATAGTTCGACAGTTTCTGTTTTCCTTTATTTATATTTTTATTGGATTTTATTTCTGTAATATTTTTGATAAGGTCAATAGACCAAA
>QEPC01002093.1:786351-802305 GCA_003113815.1 Sphenodon punctatus | reverse complement strand
TGTTAAGCGGGGGGCCACGATGGAGCGAGCATTCTCGGTGGTAGGGCCGCGGCTGTGGAACTCCCTTCCGGAGGAAGCTCGCCTGGCCCCAAGCCTTTTGACATTTCGGTGGAACTGTAAGACCTGGCTGTTTGCCCAGGCCTTTGGGAGGGAGGGGGGGGGGGGGTTGATTTTAATCCCCCGCCCATTTATCTACTTATTTATTGTTTTCTAGCCCTGTTTTATTGATGTATCTTATATTTATATTTTAAGTAATTTTAATTGTTTTTATTGCTGTTGTTAGCCGCCCTGAGCTGCATTGCAGGAGGGGGCGGGATATAAATTTGTAAAAATAAATAAATAAAATAAATAAATAGGTGGTATTGGAAACTGGGAGGCAATGAGTTTGCCTAGGGAATGGGTGTATATAGAGAAGAGGAGAGGGCCAAGGACAGAACCTTGGGGAACCCCGACTGAGAGGGGTAGGGAGGAGGAGGGGGAGGAGTTAGGAAGAGATACGTTGAAGGAATGGTCCGAAAGTTAGGAGAACCAGTCGAGGTTTGGACAAGTTTCTGGAAGATAGTTCCATTAGCAGCTATTAGCCAGATAGGATTGGGGAACAAAGCCCTTTACTGTGGGGAGCCTGGGGATGACCAACAGGGAATGGATAGTATGGTGACCTGTTGGGTTCTTCTCCCAGGCCCCTGTGACTGGCCACTGTTGGAAGCAGGATGCTGGTCTCGATGGACCGTTGGTCTGACCCAGTATGGCACTTATGTTCTGATATTAAAAGATTTCTCTATAGGATGTGATTAGAGGTCAAGAAATTGACCAGGTTTAGCCAGTTAGTATTCTTATAAGTTTTTAATAGCATATTTAGCTGTAAGGTGTTCAGAGGACACTTTATTTTATTTATGTAAAACATATCCCGCCCCTCCTGCCCACAGGGCAGTACAGGGTGGCGAGCAACAATAATCAATAAAACAATAAACATTTTAAAAACAATTTAAAACAACTTAAGCTTATGAATAAGTATAAGGAAGGCCAAATATGTGTTTCTACTATTGGAGTGGTCTATAAAATTGCAGATCCGAGTTACAGCTTTTGCTTGTGTAAGCCGCCAAGACCACAATTCTGTAGTCTGGGTGTCCTCTACACCCAGTGCAGAGATTTCTTCAGCAAAGAGAACAATTTTGCTTTGCCTTGACTTGCTCTTAGGAGGGTAAGAACCCACTTCTTCAGAAGGGCTAGCCACCCTTTCTGGGGTAGTTGTTTTCTCTGTTAGGTGTATAACTTTTCTAATTTAGAATTTAAGGATTTCTAGAAATACAGAGATATTTGCTCTCTTTTTCCAAATTAACCATAAGTAGGGCTACGAATTTGTCATGGAAATTTTCTTAAAAACTCCTGAGTTGGTCATGGCAGGAATGAGAAAAAGTCACAGAAAACTCATGGGTAATTTTTTTAAAAAAACAACACACACCTTGTATTCATATTGTATTTTGTAACAAACCCCCTCCCCCCCCCGCCCCTTAGATTGTAAACCCAGCGATTAGATTGTAACACACACACACCAGCACAGATTGTAACCCACCCAGCACAGAATAGGAGGAGGAGGAAAACACCCCCACCCCTTAGAGTGTAAGGGGAGGGGTTTGGCGCTCGAGGGAGAGGCCGTGGCTTTACCCGGTGGTGCCCAGTGTGCTATTCTCACTGACTTCTTGCCATGCTGCTGTCTCCACGGCCAGGGAGGGGTTTGGAGCTCCAGGGAGACACCGTGGATCTTCTTAGCACCATTGATCCTGCTCTTCTCACCAGCTTCTTTTTGGCTCTGCTCTACAGTTTGGGGGAAATCTCAAAAAAATTGGGAAAATCATGGAACTCATGGGAAGATTTCAAAAGGCATGGAGGGAGGCAAAAGTCACTAAAAACATGACTTTTGTCATGATAGTGACAAATTCTTAGCCCTAACCATAAGTAATTAAATTAGCTGGTTCATGTCTTTTGGAGTGTATTTCTAACCTATTTTTTTACATCTGTATTGTTAACTATAGCCTCATGTGTCCTATAGGTGACCAAATTTGCTTTCTGTATGTTTGAATGCAGTTGAGAGTAAACTGCCTTGCTAAAAAAAATCTTTCTTCATCTGTGGTGAATTTCTGTTTTAAAGGGTATTTAAAGGGTAAATAGTCGGACAAAAAACCTAGATTGTGGCTTTCGCACAAACAGAAAATCCTACATTTAAGACTTCCTGTTATTGGCACTGCATGTTGATGAATATACTGGCAGTTTTTACTAGGAAGATGCTTGTACAACTTTAAAAAATGCTTTAACAGGCTAAAGCCACATCACACGTTACAAGGGAGACAGGAAAATGTCAGTGATTGCAGTTCTGACTCTATTCTCATGGGAATTAGGCGCATGAGAATGCACTCTTACACTTTTATCCCATGAGAACATCTGTCATTGTAAAAGGTACATTGTGGGGACCTGGTCACGCGCAAGTGTCCTCGTGGGATAAAAGCAAAATAGTGCATTCTCATGTGTGCTAATTTCCGTGAGAATAGTCGTAGTTGCAGTAACGAAAGTTTTCCTCCTCCACATCTCCCAGTAACGCGTGAAAGTGACCTTAGTCTTAGCTGTAATCTGCATTTAATGTAGTCCTAGCCACTGGATGTGTCCTGTTACCTTTATCTTAATTAACACAATATTATTTCCAAGTAGCAAAGAGCTTGCCAGTAAAATGCAATTTGTTTGAATACAGAGTCAATTCAAAATGATCTGAGAAGTTATGTATTGGTACATATGCTAGTGTTTGTGCTTTGAAAAACATCAACATATGTTTAATATAATATACTAATTAAATGTATAAGTAGCTTTCTAACTCTGAACATTCATTTAGAATGTATTAGTTTGATCCAAAACTGCTTCAGTATTTTGTAAATGTATAGATGCTGTTCAAACTATTAATATTACAAAATCCTATTATAATCCTTACATATTATTGATCCATATTCTACATTTACATACTTTTGTCTGTTCTTATTTTAGGAAGGTGAAGTATATGCTATAGAAACTTTTGGCAGCACAGGAAAAGGTGTTGTTCATGATGATATGGAATGTTCTCATTATATGAAGAACTTTGATGTTGGGCATGTGCCAATAAGGTTAGATCTGTGTTTTTGTTTTTGTTTTTCCACTGGGGAAAGACTCTTGACTAAAACATGAACTTGAAAAGAGATGGGTAATGGGTGTTTTTGTACAAAACATGCCTATATATGTGGATGCTTTTTCTACAGTTACAAAACGTAGTCGCTTGCCCAAGTAATTTGTAACAAGAAAAGGAAACAAGACATTGCCAATTCAAAAGTTTGATTTCTATTGAGAAACCACATGCATATCTAATATAAGACCTTAATCCCCTTTTGCAGTTCCTGTTGTAATGCATCTTGGTTCTTTTCACTCCCTGTATATCTGAAGCACATGGGGGGAACATGGATATTTAAACTATCACAGTCCTCTGTTTTGACTTGTGGGATATTTGAACATTAAAAAATAATTTGGTTTAGTGTCATAAAATGAAGTAGCCCATTCAGTTACTAGAACTTCCAGCCTTGTTAGGATTGCATTGCATCACGTTTGAGATTAAATAAATTATTTTTTAAAGTGCAGGTGATCATTAAGGTGAAGGAGATCAAAACGGGAGTAGGAGTGACTTCAAACCTTCCCTGCTGGTTTATTAGGACAGAGTGGTTTTCTTTGTCTTGAAGACTATTATCTTTTCAATAGGAAATGTATATTTTACAGAAACTTTAAAAATAAATTAAATACATAATAGTCTCAAGCTCTGCTGATCTGTCAGACGTATGATGAATTTTATTATTGTCATGGTGTTCTATAATAGAAAAGAATGCTCTCTGATTAAAGCCATTTTTCTTCTAATTCATTGCCATCTCTCTTTTCAGGCTTCCAAGAGCAAAGCACTTACTAAATGTTATCAATGAAAACTTTGGCACCCTTGCCTTCTGCCGCAGGTGGCTAGATCGCCTGGGGGAAAGTAAATACCTAATGGCTTTGAAGAACCTGTGTGACTTGGGTATAGTGGATCCCTATCCTCCATTATGCGATATTAAAGGCTCCTATACAGCACAGTTTGAGCATACCATATTATTGCGCCCAACATGTAAAGAAGTTGTCAGCCGAGGAGATGACTACTAATTTCAAGGCCACCTCAGCATCTTTATACTCTAGGCTTTGTTGGAACACGTTATGCCAGAATTTATTTGCAGCGTATTGTCTATTTTAACAGTGGACCGATGTAATACTTTCCATGTTTGGAAAGGGTGGAATTTAATCAAAGGCAAGTTCTCTAATATAACTAACCAAGGAAAAAGCTTTCAGGCCTCTAGAAATATTTCAAGTTACTTATTTTTTTTGTCTGTTCAGGGAAAAGTGCTATAAAACTCAATTTTTAGTTTGGAATGAATTATACATTTTGTTTTGAACATTTATGATAAGAGATGCTTTTCAGATATTTATATTACCATATTCCTACTTGAATGCTTTGAATGACTACACCTGACTTCTGCGCCTAAGCCCTCTATGGTATTGCCTTTTAAACTTCCTGGAATCCATTTTGTAAAAAAAATAAAAAAGTTTTCCGATCTAAAACATACTTTTTAAACATCTGGTTATGATTCTAGACAGGAGTACGCTGGGAAACTGATCTATTAAATGTTAAAAACAAAAGTTTAGTTGCGTTTTATTGCCTTGAAACTGAGCCTTTGCTACTCTACACTGGAAGCCAAGGGAAAGGAATCATCCTACCTTTTACAGGGGGTATAGTATGTGGTAAATACTTCTGGCAGACACTGTCTTATTGGGCAAATTATCCTCTGTTCCTGATTTCCTCTCTATTGAAACTTGGTCTCAACTTGTCTGGCTTACTGTTCTGTTAAGTCAAATGCATCACTTCATGCTATTGCTTGCTGCTGCAAGCCTGTGATATTAAAACTTGTTCTAGATCCTGAAATTAAATGTACATAGAGAGTTTGATTCCCTCCCTTGGTAAAAATAGCATGATGGTGTTAATTTCTTTACCCATAACTTGAATCCTGTTACAGATGGGTAAGCTGGAGTAGTTAGCTTATTGACACTTTCTTAATGTAAGAAGTATATTTGTGTCCGCTCCAGTGACTGACTGAAATTCTCATTTATCAATATATTTTCTTAAATCACGCACATGGATTGCACTACTACTGTTTTAAGGATGGCATTGAATCACTCACATTAAAGGTGGAGAACACAGTATTTAACACTAGTGTCTTAAGTGTTAATGTTGCAGGACCAGTTGTTCATATACAAAGAGCCTTGTGGTTTGACTACTAAAGAAGACTATTTTTTGCATTGCAAATAACCGTACCTGTGTCTTGTATCAATTTTTTTTAAAAATGAAACTGACAGATGAGCTGCAGGTCTCCTAGCCTCCCATTTTGAGGTAGGAGTGTTGTTTTTTGAAGTTGCATAATATCAGAGAAGATATTAAGTCTACTAAATATTTCAAGAGTTTCTGTGCCTTAATGCCAAGCTGTTGCTTAGTAATGGAATCAGTTATTGCATTTGTTCTTGACTGCTCTTCCACTGCTTGAGAGAAAATGCACTGAGCAGAATCCTCTTAAATGTCCATAGACTTCTAAAATGTGATGAGACTGGTTTATGCCTGCTATCATGCACAGGACCCTGCAGAGGTGTGTAATGGGATTTGAAATAATTGGTCTGGTGGGCAGGGTTCTTGCACAGACACTGACTTTTGAATGTATTGGCAGTGTCAATGATGGTGCCAGCAGATGACCAGCACAAAGTTTGGAAAAGTTTGCATAAGGGATGTCCAAATTCCCAGTTTACTTCAGTGAGAAGGATTGGGGCTGGATTACTTCTTGTTGTGTGGTCTTTGGTTTCTTTTTTGCTTAAAGTTTCTGTGCTAATTTTCTTGCTTATAACATCTTATAGTTTTTATTATGGGTATTTCTTATCTTGGGGCAGCATCAAAACATTGGTAGAGTTGCTAAAATCTAAGTCATTGCAAGGATTTGTTTCAGAGCTGTTTTAAAATCAAGTAGATAATGCAAAATTTTACCAGGTACTGTTTTCTCATTCTGTCCTAAACCCCCCAAAAAACGTAGGACGGGACTGGCAGAGGGAACTTGAGGGAACAGTTCCCACAATAGAGACTTAGGTGTAGTGGAGCACAGTAGCAAGCAAAAAAGATTAATGAACACATGATTAGTCAGACCTCTCTAACAAATCCTGCTTATAATGAACCCCTGTTTATAACAATCCAACTTCAAAAACTATCCAGTTGCATATTGCTGCACCCTATTATAGTGAACATCCTGATACGAACTTTTTTCTGGCCACATGGTTGTCATTTATATTGAAGTTTAACACTGCATTTTTAAAAACTCTTGTAATTTTGTTTAGTCAGTACACACTGAAGAGCTTTTCTGTGTAAAACATCATATGTAAGGTTAATAGAAATATACCAATAATTGAATAAAAGTAGGAAATTAAGAGCCACATTTACGCAACCATGCTATAATGTAACCATAGTGCAAAGGATTTGCTCCTGACTGGTATTATGAAGAGTTAACGTTTTTTAAACCGAAGAAAATGGGATGTACACTGAACCTACAGTTGTATTGGCATGTACAGTTGAAAGACTTACTGGATTGTAATGCGCGAATAATTTCAGAGAACCCACACAGCATACTTACCACAAAAGGGATTGCAGTCTAATTGGCAAATTCTGCCACTGTTACCTTATGTAAATTGAAAACAATGGGATTTCTTGCAGAGCAAGGCTACCAACTTTGAAAAGGTAAAATCTGGCCTTGTTGATGTAGTCTTGTAGTTTGATTTAAATATCAATTGCCGTACGAAATCTTAAGCGAACTATACTTTAGGCCTGTGGTGTGGAACCCCAGACCCATATGCAGCCGGGGGCTGCTACTTTATGCAGCCCTTCTGCAGATCTTGAATCTGGATCCTGCCTCTCAAAGCACTGAAAAACTGAGCTTGGGCTAAGGGAGCAGAGATGAAGGCATGCACACAAGGCTAGGGGCCAGATCCATAATCTGGACCCTTTTCTTTCTGAATGCACATCCCCACTCCCAGCTTCTGTGCAGCCCTCGGAGCTTGTACTCATTTTCAAAGTGGCCTCAGTGAGGGAAAAGATTCACCCCTACTTTTGGCATACGGCATTCTTTAATAAAACTAACACTGAACAAAGATCGTTTCAAAATTAAAGTACCAAGTAAGTAGATACATTTCTACTGGGAGTTTAAAATGGCAATGCAATGCAACATAGATTGCCTTTAGTTTTCCTTTAGACATGGAAGTAGATCTACCTCCAGTAGCAGCACTAAATAGTTCTGCTGCAATGTCTGTCTATACATGAAGATATATATTTCAGACTACATAACATGCTGCATACAATATAGAAGGACTGCTATCAGCCACTCTGAGCAGCAGGGGCACTGGAAGGTCTTAATCCTGCCTCCACCTATGTACTAGGATTAGTACTGTGTGCTAAACTGCTCTGATGTAGTGTGTTGCCCTACATTGCCCCATTGAGCTACCTGCTCCTCTGAAGTGTGGCTGCAAGATGTTTGCTCCGGGGCAGATCTACACTGTCAGGGCAGGAACTGTGGAGCACACTGTCTGCGGCAATGGGCACCTATGGGACAGGTCTCGTTTGTCAAGTTCCCCAGCAGCCCCAGCTCTGCCAGCAGCACAGAGGTGTGGCAAGAGCACCTCTCTCTGCTGCCCGTTGGCCGGGAGGAGAGCATAGAAGTTCCCAAAGGCGCTCAGGGGTGCAATCTGTGCTCCCATCTTACAGTCAGCTGTCGGCTGAAACGGTTGCACTAATGCTGGTTCCAGTGGAAAGGGGGAGGGTTATAGCCAGGGGAGGCTTCTTCCCTGGCCATGACCTCAGCTTCACTTCATTCCTAGGAAAGGAGTGGGCATCAAAATCAGTGCATGGCCCCTCTGGAGGAGCTGCTCAGACCCTGAAATTCCCATCTCCATTTTTTTTTCCCTTTAAATTTCTTTGCACTTTATATCTTGTTTCTCTTACGGTTGAGTGGTGCACAACAATAAAATGCACATACAAAAATATCATGAAAGGAACCAAGGGCATCATAGGATTCCCATGCGCTGGCTCATTTCCCTGCTCATCTCCTGTCAGGAAAGGAGAGCAGCGGGCATGGAAAGGGGGTGGGGTCATAGCCAGGGAACTAGCCTTCCCTGACCATGACCTCCCTTTCCATCAGCTGGTGCTAGTGTACCCCTCTCAGATGACAGCTGGCTGGCAGTAGAGGGAAAGGAGTGTGAGTGATAGCACTATACCCAGGGGCTGCCTGGCAGCTGGGGGCAAAGTTAGTCATCACGCTGTCCCTGTGACTCACTTCAGGACAGAGCTTGCTGGAATGGCTGCCCAGCTGACAGCCAACCCCAGCTGGGTGGGAGTGCTAGTGCCATTTGTGGTGGCTGGCACAAGCCTATGAACTGCAGGCAGGAGGCTCCCGCCCCTGTCCACAGGTAGCAGTGTGGGGATGCCACAGATGGAACACGGGTTGAGACTGCCTGGTTTTCTGAGTGTTAACACCTGTATTCTTGAAACAAGGAAAGCAATAGTAAAATGCTCATTACTTAATTCTAGTATTTGAAACACACCTGTCACTTGTCCATGAGGGATTTTAACTTCTCTGATAAACATCTGTTTATAGTTTCACCATAATATCAGGACTCATCCCCCCACCATCAAACTTTGTTCCCTTTCATTTTTTCTCCTGTTCTCCCCCCCCCCCCCATTTTTAAAGCTCTCCGTATGTTGTCAATGTTTAATTTTATATGTACAGAGTTGTTTATAGCAAATAACGTTTTTAAAAGTGAGGGTTAGGCTTAGGCTAGCTTACACCAGCACACACTTGTGGTGTTAGTGTCATAGTGTGTGTTATCTGGTACCAACATGGTTCCTTACTAAGAAAAAGTCAGTGAAGAGTATGGCAAAAGGCATCCTGTTAGCAACTTGAAGTAGTTTTAGGTGAGCCTGTGGAGAATCAGAACTCCCTGGAGGTGAGAGCGCAACAAGGTTCAAAGTGTCCTAAGGGGTTAGCTGCTACCAGGGCTACTTAACAGTTGGAGGAGCAGGCTATAAATATGGATTTTTCCTGCTCCCCTTCTCCCGTATCCAACTTAAGCAGCTTTTAATACTCAAGCTAACAGGTTCTGGTGCAACATTTCTTCCTGTGTAGTACAAGACTTGCTTATTGCTGTTGGGAATAAATCCTGCTGGTGTGATTCACGCTGACTTGGAGCACTTCAGTAGTCAGGGCCTAGTGGAGTAGTTCCCAAACTGGAATAGAACCCCACAGTGGGTCAGGCCATCTGCCGCTAGGGTCACAATCCTGGTTGCTGCTACTTATACTCTGCATGTCTTTGATATGCTCTAGGGCGAAGATTACATTTGAGTGTCCAAATTAGATCCCATAGTAAGCAAAAAGATTGGAAACTGCTGGTCTCTGATCTACACTTGGAGATTGACAGACAGAACTGTGCCCTGTTGGTCTTGTTAAACCTTTCAGCAGCCTTTGATACAGTTGTACAGGAGCGGGTGTTGACATCACTGTGGGTTCTGGTAGGTGGGCACGAGACTGCTTAGGTAGTTCTGTTTCATTGCTGTCATGGAGGACTCAGCACCTGCTGATGGGGGATTGCTCATCTTCCCCTTGGCACCTCCCCTCTCGTATCCCACAGCTTTCCATCTTGTGTCTTCTCTTGTTCAATGTGTAGCTGACGCTGCTGGGCGAGATCATTCGGAGGTATGGAGTGAAGTGCTATTAGGATGCTGATGACACCCAGCTCTACCTCTCTTTTTCATCCAACCTAGATTCTGTAGTCTCAGTGCTTACCCAGTGCCTGGCTGCTGGCGGGGACTGGATGATGGTGAGTTACTTAAAGTTGAATCCAGACAAGACTGAAGTGATGATGATCTTGTGAGTTGGAGGGGATTGGGATTTCTGTCCGTGATGGGTCTGGTCCCCTCTGGCTACCCAAGTTCACACAGTCTTGGAGTGCTTTTAGACCCCTTGCTGCACCTGGAACTTCAGGTTGGGCCAGGGGCCGGGACTGCTTTTCATCAGCTTCAGCTGGAGAAAAGGCTACAACCTCTCTTTAAAAAAATAAATAAATCTGTTTCAGATGTGGCCACTGTGCCTTTGTAACCTCGAGGCTAGACTATTACAATGTGCTCTACGTGTGGCTGCCCTTGACTGGAAGCTGCAGCTCATGCAGAATGCACTAACCCCACCTTTCAGGAGCACATCACCCCAGTCTGCGCTAGCTGCCAATAACTTTCCAGGCATGATTCAAGGTGCTGGCTTTGACTCATAAAGCCCTAAATGTATTACTTATTTCCATTTCTACCCTGCCCCTCTTGCAATAGCAACTCAGAGCAGCTTACATTATATAAATATAAAACAATTCAATAAAAATATATAAATATAAAAAACACAAATTACATACAGTAGATAATAAAATCTGACCTGTGTGTGAAAATCCCTTCCTCCCACCCCATCTAATGAACCTCCACTAGAAGGGAATTCCAGCACAGCTGCTGCGAATGCCCTCCTGTCTATCTGAACCAGCCAATAGCATGGGACTTCCAGGAGGGTGCCCCAGACAACTGCAGGGGTCACCAGGGGATGAGGTAATCACTCGGATAAGCAGGGCCTAAGCGGTAAAGGGCTTTAAAGGTCAACACCAGCACCTTGAATTGGGCCCAGAAGACAATAGGCAGCCAGGGCAGTGCTTGGAGCAGCAGCTGAATATGTGCCCTGCGGTGGGCTGCCACATTCTGCACTAGCTGCAGCTTCCAAACCATCACCACATACAGCACATTGCAATAGTCTAACCACGAGGGGACAAACGCATGGCTGACAGTGACAAGGTCAGAGTCAGAAACATATGGGCAGAGCGTCTTAGCCAGATATAATTGGTAAAATGCACTCCTGGCCACAGCCAACACCTGGAAATCCAGGCGTAGCTGCAAATCCAGGAGCACCCTAGGCGTCGCACAGATGGAACCAATGAAGGATGGATACCCCTGATAATGGGGGAAACCACCTCCCTCAAATCATCGCCCTGCCCAATAGCATCACCTCTGTCTTATTGGGATTGAGCTTCAATCGGCTCAACCGCATCCAATCCCCAACAGCAGCCAAAGCTCAGGACAGCAATGAGACAGCAGGGCCTGGGTCGGATGAAAATGAAAATATGCTAACTACACCCAGCTGTACCTGATAGCAATGAACCCCTCCCCCCCCTCCAAGTGGCTAAATATACACATTGAACAAGAGGGGGGACAGAATGGAACCCTGCAGGACCCCACATGGGAAGCCCCCAGGGGATGAGGTAGAGTCCCCTAGCACCACCCACAGAGATCTCTGCGAGGTAGGAACAGAAGCAGTACAAGACTGTCTCACCACCCCCGCCAGGCCCCACAGGCTTGGAACCAGCAAGTCATAGTTTGCGGTATCAAAAGCCACTGATAGATCTAATAGAACGAGCAGGGTCATACAGCCCTTATCCAGTTCTACTAGGTGGTCGTCGACCAAGGCCACAAGCGCTGTCTTCGTGCAGTAACCTGGGCGAAAGTCAGACTGCGTGGGATTAAGAAAACATGCCATCCAGACGTGCCTGCAGCTGCCGAGCCACTACCCATTCAATAACTTTCCCTAAAAAAACAAGGTTAGACACAGGCCATTAACTCGCTGGGGCATAAATGTCAAGTGATGGATTTTTCAGAGGCTGGACCACAGGCTCCTTGAGGCAGTCCAGCACCCTCCCAAAGGGAGGCGTTGATAACCCCTGCCAGCCTTTCCCTGGTAGCTTTCACTAATGAAGAATGGCATAGGTCTACAGTTGTGACTCGAAAAGACCCCAGTGCATCAGCTGCCTTGACAGGTGTCGCCAATTGAAATTCATCCCACAAAACCTGACCAGACACGACATTCCTAACCTCTGGCTCTGCCATTGCCTCTGAAATGGTGGAGTCAAAGTCATGCTCAATGCAAGAAATTTTGTCCTCAAAGTACCTCAAAAACATGTCACAGCAGGCCGTGGACAAATCTGATTCCAGGCAGAGACAGGCTGGACTGACCAGACCTCTCACCACCCGGAACAGCGTTGCTGGACGTGACTGAGTAGACGCAGTGAGTGCAGCAAAGAACCACTTCTTTGCTGTCCTCACCTTCAAAAATGCTCTATGCCATAACAGATTGTCTTGGGTGCAAGTACGGTGCCACTGTCGTTCCAACCACCCAAAATGGTTTGGGTCCCTGGTATCTGAAAGACTGTCTCTTTCCTCATGTTCTGTCACAAACTTGGGGATCAGCCAGGAGTACCTTCGTGGAGGGTGCCGTCTGCCCATGAAGTTTAAACAGCAAAAGCAGAGGGGCATTCTCTTTGGTTGCCCCCACAATTATGGAACTCCCTCTCCTCAAAGATCTTCCTACACCATCTTGTTTTCCAGAGGCAATGTAAGACCTTTTTGTTTGGCCAGGCATTTGGAAGGCAGTGATGAGGTTGGATGGAGTGATTAGTGACTTTTTTTTTAAGGTTTATGTTTTTATATTTTGTAATAAGACAGACAACAAAAACCTTAATATCCTATATACAATTAAACAGTTAAATGATCTGGAAAACAGCATTAAGAGTGAGGTGATCAAATTTGCAGATGACACCAAGTTATTCAAGGTAGTTAAAACACAAGCAGACTAAAGAACTGCAACAAGATCTTATGAGACTGGGTGTCTGGGCATCTAAATGGCAGATGAGATTTAATGTGGACAAATACAAAGTGATGCACATAGGAAAAAATAATCCAAACTATGAGTACACAATGCTGCGTACTAAGCTAGGAATTACCACTCAGGAAAAGGATCTGGGAGCGATTGTGGACAATACACTGGAAATCCTCAGCCCAGTGCGCAGCAGCAGTCAAAAAAGCAATGTTAGGAGTTATTCGCAAAGGGATAGAGAGTAAAACTGAGGATGTCATAATGCCTCTATTCAAATCAATGGTGCGACTGCACCTGGAATATTGTGTGCAGTTCTGGTCGCCCCATCTCAAAAAAGACATAGCTGAACTAGAAAAGGTACAGAGAAGGGCAACAAGAATGATAAAGGGTATGGAAAGGCTTCCGTACAAAGAGAGGCTTGACAAGCTGGGTCTCTTCAGCTTAGAGAAGAGAAGGTTAGAGAAGGATAGAGGTTTATAAAATCTTGAGTGGCGTGGAATGAGTAGATAGGGAATGGTTATTTATCCTCTGAAATAGTACTAGAATTAGGGGACACTCCATGAAACTAGCTGCCGGCAGATTTAAAACAAATAAAAGCAAGTACTTTTTCACTCAACGCATTAACTTATGGAATTTGTTGCCAGAGGACATTGTTGAGGCTCATAGTATAGCTGGGTTTTAAAAAGGCCTGGATAAGTTCTTGGAGAGTAGGTCCATTAATGGCTATAAACCAAGTAGCTTATGCGATGAATTTCTTACTGTCGGGAGCTGGGAGTGAACTACGAGGAATGCATTGCCCATTGTGACTGTTGGTTCTTCTCCCATGTGATTGAGATTGGCCACTGTTGGAGGACAGGATGCTGGACTTGATGGACCATTGGTCTGACTCAGTATGGCACTACTTATGTTCTTAGTTTAATGAATTCCAAAAAAGAGACCAATAATGAAAGCTCAGTGCAACAGAAGTATAAGATCTAGAACAGTCTGCAGAAAGTACTATTAAAGTCCAATCTTCAACGAGACCAGATGATTCCAAAAGATAAACATCTAAGTTCAAAGTGGGGATGAATGATCCAGGCTTGCTTTGGTGTATAATTTGCTACCCGAGTAGCTTCTTCAGGAGCATGTTGTGCAAAGAGTCTCTCATATAAATCTTCTGAAAAAGTTAGGACTAATAAGGTACTGTATAAAATAAAATATACAATTAAACACAATATAAAACATTATTCAAGATAATCAGACAACCTTCCCCAAGTGCAGAAAATGCAGACTTTAAATACCAGCAAAGCAGCATAGAACAAAAAGCCACGAGGTTCAACCCAATTAAATAAAGGGTAAAAACACCCTAATGTTTCAATCAGACCTCTCAGGCTTAGAAAACTTAACCCTCCGCTTCACAAAGAAGCATGGTGGTTACAGTATTTAGAAAAACTGATGAGGTTTAAATGCCAAAGGCTCACAAGAACACAGTGTCAATGCAATAATTGACTATAATTGACTAACTTCAGGTGGTAAATAGCTTAATCAGGAACTAATGAGTGAATACAACGTCACAAAGGCAAGCAGTAACACCTGCCTCGCGTCAAGTGGGAACTATGGCTACTGTAAGTAGTAACACAAACCAATTTATCCAAGACATTTTTCTCATAAGGACCCTGTAAAATCAGATCCCTGGAAATAGGTACAGTTTCCTCAAAGTTCTACACAATAACATGTTTGGGATATTTTCTGATTGCATATTTTTTGAACGCTGTTGCTTCCTGTAAAAAGTCTGAAAAGAACAATTAAAAAAAAAACTTTCTTTTTAACCTTCTAAATTGCCCTTTACGGATATTTTGTATTAAATGCCTGGGGTGATGACTACTATAATGCAGGTACATATTTTTATCGGTTTTACATATGTGATGGTATAAATATTGCCTCCATCTAAATAAACCCATAAATCTAATATATATATATATATAATATTATTAAGGTCTTGACTAACAATACTTACAAAATATTGCAAAACATAAGGGTTAACCATCCAAAAGATAAACAAGTACAAATACGATTTAATTAAATGACCAAACTTAAGCCCAACGACTAATTTATCATGAAATAACTTATACTTATTTGCTAAAACCAACTCCAACAATACTGTCAAATAAAATTCAGCAACAATCTAAAGAATTAATTTTACTATAATTATATTGCATTGTGGTTTAATAGTATGTTGGTTATTGAGCCAAATTAAGAAATCTTGTAGCATCCCTTCATTGCCAATCTAAATATAAAAATGTCCTCAATATATCTCCTTCAAACGAAGATATATTGAAAAAAATTATTAGATTCTTCTTTGTAAATGTACTTGCTTTCCCAATCATACATGTATAAAATGGCCAATTCTGCTGATAGGTTGCTACCCATGCTGACTCCCTTTGTTTGTAAATAGAAATCATTATTAAATTCAAAATAGTTATCTGCGAGTACTAATTTGCAAAAAGGACAAAAGAAAACTAGTGGGAGGCCTACTGGTGTCCCTAAGATCCAGGGGTGGCTGGTGGAGTTTTATGTTGGAGGGGCACTGGGTTAGTAAGGCTGGTGGGCCTAGGGGCGGAGCCAGGGATATGGTAGGCAGAGCCAGAGATACAGTAGGCGGAGCCAGGGCATAACCCAGCCAGCAGCAAGGCGTTCCCAGGGTTAACATTGGATGGACATTACATTACATTACTTAATTCAGCAATTTCAGTTAGGCAGGTTATATTCACCTCCTCTGCCAGGTTTAAAAACAGGCAGATCACTAACAGTTACATCTCATGATTTCAAAACCTCAATTTTATCACAAACATCACATTTCTAGCATTTTGAACACCCATAAGATCACCAGACTAACCGTTCCATCTCACGATTTCAAAACCTCAATTGAATCACAGGGCATTAAATACTAATTCCCCCTCACCCTCTGCTGCGGGGGGGGAAGGATTAGTATTTAACACTCCACATCAAGTGAACAAAACCCATATAAAAACCAGAAAACCACACATTAACAAACCAAACCTTTCCCACAAGCCCCCAAAGGAATCCCTGGCAGCCAAACACCTGTGCAAGCACGCAGGCCTTTTTAAAAAAAAAT
>QEPC01002093.1:759996-781787 GCA_003113815.1 Sphenodon punctatus | reverse complement strand
TTAAAAAAAGACTGAGGCGAGCCCACCCCCCAGCACCAGCGGCCGCTGGGGAAACCCGGAAGTTCCCCGGAAGGCCTAGAGCGTCTCTGACGCCGGCAGCCACAGCCGGCGCTGTGGCCGCCGGACCGCCCGCTGCCGCCGCCGCCGGAGCTCCACAAGGTAAGCAAGCGCTGAACGTTAGTAGGGGTGATCCCTGGGGGGTTGGGGGGGTGTTAAACCCCCCCCCCCCCAGGGATCGGGTCATACTTACCGGCGGCTGCGGGGACGCCGCGGCCGCTGGTGCTGGGCTCGCCTCAGTCTTTTTTTAATCAAAAATCCAGGCTGGGCAGGGTGGGTGGGGGGTGTCCCCCCTTCCAGCCTGGACTCGGGGAGGTTGTTTTTTTTTTAAAAACTTTTTTGGTGGGGCTTTAAGTTTTTTACATTGCAGCCATTTAAAAATGGCTGCAATGTAAAAAAAATCCGGTACCCGGACCGGATTACCGGGTCGAATCCGATAATGATGGTATGCCCGGTACCAGCATTATCGGATACCGGATTTACCGGTTTTCCCGCCCCTAGCGTTTAGACAAACTGTAAACAGAAGTAGCACTGTCAGTTTCTCCCTTAGCTTATTTATTTAAATTTATATGCCATCCGTCCCAAAGGCTTAGGATGGCTCACAAAGATATTAATACTCATACAAAATACTCACCCACAAACCCTCCCACTCCTTCACCAAACCCACCCAATACCTCTCAATTCCCCCCTTACAACCCTACCCCACACTGCCCACAAACACATTCCTATCCCTTCCTGCCAAATGTTTTTTCAAACAAAAAAAAGACTTGTACTTTCTTTTGAAAATGATCAGGTTCAAATGAACCTCCAGGGGAATCAGAAAGAAAAGGGCGCAGCCTCCTCACCATGATCTGTGACGAGTGCCCTTTTGCAAATTCCATCATTGGCCCAGTTTCATATGACCTGGGCCTGTAGAGAGGCACTCTCAGTAGCTGCCCCACAGCTTTGGAACTCCCTTCCCTTGGAGGATTGCCTCAGTCCTAGTTTAATAATAAATAGTAATATTTATTTTTATACAGTGCCCCCCATGCCCCCCAATGGCACTTGGGAGTGCTTTACATATAACTAATAAACAACTTTTAATCCTCACAACACTCCTGTGAAGTAGGCTAGGCTGAAAGAATATTGTGACTGGCCCAACATCACTCTGAGTTTCTGACTAAGGCGGGAGTTGCCCCCCCCCCCTTTCCTCCCAGTCCAAATACTGCACACCTAGCCATTATTTGGCCAGGCATTCAATGGGAAGGGGTAGATTGGGGAAGTGAGGGGGTGTTTTTAGCGTTGGGTTTTTTTAATTGTGTATTATATTTGTATTTTATGTATTTATTGTAAGCCGCCCTGGGCCTTAGGGGATAGGGTGGGATATAAATAAATGAATAAATGATGGAGTGGCCACTGCCGCAAACTGACAATCCGGGCACAGCAGTGGGTCCAGAAGTACTTCAAGGCTGCGAACCTGATTGACCAGAGGGGACCAAACTCCATCAATAACAGGAGTCCTAAAACCCCTCCGGGCCACCGGGCCAGCCAACCATCATCACTTCAGCCTTGTCTGGATTTGGCTTCAATCAGCTCACCCATATCCAGTCCACAACAGCAGTCAGGCATTGCGTAAGCGGAGTGTCATCACCATATTGATGATACTTCATTCCAAACCTCCAAATGACCTCGCCCAGGAACCTTATTTACAAGCTGAACAAGAGGGGAGAGGAGATGGCACCCTGTGGTACACCACAGGGGAGGTCCCAAAGGGGAAGATGAGCAATCTCCCATCACCACCTGCTGGGTCCTCCCCAACAAGAATGAATGGAACTACTGGAGCAGTCCCATCCCCACCTACCAAGACCCACAGTCATGTCAACACTACTTCATGTTCAACTGTATCAAAGGCTAGCAGGGGGGGGGAGTCAACATCAAGAAATGGTTTCTTGAGTGGGAGTTAGATGTATGCAGTTTTGAGGCCATCAGACACCCTGCTCTCCCAAAGGGACGCACTGACAAAATCCAGCAACAGCCCTAGTGTCTCCTAGCTAGCTTTCACCAGCCAGGACGGGCATGGATCTAATTCACAACTGGTAGCCTGCACAACTCCAAAATCTCCAATTCTTATCATTTCATTAAAAAAACAAGAAACCTCACATTTTCTAACTCTTATCATTACAGCTATATTCTTAAACCACAGACCAAGTGTAAACTGATGCAATGATACCTGCATGAAACCTTGGAATGATAGCTCTAGAGCATGACCTGCCCCATTCTTCTCAATTAAGTCCCTGCAGAATCCAGTTGGATGGCCATGGAACGGGCTTTCAACTTGCCAATTGTGACCCTTTCAGAGTGTTCCCATACGGGTGGTAGACAATAGTAACCACATACTGCTAAATAGCAGCATCTTGGAGGAAACTTTTGGTAAGCCTCAGTGTATGTCACTTTTAGTTCATGAGATAAGGAACGTACACCACTAAAACAAATACCACTGTCCACATTAAGCAAGTTTTATTGAGGTATAATTATCCAACAGCTGAGGTAACAATTTGCATAGGTTTTTATGAGAAACATCATACCAGAGACTTAAACTACTACAGTAAATTTTCTTTAATTACTACAGCAGGTGGGAAAACCTTGGAATTTTATTCAGGAAATATGACAATTTAGGGCTTATAATCTCTTTGTACACACCCAATTCTGTTAATACTAGTGGAACAAACAACAAAGTAGTAGGAATCTCAAATTCAAGTTTAGAACAAATTATCCTCCAGTTACAATAGTTTCCTCTTCAGCTCAGCTAAATTTGCAATGTTTTAGTCATTTGTGCTAGAGATTAATGGAGAATTTAAAAATCTACATGTACTACATTTCAGTATAAGTTTGTATTCAATGCATGGTGAGGTTAAGTTTCAAAGGAATAGACTGACATTCAGTATTTTAATATTTCCTGTAATTCATTCTCCAGAATTTTCTCCCATCTGTTTAGAGGACCAGTCACTCAGCTGTGCATCCCCAATGCACAGACGGAGGTAATCTAGTTTGTGTAAATCTTAGCCCTCATTTCTATTATGGTATTGTCTAAGTACACCAACCTATTAAAAATAAGCTCATGTACTAATGTTTTTGTCTGGAAATTCAAGAGTTTAAATAGTTACATTTGTTGTACATTTGCTTTTAATAAGGTACTGTAGGCAGCAACAGGAAAATATTTGATTAACTTCTTTTAGTGAAAGATGTGGAATGACATCCATTCATATACCATTTTAAAAAAAAAATCTTGTGTGTAGAGGTTATTTCGGCTTAACATTCTACAAGGAACAAAACTTTCCTGTAGACTGCTAAAAATCTATTGTACTCTAAGAACTATACTATAAAATGTACACAAGCTTATATAAAATTATTACAAACATCAGTTTTCCATCAAAAAGTCATTGTTTTCTAAACCAGAGATTATCAAAATATAAAACCCGAGCTGAACAACAGCCTGAGGTAAGTATTAAAAATTCAAATGGCATTTCCCGCCCCCCTCCAAGATAGCTGTATAGAAATTATAGGTACTTTGCAAGTTACTGACTGTCAATATAAAGTATTAATTTATACTAACTTTTTTTAAAAAAAGAGTTCTTTAACTAATACAAAAAAGTGTATACAGTGTACACTGATTCACAAGACAAATAAGAGTACAATATTGTACTTACATTTTTTGTTCAAAAAATGTACAAATTATGACAATTCAGTTTTTTGTTTTTTTTACTGTACACACAGTAAATTGGCTTTGGATTATCTGTTACTGTCTTCACTGGAACAGTCAACAAACTCAGTGTGGTGCTGGTATTCAGATGGAGAACAAGGAAATGATATTCTAAAATGTCCATTTGCCTGAGTAACTCGTTGAGAATAGAACAAAATGTAGGCTTGGGCCTTGCATACTTCTTCCATAGTGCACATGGCAAGCTTGGAATCATTGCAGTGTACCCAGAAACCTAAAACAAAGTAGCATTTCAATGTAAGATAACAATGACACTTAAGATAACTATATTGTACTTGGCACTAGTTTTGGGGGGGGATTTTTGGGAGAAACACCAGTGACAAAGCTTCAGGGAAAGGGACATTTCTACAACAGTGGAATCTGTTTAATTCTTCTTGGGCAGACCTTAAGGAAATGGACCTAGAGATGGAGAAAAGTAATGGTCAGATGAAATTAGCACCAGGTTTCTCCATCTCCAGTTCCCTTCCCTTCCCCTTAAAAGCAAGAGTTGGAGCAGACAACAGAGCAGAACTCTCTCTCTCTCTCTCTCTGCATGTCAGTTTGAGTCTGCATTCCAGAGATGGAGGGAATGGATGTTTGCTAACACTCATCTCCAGCCTTCCCAACATGAAGACTTGTAATGTCCTCACAGAGTATATATTACAGTAGTTTAACTACATGTGACAAGAAATCATTAATACATTCAAAAGGTCCTGATATTTTTAGCTGTGTGGCTATACTTGATGCATCTTAAAAATGCAAGTTATCAGGGTTCAGAATTCTACTTATCCAGATCAAGCAGCAATATATTCCCATAGACCTGGGGGAAACAGATTAATCCAAGTTATCCAGAAATTCAAGCTATGCAAGTTCTACTTAAGTGGATCCCCCTGTATGTGTAGAAATCGTTGTTATACATCTAGCATAACCAAATGAGAAGGACCATTTTCCTTTTTAATTGACATTTTTTGTGATTTTTATTAATCACAATATTTTATTTATTTATTTTACACTGGTGTGTCTGGTATGCAAGTCTAGTGCATTTTATTCTAAGGACTTAGAAAACATGATTCCTACATCAGTTCAAGTAACCACATCTGTTTCCTGTTAAAACAGGATTTTGAGTTTTTCGTCCATACCTCCTTCTGAATTGTAGCAGTAGGCAGTGTAGTGCCCTGAGCCAAATCCTTTACCATGGTGCATCACTACTGCAGACAAATCATAGATAAAGCAATCGGGTTGGAGGGACTTGAGGGATTCCCTGCAGCAATAGGGCTCCATGTTTAGTATCTGATCAAAGCTAACATGTACTCCAATCTTCTCACGATGGTTGCGCCCTGACCACCTTAAAAAGTCAAAGTTAGTATAAAGAATAATTTGTTAATTCACGGGCCTCATACTACTTTAAAAAGCGATCACAATGGGACCCTCTTCCCCTTGGGTGTAGCCATCTCCAAGCACAGGATTCTGAATCATTGAATTCTTTAACTGTCTAGTACCTTTAGGCCTAAAATTTCACATGCTATTTCAGTGTTTATAGATCCTTCTGTATCAACAAGGCTCTTCACTCAGGAATCCTGTTTCCCCTGCATCAACAAGTGTCTCCTCCACATTTATTTACTGAAATGTATTGCATATAACTAACAATATTTAACACACACACACCGGAACGGACTCAAAGCTTGAGTTTACACCAAAAGTTTGACCATATAGGTTAAAAGTGAGGACAGACTATACTTCCCCAAGTACTTGTTCCTTCCTTTAAGCTCTCCACGTTAGGAGGCTCTGGATGGTCTCCCTTCATTCTAAAAAGACTTCAAACCCGGCCTGAACCAAGATAGACAGGTGTGTTTTCCCTTTCCTGTCATGCCAAGTTACAGTCCTCCTCAGATAGCAGTGGAAAGTTTAAAGGGTGCTATTGAAGAGCAGGTCACACAACTCCTTTACCAATTGAATGAGAGCCACTGATGACGTGTCAGTGGATCAGAGAATACCGGAATCTCCTTTTTTGTTACCTATTAGCTATAACCAAGGTATACAGTGCCAATATTAGCCCATATTTCAACACACTAAACTGGAACTGAGGCACCCTCTTCTTCCAATATACACTTCAATTTGAATTTGCCAGGAAGAAAAGGTTCTTCCAGAAATTGTTCTTCCTAAGTTGGTGACATTATCAAGGGAATTAATATAGGAGAATTTTATCTGTAGCCTCACTGAATAACTGAACTTGGAGGATTAGTGTCCATTAGACTTTATCAAAGTGATAGTTTGTAATATTTATATATAGTGGTTTTGAATAACCTTTTTTCTACCACTGCTCACCTGAACCGTTTAAGGTGTAGTCGTAGAACTTGAGGTAACCGACATACCATAAGCTGTTTCTGGGCTTCTGTGAGTATAACTGGTTTGGAAGAAAACTTCCTACGTTTTGCTGTGGTAAAAGATATAAACACAGACATTCAGAGAAAATCAAATGCTAAATCATATTAAATAAAGAGCACTTTGGAAAACATACTTTCATAAATCAGTTGACAAACTTGTGGTTCACTCCAAGACTTGTGATTTTTAGATTAGGTTGAAACTAAGTACTACTGAGTATTCATTGATACGAACTCCGTTTGATAAGTACACATGTTTTGGAATCCCTTATCACTCACAGGCATTAAAAATGCCTCTGATTTTTGCCATACACATACACTTTTGCCTTCTAAAAGTTGGAATATAATATATGCAAAACTTTCATCCATTTACATCCAGCCCTCTAGCAAAAAAGACCAATTAAAACACTACAAAATTATGTTAACAGTCTCATCTTTTCTTGGAGGCTATTTTTTAGCTGAAAAGAATCAGTAGTACAACCAATTCTATGGTTTTAAACCCAGTTTATCATATAGTACGACCTTTGTTTAATACTCAGTCACTATATTATTTCACTCCACTTTCTTTAAAGCATCTTATTCTTTTGTGACAGGTTTGTCCTTTCCTTGTAATAAATAAATATACTGCTAGTCTTTCAGCTACCAATTTTCTTGTCAACTCTAAAAGCCTATGCAGTTTATATTTTATGTGGAGAATGTATGCATGAGTACATACTGTCTTTACTCACTGTTGAACTGATCACATGCATATATTTTTCCTTCTAACGCTTCTGTCTCCGTAAACTTGGCCAACATTTCTGTCAACAAGCATGGATGCTGAGAAGCCATCTCCTTCCCATTGCAGTGGTATCTTTCAGGAAATTCCAGTGACAGGTCCCAGAATGGTTCTACAGTATTTGATTTATTGTCACATGCAAGACATGTAACCTGTCAAACAAAATACTCAATTAATGTTGAACATCTCCATTCCCTCGCCCGCAACCGATGTCTGTCAATATAGTCCCAATAATAGTAGATAAATATGCATAGGTCACAGATACATGTGTATAAGAAAATTTAAATAGGAAAGAAAAGAAGTTACCATCTATTTAATCCTCTGTAATAAGAATTAAAGGCATTTTTCAAATCATCTGAGGTTGTTCAGGAGAAATATGAGAAGTCCTTTAGGGTTTTCTCCAAAATAAATACAAATAGAGGGGTGTCCTTGATTAAAATAAAACAATGTTAATGGCTATATTTAAATTTGGAGTATTTTATTTCTCATACATTTTTAAAAATTATTTATTTATTTTATACATTTGTTAGTCGCCCCCCCATGCCTATGGCATCTCAGGGTGACATACAATTTAATAAAAACATCCATAAAACATTTTAAAACAGCACAGCAATTTAAAACTAAAACAGGGTTGGGAAAAATCAGTAAAAATAAAAGGTAGGGAAGAGCTAAAAGCCTAAACCCCCCCCCCCCCAAGGCCTGGGCGAATAGCCAGATTTTACAAGCCCGTTGGAATATCAAAAGGCTTGGGACCCGGTGAGCTTCCTCCGGGAGGGAATTCCAAAGACGTGGCCCAGCCACCAAGAATGCCCTCTTCATTGTGGCCCCCTGCTTAACACGGGGGACCTCCAAGAAGGCACCCCCGGCAGACCGAAGGAGTCGCTCCGGGGTGCGGAGGGTGAGGCAGTTCCTGAGGTAAGCAAATCATATTTAGAAACAAACTTTCTGTAATTTTATTCATTTTCAAACATTAAATTAAAGTGTAAATTTAGAATTAGTTTATTCTCAGAAAGTTTCTAAGACTTTCTACTGTTTTGTGAAAACTTGCTATTCTCCCTAGGTCTCCTGGGCAGCCATCCTGGATACTTCAGGGAAGATTCCCACCACAACCGGCAGGAGGCAGACTAACGGTTTTGTGAAGCATGCTCAGAAAGGATCCAGCCGTTATGCTCCAGTTAGAGTGTCGGCCTTCGTCCAAACAGGAGCAGTCTCCTTCTCCTGGGCAGGGTGGCAATTTGAGAGAGAGAACAAGCACTTCAACCGTCACTCCCTTCCACTTACTTCCATTCCAGTTGGCATGGGAGCAGGATAAACGGGTACAGAGGAGACCTTAAGGGCTTTCCTTCTGCAGGCTGCTCAGCAAATCGTCCGCCCACCCCCCCCGAGGCAGGAGCCTGATATCTGGCTGCAGGGAGCTGCTGAGCAGTGCCACGGAGACAGCAGCGCCTTTTCTACATGGTGCCTGCCAGAGCCCGCAGGATGGAGGACAGGCAGACGCAGAGGACACAATAAGATCCCCCTATGTTGTGCCCCAGTGTATTCTGCCCAAGTGCAGATGTTCTAGAAAAACCTGGACTCCCTTAACAAACTTAACGAGAAGCAGGTTCAGGAACCATGGGGCAAGAAATGAAAGAGGCTCCTACACCCCCCTCAGAGCCACAGTTTAAGGGTAACTTGAAGCAAGCTGGTAAGGGGAAGCAGCCTGCCCCCAAGTAGTGTAAAATGTGCCTGTTAGAGAGGACTGTTTCCCAAGAGAGGTCAGTCACAGATTCTGAGGGAGAAACAGAAATGAGGCTTGGGGATCTCTTGGCCCTTTCATCCGACTATGGCACCCCAATAACTCTAAGAAATCTAATGGGAAAGGCAACCCTAATAAAAGGAAGTGCTGTCCCACAGAGACTGTATCTGAGGGAGAGGTGGAGGGGGAGAAGGAGGAAACACCTATTGTTATGGAGAATGAGACAGTCTGAGAATAGGGGCTCCTTCACTTGCTCATTCAAATTGTCAGAGAAAGGCCAGATCACGGACCTGTCCCCAGAAGGGATCAAGGATCAGGACAGGGAATTTCCCTTCAAGTTACGAAATAGAATGTATCGGGGGAGGTACAAAGGGTGTTACGCCTCAAAGAAAAGAGTGAAAAGGCAGAGTCCTGTCCTCGAGGGAATATATCTCACGCCTCAAAGGCAGAGATAAAGAGGTCCCCCTGGACAGGGCCTTTGAAAGACTAATAAAGGCAGAATGGCACCACCCTGGAAAGACCACAGGTTGTCTAAAACTCGGCAACCCCTGGTACACATTTCTGAAACACAAAGAACCAGTCTTTCATACCCCTAAGGTGGATGTGGTGGCAGTTTCCCTTGCACGCTAGTCAGTATTTCCCTCAGAGGGGAACTTTTATCCCAAAGATCAAATGGACAGGGAGATAGAGTCCAGTCTTAAGAGAGGTTTTGAAGCCTCCGTGGCAGTGTTTTGTATAGCATCTATTACATCCTATTTCTCCAGGGCATCACTGAGATAGTTTAAGAGAAAGCTAAGGACCCAGAGCTTTCCACCAAAAAGTACAGGACCTTCTTGGATCCATTTGGCACCTGCCTTCATCTTCCACTGGTGCCTTTTCCTGGTCAGATAGGGCAATTTCAGCTAATGTAGCTGCCCGCAGAAGGCTTGAGCTGAGATTGTGAAGAACAGATATCCACGCCAAAATTTTGCTCATCTGGGTAATATCAGGTTCAAAGCTATTTGGAGTTTGTTTAGATAGGGTGTTGCCCTGATGCCTCCGACAAGGTTAAAAAGCAAAGCTGACAAGACTTTAACCATAAGCCTTTTCATCCCCACAGTAGACACAACATGTTTTCAGAAGTAAAACACCCCCCAAGGAAGTGATGACAGAGGGAGATCGTGCTGGCAACAGCAGTAGAAATTTTTGAGGTCCAACCGTCACAAGCAAGGTACCGACCCAAGCCACACAAAACCAGAAGAAGTATTGACTACATGGGGCTGCATCAGAAGAGACTCTGATTGGGAGGCACTTGCAATTTTTCACCAACAGGTGGAACCTATCAACATCAGACAATTGGGTAAAAGATATCATATCCCAAGGCTACACCATACAGTTTCACAAGTGTCCCCTTTCTGGTCTCCCTGATCTCCCTAAAAGAAAGTAAACACAAAGCAAAGTTAACTGAAATAAACCATCTACTGCAAATAGGTGCTTAGAATCTGTTCCCCAACATAATCAGGTCAGGTCATTGTGGTACCCAAAAAGTCTGGGGAATGGAAGGCAGTGCTGGACGTAAAGAATAAATCTCTCTATGCAGGCAAAGTTGTTCTGGATGGAGACACTACAATCAATTTGCCTTATGCTGTTGCAGGGAGATTGGTCTTCTCAATTGCACATATCAAGATTTGAAGGAGGTCTATTTGCATGTGAACCAACACTGGCAGTATAAAGCCCTACTGTTTGGCCTTGCATCATCCCCCAGGACCTTAAAAAAAATCATTTTGATCCCATTAATTCAGAACAGGATGTTCCTCCCCTGCCAACGACAGAAGATTCACCAACTAATCGCACAAATCCAAAACAGCCCGCATTCCAAATTAAAGACATTGGCAAGCCTCCAAGGGCTCCTGATCTTGTGCATCCACCATCTCCAGTGGGCCAGGTTTCACACAAGACCACTCCAAGTTCTTTTGAAACATTTTCAATTACACATCAAGAGTCGTCGACCCCTGCAGAGAGGTGCACCACCAAGTCAAAGTGGAACTGAATTGGTAGTTGGCAGAACACTGTTTTGTTTTGGGAGGCCCCCTGTCAGACCTGCCCAGACTAATCATAACAACAGACGCCAGCCTCTCAGGATGGATGGCACATTTTGAAAGGAAATTGGTGCAGGGAGCTTGGGGACAAAGAGAAAAGTGGCACACTATAAACTGACTGGAGGCCAGGACGATCTCCCTTGCTCTTCAGAAGTTTGCTCCGGAGCTACAAGGCCAGCACATCCTCATTTACACAGACAACACTACCATAAACACCTATGTCAGCAATCGGTGGGATTGAGAATGGGGTTCTTCACCCCCTGGTCAAGTCACTGATGAAGTGGGCGGAAGTAAATGTAGCATCAATCTGAGTGCTATACATCTACAGAAAGGTCAACATGCAGGCAGACTGGCTAAACAGAGAAAGAGTAGGCCCAGGTAAATGGTCTCTGAGCAATTTAGTATTCAAGATGATTGTTCCGTGCTTGGGGCAACACCAAACATGGATCCGTCTGAAACACAAGCAAACACGAAAGTGTCTCACTTTTCCCAATTCAATGAACCAGAGGCCTTGGCATACAACGCACTGAATCAGAGTTGGCCAAAAGCCCTCCTTTACGCCTTTCCCCCCATTACCTCTCATCAGCAAGACAATCCACAAACTGAGGGGCGAATGAGCAACGGTGATCCTGGTTGCCCCTTACTGACAGACTACCATGGGGGGTGGGTTTAAAATTTTAAAAAAATCTTTATTTATTTTCAGTGAACACAGTGTACATTCAACATTCGGCTAGTTTCTTATACATTAATAGGGTGTCCTTTACCGCTCTATCCCTGGCGTATAGCAGAACAGTACTGTCTGAGGTCCATTCTACTTATTGCATTCTGAACCGTTTCCTTTGTGGATATCCCCAACTTTCCACCTTGCAATTTTACCCTACCCCCACCCCCACCCTTCCTTTCCCTCCCCCCACATGCTAATATATGTCTTTTAAGCAGGTTGAGGGTGTGTATTTGTCCATTTTGATTTTCTGTGTCAAGACTGTCCAACAAGGCATCAACTTGTCGTAGAAGCTGCTTAGGTCATCTTCCAGGCACGCTGTGATCCTCTCCATGGAGACAACATGCCACAATCTCTGCAGCAAGGTAAGGAGTCCCTTGGCATGTTTCCAGGTCTTGGCAATCGTGAACTCCTGCCAAGATCAAATTTCTGCATGTCCTCTGAGACCATGGTTTTCTGACCTCAAGCAACTACAGTCAGCACCTCCATTCCATCTGCTTCTGTTCAGCAATCTCCTAGCCCAAGGTGCAGCAGTATACAAAAATTCAGGACTACTCAAATTAACAGCTTGGTGGTCGAGTGCTTAGGTTACTCTGAGGCAATTCTCCACTCGTGGATGGCGGTGAGGAGGCAGTCTACAAAAAGACTGTACCAATGTACACGGAGGGGTTTTGTCCAGTGGTGAACTGATAGGGCTATAGAGCCTTTTAGGACAAGGGTTATCTCAGCGCTTGACTTTCTGCAGACACAGGGCTTGATAAGGGTCTGAAGCTGAATACCTTGACTAGACAGGTGTCAGCTTTAGATAGCATTCTAAACTGTGCAACCAGGGTGAAGGTATCCATACATCCTCGCATAAAGAGAATGAGAGCAGCTAGATTGATCTCTTGGCCCGATGGTATATAATTTGTCCTCATGGAATCTAAATTTAGTTTTACAGGCTTTAGCCAAACAGTCCTTTGAGCCATTAAGGAAAGTTTCCCTCCTATTTTCTTTCGATTGAGGTAGCTTAGGTGTCTGTGGTCCTTAGGCTTGACCTAGCCTTTATACCAAAGATTAGATTAGATTTTTATTTACAGCCATTTGGCCAAATCAGTACCAAAGACAAATTTGTTATTTCACAGGTCTCAGGAGGTTATTTTGCCATCCTTTTGTCAAATCAGGTACATCCTAAGGAGAAGGTTTGGTATTTACTGGATGTTTGGAGGGTGTTAAAAAATTTGTACAGGACTTCTTTGTTTAGACAAAGCTCTTCATTGTTATTCACTATCATCCTTCTTGTAAAAGGAATAAAGTCTCTAAGGCTGCAATCTCTAAGTGGATTTCCTCTGCTATAGTCAGATGCATATAGGACAGTAGGACTCGGAGTTACTCCTCCGCAATCAGTTTCAGCCCATTCAGTTGGGGGGACCGCTACTTCCTGGGCTTCTAAGTCTAGAGCGGATTATATTGACATTTTTGTGGAGTGGCAACTTGGTTGTCACTTCATACTTTCTCTAGGTATTATAAAATCCATATCCAGGATTGTGCAGAAGCTGCCTTTGGTAAGAGAGTCCAGTACAGGTGGCTTTATTATTCTTTTGTATAGCTCAAAGTTATCCCGCCCTAGTATCCCGCCTAACTGCAACCAAGCCAAGCACATGCGCCTGAGACGCCACATCCACTTGAATGTTTTTATCCCTTGTCTTTCCATATGTCCCCTATCTCTGTCTCCCCCCTCCTAGTCTACTAGATTGTAAGCCATAGGCAAGGACCATGTCTTTCTCATTGCTATGTAAAGCGCCAGGTACACTGCTGGCGCTATACAAATGCTTGTAATAATAGTTTCCTTTGGGGCACTGCTTTAACACATCCCAGAGTATTTAGGATGGCTGCCTACGTGACCTAGGAAGAAAGGAAAATTGGGCTACTTACCTTGTGAATTTTCCTCCTATGTGAGTCTCCTGGGCAGCTATCCATCCTGCCCTTATAAAATGATTTGAGGTTGAATTTTTGGGTTGCATTTGCCATTCTGTTTGAGGTGAACCGTTCCATGGTTATTCATAGATGTGGCTGTGTTGGGCTTGTCGGTTTTTAACTTTTGTCAGAAATGTAATGTTATATTTACTGCTTTTGTACAACTGGAGCATAAAGATCAGATCCCCGCTAAGCATGCTCTGCAAAACTGTTAGTCTGCCTCCTGCTGGTTGTGGTGAGGATCTTCCCTGGAGTATCCAGGATGGCTGCCCAGGAAACCCACATAGAAGGAAAAGTCACAAAGTGATCCAGTTTTCCTTTTCATCAAAGGTAGGTCCTGCAGTCAGAGCAGTCACTAGTCTGTAGTTTTCAGGATCACATCTGGAGCCCTTTTTAAATACTGGTGTTATGCTTGCTACCCAATAATCCTCTGGTACAATGGCAGATTTTAGCGATAGGTTACAAATTACAAATAGTAGGTCTGCAACTTCATATTGGAGATCCTTCAGAACTCTGGGGTGAATACCATCTGGTCCTGGTGACTTACTATTTAATTTGTCAATTTGTTCCAGAACCTCCTCCAGTCGCACTTAGGCTGCTTGCCCACATTACGTTGTGTAATATACGCAAGTAGCCTTCCTCGTTTGGCAAGGAAAATTCACATTAGTCCCATAACGGATGGCAGGACTGAAAATTCAGCCCTGTTCCTCACGAGTAGAAACTAATGTTAAATTTGAATGTGTGCGGGGGGGAGGACTGAAGACTCCTGCAGAATTTCAAATGAAATTCTGTGGGAGAATTGGAGCCCTGGGGGACCGAACATGGTAACAGAGCTGTCGTTTCTCACAAGAGATCCATCCACTGCAAAACACACATGATAGATCAACATGGGCATGCTGCCCATCTTACGTAATTGCTGTTTTCTCATGAGATTGAATCTCATGAGAAAACAGAGAACTCAGGCAAGCAGCCTTATCTGTGACAGTTCTTCTGATTCTTCATCTATGAAGACTTGGTCGCCGACGTGGGTCTCCCCCCAACATCCACAGCGGTGAAGACCAAAGCAAAGAATTCATTCAGCGTCTCTGCATGTCCTTATCCTCCCTGAGTGTCGCTTTCACCCCCGATCATCTAATGGTCCAACCAACACTCTAGCAGGCTACTTGCTTCTGATGTACTTGAAAAAGTTAAATCTTTTTGGCTCCAATAACCTCCTTCACCTCCTCATTTCGCCACATCTGCTGGCAGGCTTTTGGTCCTCTTGCTCCCTTTTTAAAAAATGATTTTGTGTAAGCACTCATCAGGTAACACTCTGCAACAGTGTCATCATCAGCATGTGCTCACTTCTGAAGTGCAATGGAAGCAACGTTCCCTATGCTGTGTATAATCCTCTCCCCTCCTGCTGGGGTTCCAAAGCCTGCAGAGGCGCAGTTCGAATAGGATCAGGTTATCCCATAACTGAAAGTTGTCAATATTTCATAATGGTTAGAGTTTTCATAAATATTGTAGAGAGAGTTTATTCAGTTTTAATTAATGATTAATAAGTTATTAGAATATAACAGGACTATTATTGTTATTTATATCCTGCCTTATTCCAAAGTCTCAGGGCATCTCACAACGATAAGAAAAAACACTGAGTTGATTATTACTGTGGTTTGGCACCTGCTGCTGCTGCGCTCATAACAATCTATTAAAAGTTATGAAACCTTTAATAATAAACTGAATCTTAGTATGAAGTGTAACCTTATACACAGATGCATCTTTTTGCAGGTTAGGTTTGATTGTGAATGATCAAGTTCCACCATTGCGATCTACTCTTTAGAACACTAGCTGGCAGGATAAGGACTCCTACCTTCAAGAGTATTCAAGGAGTCAGTGTACACACACACACACACACACTCTCTCTCTGTCTAGCAAAGAGCTGGCAGTTGATTCAGTGTGTTTTTTACAATTCAGAGTTTGCCCTACAGCAATACTGAAGTAGCTATACTGGTAATACCATTCTCATCCTAGCCAGGGTTGAAATAAACAATTTTGTATTAATGGTAAGAATGTTGGTTTATAGATGTCATGATTCTACAAATCTCTCTTAAATCCTCTTACTTTGCATTTGCTCTCCAGACACATGAAAAGAGCACGACTGCTTTATGGGGGAGAATATTGTCCTATCATTGTTGGATGGAAATTCTGCCACCTCTTTCCCCAAACGTGGAAAGGTATGAAGAGTCTCTTACACCTGTCCTCCCCCTTGCTGGGGGCGCAGCACACCAGTACTGTATTGCAGTGATCTGGAAATGACAGCAACAACTGGTCCCTGCAAGCAGGTATGAAATGAAACGCAAGACTCAACCTTGCTATTCAAAATGATAGTGTAGTTTAGCCAGCAGGCAAAAGGGGGAGGGATTTTAGTTACAGTAGTTTGTAGGGGTGGGACACCGGGGAGAATACCGGATGTACCGGTATCGGATCTCCCAGTATTGGCATACCGGATTTTTAACACTGACCACGGTACCAGATTTTTTCTATTGCAGCTATTGACTTTAATGGCTGCAATGTAAAACATCCAGTACCGCAGCCAGTGTTAAAAATCTGGTATGCCAGTACAGGTAAATATCAGATTTATCGGATTAAGCCAATACACCCAAATACCAGTAATATCCGGTCTCGGGAGAACCGGAATTCCCACCCCTAGACTAGTTTGTTTTGTGTTTGTTGTTTTTTAAAGGCCTTTTGTTAATACAGACCAACTTTGTTATAACAACTGGGAACCATGCCTCACAGCCTTATAACCAAATTAACATTATAATAAGAATGCTTAAACCTTGCATCTTTGGATGCATTAAACAGTTGCATTGTGATTTTAATTGGAAACCAAAGTGTACTGTGTGTGTAAGGGCATGTTGGGAACTATTCCTCACACCACATTATAACCAGATTCATGCTATAATGGCATGTTATAATGAGGTTGCAATGTATCTATTAGACTTCGTTATGCCTACTTTGGGTAAATGCAGTCTTTAACAAAAGAGTTAAATATTCTATTACATTTCTTCAGTTAAGGTCCAGATATAGTGTGCTTGCAAGGCACTGACTCTACAGTGGGCAATCACTTCTCCCAGCACAATCACTCCATAACAGACCTCTCATTCCACATCCTAAAAGGAAACCCACACAACACCCTCAGGAGACGGGCCTGGGAACTAAAATTCTGCCTGGAACTCCCTCCCTGCCCACATTCGCCTCGCCCCCTCCATTCATACCTTCAAATCCCTCCTCAAGACCCACCTCTTCCATTCTGCCCTCCCCAACTTCTCGCTTCCCTCACCTAACTCCTGCTGATACCCTACATCCAGTACAATCTGTTATCTGAGATCTGTGTACTCATATCCTCACCACATGGACCAACCAGCCATCATTCTTGATGTAACCAAGCCAAGTGTGTGCACCTGGGACCTCGAATCTTTGTGAATGTTACACACCTTGTCTCTTCCCTCTGTTCCCCTTCCTTTGTCTCTCCTCCCCCCTCCCCCTCATCTCTCAGATTGTAAACCCTTGGGCAGGGACCGTGTCTATTCAATTACTTTGTAAAGTGCCAGGTACATTGCTGGCACTATATAAATGCTTGATGATGATAATAACAACAACTTCTTTATTGGACACAAAAACAATGGACTTCAAAGACCTATATTTCTCCAGCCACTACAAATATCTGTTATATCTTACAGCCTACTGCATTTTTAATTTTTTGTATCCTCTGTACCAGGTTCCTAGATATCATTCAAACTATTTTGTCTCCCTCTCTGTAACTGACTGTCAGCTGAATACTCAACCTTGTGTTACAGTGAACCCAGTTCCTTTGATATACATATTCCCTTCACCTGAAAACTGTTGCCCACTATACTCCCAACCCATACGTTTGCCTCGCTGTGTTTAGCCACTACCTATTGTTTCTTGGGTCTCCTACACCAATATGTAATTTTACAGCTATTTCTAAATGTCTGGCACGTCTCTCTTTATCCCCTGCCCGCCCCACCTATTACTACTTTGTTCTATCCCCTCCTATTCCATGCCCCCTCATATAGACCTGCCCTACATTTGCTCATTTTATATATTTCTACTTGCTATGCTACTTGCCTGAGGAAGGGCTCTGTGTGGTCCAAAAGCTTGCTTGTTTCCACCAACTGCAGTTGGTCCAATAAAAGATACCATTCAAACCAGTTTGTCTTTTACTTAAGGTGACCAGTATATGTTCTGAGGGTTTGCTTTTTACACCAATGTTTGTCAAATGATCTGTCTTCCTCAATAAGAATGAATGCAGATGAGTTATTACAGTTAAAGGGATATTCTTTCATTTGTCACAGGCAGATTGTTTACATTTAAAAGTGCATTTTATTACTATTAGTTACAATTCAGAGAGAGAGAGAGAGAGAGAGAGAGAGAGAGGAGGGGCACGTCTTGTAACAAACAACCCTAATTCATTTTGAAGAACAGCTGCTAAGGATCAGTCTTCCACAGAGCACATTACAAATGTGTGTGTGTGTGTGTATTGTGTGTATATATATTATATATAAACAAATATGGGCAAAATAAGGCAGAGGAAGGACAAATGACATGCACAGGCACAGACTGCCAGCCACCGACTCTCATCCCTAGAGATGCTGACTGCCAGCCCTGTGCTTTACTCACCCCCCCCACCCCTCCTAGAAAGTCTGAGTGCTACATTTCTCCCTCACCCCCTCCTTGTGCTCCTGCACAACAATCATTCCACCAACCCCAGCAGGCCGCTCTGCCTCTGAAATGTTTTCCCCTAATGCTCCTTCCCCAAGGGATGCTGTAATAACATAAGAAGTGCCGTACTGGGTCAGACCAATGGTTCACCAAGCCCAGCATCCTGTCTCCAACAGTGGCTGTTATTGGTCACTTCAGAGAAGTACCCAACAGGTCATAATGGAGTGATCTTTATGCTGTTCACTCCCAGCTCCTGACAGTCAGAGGTTACATCCCCTAACCTAATTGGCTAATAACCATTAATGGACCTATCCTCCCAAGAACTTATGCAAGTATTTATTTATTTATTTATTTGCTCACATTTATACCTCGCCCTTCCTGAAACAGCTCAGCGCGGCTTACAGTCTCAAAGGAATATAAAAATATAACTATAAAATATTTTTTAAAAACTCTTAAAATAATAACCATTAAAACAGGAACCGGGAACAATAATAAATAACACAATAAATAAAAGGTGGAGGGGGATAAAGAACCCCTAACCCCGCCTCCCCAAAGGCCTTGGCAAACAGCCAGGTTTTGCAAACTCATCGAAATGTGAAAAGGTTTTTTTAAACCCAGCTATGCTACTGGCCTTGGTCACCTTCTCTGGCAACAAATTCCACACGTTAATTGTGCATTCTGTGAAAAAATACCTTTTAATTGTTTTAGATCTGCTGCCAGTTAGTTTCATGGAGTTCTAGTACTATTTGAGAAGGTAAACAACAACTCCCTATTTACTTGTTCCACACCACTCATGCTTTTATACACTTCTATCGTATCTCTTCTCAGTTGTCTTTTCTCTAAGCTGAAGAGCCCTAACCCAGCAAACCTCTCCTCATGTGGGAGCTATTACATACCCTAGAAGATTGGTTACCCTTCTCTGTACCCTTTCCAGTTCTGCTATATCTTTTGCAAAATGGGGCAACCAGAACTGCACACAATAATCAATAATAGTTTATTGCGTGACAACAAAGTCATTGCAAAAGTTAAAACACTCGCAGGTTGAGATAAGCAGAGTCATATATAAAACATAATAACTATATAATACAAAATACTGTCTGATACAAATAAACACTTCAAAAATAAGAAAATCTAGATGACACTAAATATCCCATCCTAATATAAAATATCTAATGTAAAATCATGGTTTGAACAACTAAATCAAATATACCATTCTAGAGACTACTATACTCCCAATAAAGGCAGTTCATTTACGCAATTACTTATCAGGTGAAATTCATGGAGAATAAGAATCAGTGGCCACAGAACCAGGGTACCTATAACGATAATTTCTATTTGGCACCGCATGTTTACATTTCCTCGGCCCAATTGGTATAAATACCTCAGTACACGCCGGGGGGGAGGGGGGTACACTTAAACCGCTGATCACACTAGGGCCTGTGGGGGTAAAGAATAAACCTTGACCCATTCATGGGATTGGATACAGATTTCAAATTCAATTTATACACATCAATTTTCCATAAAAATTTTGCGATCTTGCTAGACACTTCCAGGGAGCGGTTTTCCTATAAACGTTTAACTTGAACAGTCGGGGCTCTCTCAGAGAGGTTATTGATTAAAGAATACACATAATTATTCAGCAACACAGCATAGTGAGGACAGTCAAGAATGATGTGCTCCAGGGATTCAATTGAGCGCATCTCGCAAGAGCATAAACGTTCTGCCATCGGGATTCCCCTATATCGACCCTCGATGATGGCGGACGGGAACATATTAAACCTCACCAGCATGAATGGCCTCCTAAATTTGGCAGGGAAGCTATAATCCAAATAGGGCATTGGGGCGCCCGAATTGTTGGGCATAAGGCCATAAGGGCCTAGCATTCTAATCTTCCCCAAAGCAGCTCTCTCTTCCTGGCGAGTGATATCTGATAGCCTAGTTAGCAACAGCTTTCTAGCCCCCTTATACCTCAGGTTCTCCACCGTCCAAAGGTCAATTCCCATAGATCTCAGCTTGGCCTCCACACGGGCCATCCACAAATTTCTAGGCTTATCTTTCTGGACAACTAGTGACAGGGGAGCTGCAATCTTAAAGACTAGGCGAAGCCAATAGGTAAAAGCCCCCTGCCAAATTCTCTCTCTGATAGGGGGAAGCCCACACTCTGCCCGTAAAACTACTGCTGGGTTGCCGGGAGGGGCCGCCAATAGGGTCCTTAAAAAGGATGCCTGAAATTGCTCCAGAGCCTTCAACCTGTCCAGAGCCCAGAAATGAGAGCCAAACAGCGGCTGTGGTATGCATCGCTGGACAAAGATTTTAATAGCCGGGGAAATCAACTGCCCACCCCTAGATCTAAAAAAGGATAACATTGCGCAAGTCAAGTTCTTCGCCTTATCCAAAGCAGCCTGGGAATGGAGAGTCCATTTACCATTTGCCTGGAACACCAGCCCCAGATATTCAAAAGCTTTGATTTGCGCAATGTTCATCCCATCCACAGTCCACTTATGCTTGATTTTCTTCCTAGAGAAAATCAAAACTTTGGTTTTGTCATAATTAATATCAATGAGATTTTCCTGGCAATTTTATTTCTATAGCCCTCCCCTGCCTTTAAATGGCACTCGAATGCTTTACAATCATAAACATATAAAAACAATACAAAACAATATAGAATTAATAGGGGAAGGTAAAGAGGGAAGACAGATTACATGAAGGATCCTAAGAGCACATCAAGAATAAGTGAGTTTCAGGTGCTTTGTAAAGGTGAGGAGGAAGAAGCTAAGACAAGCATCTGGAAGGAGCAAGTTCCACACTGTGGTCCGCTACAGCAAAGGCCATATCACCCACAAATTTAAGTGATGATGGCAGGATGTTCACTAAACAGCGGGTAGTTTCTGACTGCACACACCCATGAGGGTGAGGCTCCAGGAGCAGGTCTTGAACATAGGCAGGGCCTATACAATTCAGGGCCTAGAAAGCCAGTAGCACAATATTAAACTCAATCCGTCACTCTACAGGCTGCCAATATAGAGAACTCAGGGCAGGTGTAATATGGACTGGGTCTGTCACACATCAACCATCACCTTGGATAGGCCCCCGTGAGAAAAGGAAGGAAACTGCACCCTCCCCCATGAACTGACAGCACCTGGAGAGGAGAAATGGGCAAAGAAAGTATTCTAAGGCATGCTGGGAGGCAAGACTCTTTCCGGTTTGGGAAGGCATGGAGCAGCATACCAGGAGCTAAGGGGATGGGACCCAACAGGCACCAGATACAGGGTTTCAACAGGACAGGACTTAGCTTTAGACAGTGCATGTGTGCTCCAGGCAGGCCCTGTCCCCTTCACTCCCAGTGCACTGCGCTCCACCCCAGCTTGCCCTGCAAAGAGCCTAGCTTCCTGGCCATGGCTCTGGCCAATTCAATCTTGACTGCTGCACTCCCTCCTGGCTCCCCTTTGACGTGGCCTATCTGCGAGCCTGCAGATCAGGTAAGACTGATCCCCAAGCTCGTAGCCTAGGCTTCATCTTTGACTCACCCCTTTCTTTTAAACCCTACATTGACTCTGTTGCTAAATCCTGTCGCTTCTCCCTCCATAACATTGCTAAGATTCGCCCTTTTCTCTCTGTCTC
>QEPC01002093.1:722431-756615 GCA_003113815.1 Sphenodon punctatus | reverse complement strand
GCATCCTTGATAACAATGGCTACACCGCCCCCCCGTCCCTCCAGCCGAGGCTGATGCTGCACAGAGAACCCAGCCGGAACAAGATCAGCCAAAATAGGACCCGATTCATTGTCCAGCCAGGTCTCTGTAATACACACAAGGTCGGCGTCCCACTCCGGGATTAACTCCCGGATGGTAGATGACTTATTGACAACCGACCTCGCGTTCAGCAGCACCAAACCAAGGCCTGGGGTCTCCTGGGCCTCAACCCACAACCCACCTGCGTGGGGGTTCGAGAGGGGAATGGGCACAAGGCACCGCTCCCTCTTCGCTGATGGAACACACCTCCCCATGGGACCATATCTCCCCTGACCCGTAACAACCCCGATAGCTGCGGAACCCCTCCCCTCCTCAGAGAACCCCATTAGACACCCACCCTCCATAGGCTGCCCCGCCTATGGAACATTAGAACATTAATTCATATGTTCAGGATCAGTCTTCAGGACCCTTATAAGCAGGTTTCTCTTACCTGCAGAATATAAAGTTGGTACCTCAACTCTCATATTCCTGAAAATAGTTAACAAAAGCTGTGACAAGATAGGGCACCAATTAATTCAACTGGCACATATTCCTGTACCATTGTGAAAAACACTTAAATTCTGCAAATCTGCAACTCCTAGGCATAGAATCTTCACTTGCAACTATTTCTGTATTAAAAGTGTCCACATGAAAAGGTGGAAGCAATTACTATAACAAAACAAATAGTTTCCCAAGCTGGCATCTATCATAGAAATTGCCATTTCTGACCAAGCATCTAATCTAATAGCCTCTCTCTAGCAGTGGCCATCCAGATGTTTTATACCAAGTAAGACTTCCATAATGAGCAATTACTAACACACCTAATGGAGAAGTTTTATTACAAACTGCATAAGCAACTGACTTACGCCTTTAAAAGCATGTGTGCACATTATCATGAGAACTATTTTTATGAAGACCCACACATAACTAGGGAAAGTAGTAGATAAAATATAAAATACACACATTCTATATCATGGTCTAATTTGACTAAGGGCATTTTATAAAACTAGACTCCCTTAAGTACTAATTTCAGAAATATTTCAAGACAAAAAGTACTACAAGTTGTTAATATGGCATAAGTAATATTTTCCTTTTAATTTTAAGTTTTCTGCCTTTTCATTTTCATCCAAATGATTTTTACAGTATTATGTATGTTTCTGTCATGTTTACTCTTCAACTACTTAGTTCTAACTTTTAAAACTCTTTATAGTACACACAGTACTTGATAATCTTTTCAGTGGCCTGTAATCAATACAAAGCTTAAAAACATACAGAACATACCTGACTTAGAAGCTGTCCATGAAAAATGGTATTGACCACATTCAAAACCTGTTTGATAAGCTTCCTTTGAGTGGGTGGCACAAGGGCTGGGTACCTGGTCCCAGCTGTCTCCAGTTCTTGCTGTACTTTATCCAAAAGTTCACAGAGAAATTCCTGAGCATCTTGTTGGGCATAGCCTCTAAAGGCTGGTATTAGCCTCCACACAGAATGAAGCATGGCAAAAGGAGACACCAGAGCCCACTTACCAGACCACATAACCTGGAACAAAGTATGTAACTCATGACAAAGAGAAATGTGCTTTGAACTTGGTTCCCTAGCCTGAATAAGTTCCATATTTCTACTTTTTGATGCCCCACCACTTAGTCCTGATGACAAACTAGGTCGTCTTGTTGAAGAGGATTCTTTTACCTTCTCTTGGCTCTCATTCATGTGAAAAACAGAACCAGTAAATGGAAGGTGCTTAGCAGATGATCTTGTTTTACCATTGGCTGCAGCTGCCAGCAACTCTTGAGTTTGGTTCAGATCAAGCGTTAAAAAACACTCACGAAAAATAAGCAAATGACTCAATACTTGCAGAATAGAGTTCATATAGCATGTATTCCCCAAGTTTCTCAGTCCTGTTACTCCAGGAGTCACTGTTGGCCTTCGCTTAATTGGAGAGTCGCTAATTTTTTTCAATCTTATTTCATCTGAGGTAGAGGATACTTTCAACTCTGCAGAACAGTCCAAATTCTGTGATATTTTTAGCATACAAGATGGTACTTTTGCGGATGCTTTACTTAATTTCTGCAATCGAGAACTCTTCCTTGGAGGCATTTTTTCCATCTCTGCTTTCAACTGGCGCTTTCGCTCTTCTCTTCTCTTCCTAGCTTCATTCCTCCTTTCTTCTGCCTCCTCCTGAAGCCTTTCTTCTTCTAAAATCTTTTTCCCACTAGGTGTTAACTCAAACCAAGACCTGAACACTTTGCCCATTAGCGCACGCCTCCTGTGCCAGAGGGCTGTGAACATGCGGTCTTCATTTCGAAGCAAGGCTTGAGCACTATCATGTGAAAGATACGAGTCATCACTTGTGCCCATAGATCGCAAAGTCCTGCCACTACGAGTAGTACAGTCATAATTTTGACTCTTGATTGCACTTAATGTACTTCGCAAGAGTTTTAAGTCACCAGTTGCATTATCATTAAGAACATAGTCATCACAAAGGTAGCAGAAAACATACAGTTCATTCACTTCCAATGCCACTGGATGACTGCTTTCCTGAAAGTGCTTTAGTGCATGTTCTTCAATGTATCTTCCGCATGCTACATGTGAACAGCTGAGGCATGCCCATACAGATTCCGTCGTGTTGCAGTCCATGCAATGCCATTTCTGAGGGTTGAGGATGGAATGGTCTTGTGCCAGCCGCAGTCGTCCTACGTGCTTACACTTATCCATCAGTATTAAAATGCTTGACAAATGTTATAGAAATACATCATCCAAAACATTTTTCATTCATGATGTTCTGACCTGCAAGCTAAACAAAAACCAAATAAGTTCCTTTAAGTAAAGTGTAAGACAAAAATTAGTACATTTTTGTTCATATGATTAGGTATTAGTTTTAACAGATAATACTTAGTCTAGAGCAGGGGTGGGAAGCCTTTTCCCTCTGGAGGGCCACTTTGAAAATTAATACAAGCTCTGAGAGCCACATAATAATTCAGGGTAGGGCTGCCCCAGAGAAGGAAAGGGTCCAGATCACAGATCTGTCTCCTATCCTTCTTTGCATGCCCTCATCTCTGCTCCCTTACCCTAAACTCAGTTCTTCAGAGCTTGCGGGAAGGAACTGGATCCAGGCACTGGAAAGGGGCCACGTAAAAAGCTAGGTGTGGGGTGTGTTTGGTCCCTCAGCCTACAGCCTAGTGAACGGATGTTAATTTGGTCGGGGGGGGGGGGGCGGCACAACCTCTGGCTGTTGGGAGTCAACAGCAGAGAATGGATAACCCTGTTGTGTACTTTATGAAGCAATCAAAAGAGAGTTTGTTCTTTAATTTTAACTTTATTCTTTAACTATAACTTTACCTGTAACTCCCTGGTGAATGACATCAAGAGCAACAGATGATTATCTTAAGGCAGAGTTTATCCTGTTTTGTCATAAACAGATGGATATATGTCTCGATAAAGATTATTCCGAAACGAGTGACGTTACCTGGGAACTCGTTGAATATGATGGAGTCTAAATAAGTGTGACTACATTGGATGCCATGATTTTCTTGATGTTAGATTTTTTACTGATTATTCAGAGGTTTTCAATTTCTATTGACTGTGATGTTGATTTCATATGGATTGTGGAGTACCTATTTCTACGGTGTATGTATAATAAAATTTGAATGTGGTTATATTAAGCTGTTCCATCTCACCCATAGTATTCATTTATTTTGATAAAGGTTTACAGAGGCAGGCTTTGCCATATGTGTGTGTAATACCAGCCCTTTGTGCTTTGTGCACTTCGTGTGTCGTTGTAATACGGTAGGCACTGTTCCCTGCTTTTTGTTTCTGATTTATTTTTATGACATTTTGTAATTTTCCACTATGCAGTGTTGTTCTTTTATAATGAAGGATAAAGTTCAGAGAACTTTGTCATTGATTTGTATTTATTTTTTTTACTTTTTATTAAGATATAATTCCATCACATTTTTGTATCAGACTTTTTTAATATGGAGGTATTCATATGTTTAACTCTCTTTTTTTATAGATTTATTTTTATTACAGGTTGTGTATATTTTTGATTATCATAGTCTCTAGAAGATATCAATTTCATATTTTGTATGCTTATTTTATATTTAAAAAAAAATATTTTGAGATTCCCCTGACGAAGAGAGGTTTGCTTGAAATGCTTGGGCTTTATTATTATATGTATTCATGTTTTAGCTTATTGTTTAAGTAAATTTTGTTACTGTTATTTCCAGTAGCATTTTTGTTTGTTTGTTTGTGTGGTGGTTCCTTCTAGTTTAGCTCTTTTTGTTGTGTTTATTGTGGAGAACTTTCAACACAAGGACTACAATCCTGAACTTGAAGTAAAGAGCAAAACGGTTTGACTTTAATTGTTAAAGGATTGCACCCAAGGGGTCTCAAATGATTTATTCTTCAAATTTTTACCCCGCCCTTCCCAAAGGTTCAGGGTAGATTAATATTAAAAATACAAAATACATTAAAATCCCTTTAAAAACCCTACCATAACCCCTAACCCTACCCATCCCAGCCTCTATTCCCTCCTGCCAAATGCTTTGCCAAAAGAAAGGTTTTACACTGCCTCCAGAATATGCCTAGACTTGGGCTTTGACAGACTGCCAGAGGAAGAGAATTTCACAATATTGGAGCAGCAACCAAGAACTACTCTCCGTGGGCCCTAGTTGTATGAACGAGGCTAGCAGACGGAACCCACAAGAGCGCACTCCCAGCACACAAGGCTTGCAGTGGAGCATGGGGGAGAAAGGCAAACTTTCAGATATATGGGGCCCAGCCCATTTAGGGCTTTAAAAGTTCAACCTTAAATTGTGCCCAGAAAACTTTGGTTAGCCAGTACAGACTGTAAAGCACAGGTGTAATGTGCTCATGGTGACCCATCCCCAAAAGGAGCCAGGCCTCTGTGTTCTCCACCAGCTGCAACTTCCGAACAGTCAGCAAGGGTAGTCCCACACACAGTCAACTGTAGTAATCTAGCCTTGAAGTAATGAAGGCATGGATGATAGTGGCCAAATCTGATTCACAATGAAAGGGTCACAGCCTCCTCACCAGATGAAGTTGGTGAAAAGCGCTCATGGTCACCACCACAAACTGATGTTGCAAATCCAACAAGGGGTCCAGAAGCAGTCCAAGGCCATGAACCTGGGTAACCAAAGGGGCCAGACCCCATTAATGACAGGAGTCCCAATCCCCTCCAAGTCACAAGGTTAGCCAACCATCATCACTTCAGTCTCATCTGGATTCAGCTTCAAATAGGCTCACCCTCATCCAGTCCCCAACAGCATCCAAGCATTGGGTAAGCACTGAGACTTCAGGACCTGGGTCAGATGAAAGAGAGAGCGTGCAATGGGTGTCGTCAGCATACTGATGACACTTCACTCCAAACTTCTTAATGATCTCGCTCAGCAGTCTCAGATGCATATTGAACAAGAGGAAAGACAGGATGGAACCCTGTGGGACGTTACAGGAAGGTCCCAGGGAGAAGCTGAACAATCTCCCATCACTACCCACTGGGTCTTCCCCAACAGGAACAAATGAACCACTCAAGAACAGTTCCATACACTCCTGCTAGGTCCCACAGTCATGTCAACACTACCTCATGATCAACTGTATCAAAGGCCACTGAAAGGTCTAACAAGATCAACAGGGCACAATTCCCTTTGTCAATCTCCAAGTGTAGATCATACACCAAGGCCACAAGTGCAGTCTTCGTGCTATACCCTGGATGAACATCCTCAAGTTGAGTCTGAAGCTGCTGGGCAACCACCCATTGAATAATCTTCCCTAAAAAGGCTAGGGCCCGATTCAAGGTGCTGGTTTTGAGTTATAAAGCCCTAAATGGCCTGGGCCTTAGCTATCTGAGGGACTGCCTCACTTCCTGGGCCCTGGGGCAGCCTCTGAAGTTGTCAGGGGCTCCCTCCTGGAAGTTCCATGCTACAGATTGGTGGGGACCAACAGGCAGGCGTTCTCAGCGGCCGCACCAGTGCTGTGGCACTCGCTCCTGGTGGGTGTCCGTCTCAGCCCTAATTTTCTCACCTCCTGGCGTCAATGTAAGAAGGTGTGGCTCTTTTGCCATGCTTTTGGTGAAGGGGAGGGATGTGGGGAGGTTTAGGTGTGGGTGAGTTATTTATGTGCATTTCTCTGCACACCGAAAAAAATTATTGGATGAAATCATTTTTTAGGATGAATTTTTATTAATTGTTATATTATTATTGTTCGCTGCCCCAAGCTACCAGAGGCAGGATGGGGAGGAATATACATTTATTAAATAAATAAATAAAAAGGGAAGGTTAGAGACAGGCTGATAGCTGGCTGGGAGTCAGCATCCAAATATGGTTTCTTGAGTAGAGGCCAAACCACTGCAATTTTAAGGGTGTATGACAACCTACCCTCTCAAAGGGAGGTGTTGACAACCTCATCCAGCAATGGCCCATATGTCTCCCAGCTGGCTTTCACCAGCCAGGACAGGCAACCAGGTCATCAACAGAGTAGCTGTCAAGGCCAGCTGGTAAATACCCTAGAGAGTTCTGGAAATGAGTGGTATCCATAAGTCTACAGGGGCAGACAAACCAACTGGTTCACCACCCCAATGGGGGCATAGAAAGGCAGGGATCTGAATCTTCAGAAGGTAATGGTCCGACCATGGCAATAGTGTTGTAACTGTACCTCCAATAATCGGAACTCCTGTTTCCAGGCCGGTGCAAAATATCAAATCCAATGTGTGTCCTGCCTCATGTGTTTGACCAGATATTATTTGGGATAAACCCATGTTTGTCATGGAGGCTATGAAGTCCTGCTCTGGCCCCAAAAGGTTAGTCTCAGCATGTAGGTTGAAGTCACCCAAGACTATAAGTTTGGCTGACTATATAAGTCTGCAGAGAGTATGTAGTGCCCCCGTTGCTGGAATTAAACTCATTTTATAGGAGCACATGTCAGTTCACTTTCATGTGCAAAAGGCTTTGCAGATTAGAAAGCTAACTGGTATTAGGCAGGTGATTTTTGGCATTTATTGGTTTTTAATTTTTGATATTATTGGAATAATCCAGTTGTTCCTTCTATATGTTTTTTCTTTGTGACTTAGTAACCTAAGAAAATGAAGTTATATATGCAAGTGAGCTTTTAAAGAATCAAACCAAAGGAAGTAAAATAAACCATAGCCATTTAAGACTTGACAGCTTTGCTCATCACCCATATTTATCTGGGATGCTGAACTAATATAATCATGATCCTTGAGTGTCCCAATATCTCTCCAGGATTTAAATAAAGTGGAAGCTTACTCAGTGAGTTGTAAACCTGTTTGAAAATAAAAAATGTACGTAGATTAAAGTGATAATATATAGTTGGAGTTTTTATAAAGAAAAATCAATTTCTAATTTATTTTAGATAAAAACTCAGTTCTTAAAATCTAGTTTGTATTATTCTACGCTTCAGTCAAGCTCGAATGTGAAAATCAATGAACTTTCACTTTCATTGCTTATTAATACAAGACAATTACCTGGATTTACTGCCAGAGTATTCATATGACGTTCCAATAACCTGGGAGTAATTGGCCAGTTACTCTCAGATAAAATACCCCACTTTACATTGAGGATAGTGTGGAGAAAGTGAATAGGAAAGGCAACTACTATTTACATTTCTTCTAAATACCAGAAGGGGGACATAATGAAATTTATCCAGCAGCAGGTCTAAAACATACACAACACACAATTAACTTGTGGAGCTCAATGCCATGGATAGTTGAAAGTATAACATGGTTCAGAACAGGATTGGATAGGTCTGTCTGTTGCTATTAGTCAAGTGATATGGGGATACAGCCTCTGACCGCAAGATTTGTTTAAATAAATAAATAAGATGCTGGCAGTAAATGATAGGAGATGAATTACTAGATATGCTCCTGTTTTGCACATGTTCTTTGAAGCATCTGGTGTTCACTGTGTTCAGAGACTTGAGTAATGGACCACTGGTCCATTACTTTGGTTTTTTTTTACGTAGGCGTAAATCACAAACTCAAGGTAGCAGATAGGGGTAATTTCCAACCACATATGCTTATGAACCCTCTGAAGCAAGGCAGACTGTTCTGGGGTAGACTACTTTTTTGAATTAGGCATCGTTCTTTTTTTTATTATTATTGGTAGAATGGTATTAGCAATACAATTTGATTCCACAGACTGCAGGAAAGTATGTCTTAAAACCTTCTTGCTTTTTAACTAAAAATGTGTTGATGCAAGACTTGATAAAATTTAAATTTTAATCCACAGCCAAGTCTCCCTTAGTTATAAAAGCCACCCAATTCTTTCATAGTATAAGAACTAAAAAGTTAATATTTAAAGTAATAGACATAGGGCACAGGGAACGTTTGCATTAATAAAATGGTGTTAAAATACCATAATACCTGGTAGCTATAATTAATAGAGGAAAGTCTGAATCCTTGGTGGTATCATATTGTTGCCAATTAGGGAAAGGTAGTTCTGTACATCTAAATTCTATGGATGTATCTAAAGTTTGAATGATCTAAATGCTATTTTGTGTGTGTTATGAAACTAAGGCCCTTTTCACACGGGCGCCCTCCCCACACACGTGTGCAGGGCGGGTGGGGCGTCCATGCGAATGCCGCAGCAGGTGCGGGTGGGATGGGTGGGCACCTGTAGGAGCGGCACGTGCGGCGGGTGGGGGTGCACTCCTGCAACAGACTCCAATGCTGGTTGCTCCATGCGTGGAGATGGGTGTGCGCCCATCTCCACGTGGGTGCACACCCATCCACGGCAGTCCATTTGAAAAGGGCCTACCTTGCCATTATTTCCTCTTTCCCTTGCTTACCTTTTCTGCCAAGTACTCATCTGACCGCAAAGGAGAATCTGTTTGCTAAAGTGTATGTGAAGAACTAGAGCCTACCTGAACAAAGAACAGAAGACATGATTGTCACGGGGGAACATAGGGTCACACACGTGTAACACGGGCCTACATGTAGACTACAAGTCTGGTAAATATGTAAAGCAAAAGGTTCCACATGTATGTAATGTTACAATTGAGAACTGTAAAACCCATATCAGAGCTGTGACGAGCGACCAAGCTCCAGGAAATGCAAAGAGCTACAAAGAATGTGTATTTGGGAACCGTGGCCCAGACGGGTGGCCAGGGACATTTATATGCTAATGCCGGCAGCCATTGCCTACGTGCAAGAGACAGAGAAAGCTGATAACGAGAACAAAGGGAATTCTAGAAGCCTCAAGAAGATACGAGGAGTTTCCTCCTGGGGACATAAGGAGTTGTACCTCAGAGGGGGCAGTGACTATCAGAAACTCACTCACCATCTTGCAGCCAGCAAAGCTGGAAAGACATGAACTGAGAGACAGGTCTTTGCTCTCTAGCAACTCTAAGTCACTTACATCAAGGGCTGAGAAGAACTTATGGACCTTTGTAGGGTAAGATGCTTATTTAGGAACTCAACCAGTATAGGTTAGGAATGCGTTACCTTTGATTTCTAGTAACCACTCTGTATCAACAATCTTGCTTATGTAATCAATAAACTTACTTATCTTTATGAAAAAGTGTCTGTGTCTAACATTGGAACACAAGTGAGCAACAAGAGTTCTCAAGCACTTGCGAATCCAGAGAGTAGAGAGTCTGTAAACGGGAACGATCGGACCCTTGAGTGACAAAGGGGTTGTCCCTGTGGCAGGCTTGAATCAGCCAGAGAGAGAAAACTGGTTCAAGTGGGCTGTGCGCGAGGGAAACTGAATCACTCAAACCAACAAGGATGTATTGGAAAAGTTTCTTTGGAGATCTGACCTTGTAAAAATAACTGCTATAAAAGTAGAACTCTCTCATTTTCAACTCCATCTACTACAGAAGAGATACATAACCCTCTGCTCTGCATCACCTTCATTAAGAACTTAATTTCTTCTTAATTTTTAAACATTGTGTCTTCTGCTGCTTCTACTAAATGTGATTCCATGAGTTAATACTTATAATTGCCGGGGCGAGATTATTAACATTCATATTAAATTGTTAGGGATACTTCCTAGTACAGTCAAGAAAAAGAAAATTTCTCTCAATCCTTGTGCACATTTATATTTGTAAATGAACTCACTCAACTGACCTATACAGTGATTTCTTCAAATCTTTCCTTACAAATCAGGCTCTCCAGCCCTTATTCATTCTTTGAATTCACTCACAGCTAAAGGGGTTGTTTTTTCAGTTGTTGTTCCTGTGTAAAAGCCCCATATTGTTGAAAGTCTGCTGTGAAATCTACAGTTTGTCTAGTCTTACTGTTCTACTTACATGTTAAGGGCCTGATCATGGAACTCTTATTATAGTTGTGGGGTGGGGGTTCTATAGTTAAGCTGGCTGCCTGTGTTAAAACTCAAACATTCTATTCATCATAAAGTCAGGATGATTCCTCCTATCACTGTGAAATTTGGTAAGATGGATCGCTTTGTCGAAGGGTAGAATCTTTCTAAATTTCAGGCAAAGCGGATTAAAAATAGGAAAGTTACAGACATTTGAAATTTGGACGCAAAACTACATTTTCTCTATGCAACTTTTTTTTTTTTTTGCAAATGGAGACCGTGTTTTCATACGTGACAGTGCACAGATGCTGCCATGGACTTACGCGGTCTGGAGATGGGCCGGCATCATGGTCAGGACTGGACTGGACCCCCAAACTAACGTGACGGGGGCTAGGCCGCCGGGGAGACACACGGACGTGCGTCCGCCCCTGCACCCAGCAACCTACCTCCCCTGCGATGGTCAGGCATGGTGCCCTAAACCAGCAGAGACTCTGGACCGGGTCCAGTAAAGTAGGCTTTCAAATGTGATAGCCTGCTTTATTCCCAGTAGGGTGGTCGGATCCTGGCCGTGGTGGCGGCTAATCTGGGCTGTGAGTCGGAGACTTTTCCGAGTCACAGTCTAGACTAGCTGCCACCACAGCTGGGATCTATCCAGGATGAATATCTGCTGCCCAGGAACTGACACGATGGTGGTTCATGGGGTAAAGGGTGGTAAGGCAGGCCACTGTCATGTCTGAAGACACCCATAGTGCTGGAAGTAGTATTAAGAAATGTAGCATTACTTGAAAATACAAGTGTGGCCTAAATGGATTTTGTGTTTTTAGTGTTTGAAAATCCATTGTATAGTTTTAAAGTTCTGATGTTTTGAAATGCCCATTTTGGCAAGTGGGGAGAGTGAGAAAAGAGGTTTCACTGTCTGTTTCACTAACATTCTATTCTATTGAATGCAAGGAGATGAGCTTTTGTGAGTGGTACAGTTGTACAAATCTGAGTGACCTTTTACTGCAGTCAATTGTATGACATTTTATTGCACCCTGTTGTTTTATGGACTCCTGGGGAGTTTACTGCACCCTATTCTTATATGGATGCCAAGCAAATTCGCCAGCAGGTGTTTGCCCAACCAGCAAGGCACAAGGAATGCTGATTGGAAACAGAGACAACAGGAATACCAGTTGGAAGTAATGGGGCTTTCAGAATGCCAGTAGCCCTTAATGGGCAGTAAACCAATAAAATGGCAGATGCTTAACAAAGGGAATGGGGAGGATCTGAAATGCTGGGGGGAGGGAACTAAAAAAGGCCAGGTATGGGGGGAGTGATAAAGTCATGTAGAGGAAATGGAAAGGAGGGGAACTGGGTGGAATGATGGGTAGGAGGCTGTTTGGAGCATCTAGAATTATTGGGGGTGGGTGGGTTGAATGATGGATACGAGACCACCAGGAGTGGCTGGGGTGATGAGGGTCTGGGTGAAATAACGAGTAGGAGGTCTCCACGAGTAACTGAATGATGGGGGGCTGGGTGGAATGACATAAGAAGTGCCATACTGGATCAGACCAATGGTCCATCCAGCCCAGCACCTGTCTCTGACAATGGCCAATCTCAGTTGCTTGAAGAAGTACCCAACAGGTCATTACGGGTCAATCCATTCCCCGTCATTCACTCCCAGCTCCCAACAGTAAGAGGTTACATTCCCCAAACCTACCTGGCAAATAGCCGCTAATGGACCTATCCTCCACAAACTTGTCCAATCCTTTCTTAAACCTAGTTATCCCACTGGCCTTGACCACGTCTTCTGGCAGCAAATTCCACAACTTAATTGTGCGTTTCGTGAAAAAATACTTTCTTTTATTTGTTTTAAATCTGCTTTGTGTTAGTTTCATGGAGTGTCCCACAGTCATAGTGCTATTTGAGAAGGTAAATAACCATTCCTTTTAATGTTTCACACCACTCATGGTGTGAAACATATCCCCTCTGTTGTATCTTCTCCAAGTTGAAGAGCCCCATGCTATCCAGCCTTTTCATACGGAAGCTTTTCCATACCCCTTATAATTTTTGTTGCCCTTCTCTGTACCTTTTCTATTTCAACTATATCTTTTTTTGAGATGGAGCAACCAGAACGGCATACAATATTCAAGGTGTGGTCACACCATAGACTTCTTTAGTAGCATTATGATATTTTTAGTTCTATTCCTTTATGAATAATTCCTAACATTCTATTTACATTTTTGACAGCCACCACACACTGAGATGAAGATTTCAATGTATTGTCCACAATGACTTCAAGGTCCTTTTCCCGAGTGGTAACTCCTAACTTAGAACCCAGCACTGTGTACATAAAGTTTGGATTGTTTTTCCCTATGTGCATCACTTTGCACTTGTCTATATTAAATTTCATCTGCCACTTAGATACCCAGTCTCACAAGATCCCCCTGCAATTCTTCCATCTTCTCGTATTTTAACCCTGAATAACTTGGTATCATCTGCAAATCTGATCCAGATCATTAATGAATACATTAAACAACACCAGTCCGAATACATTTCCCTGGGGCATGCCGCTATTTACTATTTACATGTACAAGGACACTGGTAGTGGCTGGAATGATGAGGGGCTGGGTGGAACTACAGGTAGGAGGAAATTGGGTGCTGTTAGAGTGATGAGGGGCTGGGTGGAATAATGGGTAGGAGGCCACCAGGAGTGACTGGAATTGGAGGAGGGGGGTGGAACAGAGTGGAATGATGGGTAGGTGGTCTCCAGGAGTGGCTGAAATGATGTGGAGTTGGGTGGAATGAGATGTAAGAAGCGAGAGGGAGCAACTGGAATGATGGGAAGCTGGGCGAAATGACGGTTACAAGGACAATGAGAGTTGCTGGAATGACGAGGGACTGTGCAGAATGACAGATAGAGGAAACCGTGTGCTGCTGGAATGATGAGAGACTGGGTGGAATAACAGGTAGGAGGCCACTGGGAGTGACTGGAATTGGGAGGGGGGGGGGAAAGAGGAAATTGGGTGCTGCTACAGTGATGAGGGGCTGGGTGGAATAACGGGTAAGAGGCTACCAGGAGTGACTGGAATTGGAGGGGGGTGGGGTGAAACAGAGTGGAATAACGGGTAGGAGGTCTCCAGGAGTTGCTGAAATGATGGGGAGTAGGGTGGAATGAGATGTAAGAGGGAGCAGCTGGGAGGATGTGAAGCTGGGTGGAAGGGTACAAGAACAAGGACAATGAGAGTGTCTAGAAAGAGGCTGGGTAGAATCACACTATGAGGACACTGGGAGCAGCAGGAATGACAGGGGGCTGGGTGGAATGATGGGTGAGAACACACCCAGCAACTGAAACGCCAGGGAGCTGGGTACAGCAACCAAAATGACGGAGAGCAGACAGGACCCAGCCTCATCACCATCTTTCTATTTCCTCTCCATAGCTTCCTCACTTCCCCCCTACCCGCTGGTGAAGGAATAGAGTCAAGAGAGAGGCTGTAAGGAGTTAGGTGCATGGAGGAAATGATCCAATGAGGAAGGCTCTGCAAAGCAATCACACATTTCCCTCTCCTTTCCATGAATTTTAAGAGGCAGCTCCTGGGGGGAAGGGACCACTGCCTATGCCAGTAACATTTGGAGCTGAAAGGGAAACTCACTGGCTGGCTGCTCCTGTTGTGAGTTTCACCTGCTTAGGAGTTTACTTGGCAAGGCTACTGCTCCCAGTTTCGAACAAAACCCTCTGGTGAAAGCGACAAAGCTTGGGGCTGCAGGGGAACCTCTCCAAAAGGAGGGGTCTTCAAAGCAATCTCCCTTTCCTACACTTCCCCTCCCCCCAATTAAACTGTCCAAGCTGGGGCTGAAAGCAAAACTCACAGGGAGAATGGAGTCAGGGCAGTGGCAGGAAAGTATGTCTTAAAACCTTTTGTGGCTGCACAGAACAGAGGCTGTGGGTGCAGCCACACAAGATACTATCTCACTTTGGACAGCGTTATCCCACTTTGGGCAATGTTAACACGCAATACAGTGGCTCTTATGTCTGATGGGCCAGATATTCCTCCCTCTTCCCTGCCGTCTAACAGTTTATTTCAGGGAAGTGTTAGCTTGGGAGGAGTGCGTACCCTCTTCATTGCTACCTAACAGCTGATTGCAGGGGGAGGGGCCCTGAGAGGAGTGCATGCCCTCTTCCCCGCCATCTGACAGCTGATCATGGGGGAGGGTGGCCTGGGAGGATTATGCACCCTCTTCCCCACTGCCTAACATCAAATTGCAGGGGAGAGGGGCCTTGGAGGAGCTAACGTGCTCCTTCCAAGCCCTCCTCCCCAATGACCAGCTGTTAGGAGTTTGGGAGGAGCATGTGCAGTGTGCCCAGGACCTCCTGCTCTGTGATCCACTTTTAGGCAGATGGAAGGAGTTTGCACACTCCTCTGCCACCCGCTCCCCAGCTGCCTAGTGGCAGCCGACCCAATTTCCAGCCAGTGGAATCCAGACATCAAGCCCCATGTGACTGGCTCCTCGGCCTGCCCCAAGGCATGCAGGGGCTGGTGATGGCCACAGGGGGCTAGATCATGTGGCCAGCTTTCCCTGCTACAGCAATAGCCTGCCCTGGAGTAGGCAGGGGATCAGGCCTGCCCCAGCTTGTGTGGCTTTATCCTGTATGTGGTTACATGCATTGAGCAATTGTACGTGATTTCCATAGAATTCCTTCAGGCATGTAACAGAAAGCCTGGAGTTGCAAGGAAAACACTGGCAAAGAGGGATCTGCAAATCAATATCCCTCTTCATTCCCTCCTCCCCCTGCTGGTGAAATTGATGGAGTTGTCAGTTTCACCAGCAGGATGATTATATTTATTTATTACACCTGGGAGCAAAGTTTGGGCTGAAAGAAAAACTTGTGGGCTGGCTGTTTGGCTGCCAATCAAACTCAGGTTGGTCCTGCAGCAGCAGCGGGAATCTAGTGCATTCCCCTTTCAAAAAACAGGGAAATTCTTAGATTAAAAAAAACTTTCACTTTAAGAGAGGAGTTAAGACTTACACATTCAGCCATGCTCCAAAAAGCATGGCAATTTTAAGTTAAGGCTCTTGCCTTAACTTACATGCCATGTAAGCAGTAAAGAGGTTGTACAGTCTCACATATTTTGCTTGCTTCCAACTTAGGCTCCATGCATCTGCACTTTACTTGGTCTTTCAACCCAATCCTCTTCCTCTGCAAGTTGGGGCTGAAAGCCGCACTGAAGCTGAGGTGAGCACTAATAGGGTGAAGGAGATCTTAATTATCTCTACAAATCATCCAATTCCAACTAAAATAACCATCAGAAGTTGTCAATGCCAAGCTACAAGGTGGTTGCATAGGAAGCATCTCTCAGAAAAGGGAACAAAATCAAACTCCTCATTTAACCCATTAGGACTAAGGGTTTTAGCTTTACAAATCCAAAAAGCCTCTCTTCTTAATAATGTTTTATCTCTATTAACCACCTTAAAAGGTTATACTCTCAATAACCCAAAATAGAATATCAGTGACTTTATTTCATACTAATGAAATGCTGAACTAAAGGAGCACCTTTTTATATATTACTTTTATGCTCACTTATACGAATCTCAGCTTTCCTGTTGGTTTTGCCTATATGTAATTCATTTCATGGATATTTAAACCTGGGATTTGCTGTCATGGCACATCCAATTTTAGCTGGCTTTCAACAGAAGGACACCATTCTGATGAAGGGCTCTTGTCTGTAACTCTATTACTAGAGTTATAGAACAGCCTAACTTGGCTGAAAATGACGACGGTGTATACAGTTTTATACTGAGGGCAGGATTGTGGAACTTAGTCATACACAAGGAAAAAAAAATCAAATTAGTACTGAACGTTGGGTGAAAGTTTTTAATTTTAGAACTTAGGAACCATAAAAACTAGAAGGTTTTGCCCTACTGGAGTGTTTTATGAATCATAATTTTCTACAATCATCAACCACAACATGCATTAAATTATCAGATCTAGCTTTAGTAATAAGTATAGGCCAAGGTATTATCCCATCCCCACAATTGTGTTTCTAGGTACTACTTGCCATTCATAATAGGATGAACTTTGTTACCATTTAGGGTGTTTTTAAATGAGCAGGGCAGAGGGGGTGCATGGCCGCTGAGTGGCACTGCTATGGAGCATCCATTCAGGTGGAATGTGTGGGGAGGGATTTTAATGGACAGCTTCCATTGTAGCTCCCATGGCAGCCACTTTGCACTCCCCCTGCCACAGACCATGGGGGAAGGGGCAGCATGCCAGGCTGGCCTTTGGAACTGATGTGTCCCAGCATGAGCTCACAGCCAGTTCCTGTGACGCGCAAATGCCGTGTCCCCCACCCACAGTACCTAAGATGTGTATAAGAGACAGGCCTATGAATGATGAACCAGTCTGCTGGAGTGGGTGGCCACCCCAGTTCATATGGGCAGGGAGTACATGGCTGCTGGTTGCCACGCATCTTTTGGGCTTGCCCCACACAGAGCACTCTGGATTTCTTGGCAGTGATCCGTGAGTGGCCATTAGTGGGTGCTGCATGGCTCTGTGGAGTGCACATTCCCATGCTCCACCTTCAGACAGGTGGTCAGAGGAGTGGCTCCTGGGTGGCCATGCATGGCAGCAACACCCTTACTCTCAAGAGAAGCTTTTACAGTAACCTTCATATGTGAAACAAAAAGTGTCAGAGAAAGTATCAGATGTCATAGGTAAATACCTTACTATATTCCTTGATAACCAACATATTATCATCAGCAACACTAAAACACAATTTTTTTTACTAGCATATCTTTTATATGGGATTTTACTCCAGTAATTACAAGTGATCACTTATTTGAATTGTTATAAGTTGACATAATTTATTTGATATCAATCAAAATTCAAATCCAGCGTTTGTTTTGAATCGCATGTATTGGTATTGACACCGTAGTAAGAAAAATTCACTTATTTCCCAGTTTTAAAGTCATGGCATCTTACTCAAAATCATTCTGTTTTTGATAATTCACTATTATGAGTGACTGGTTCAGCAGCCTTTTGGTCAATGTTCTCACACTTCCTAAGTGCAAGAAAATAAGGATAGTCCAGCTGCAAGTCAAGAACACTTCCTTGTTTGACATTTTACATGCCTGCAGGCACAATGCAAAGTGATATCTGGTTCTGGGCTTCTTGTCATCCAAGTAATAATGGCAAGCTCCTTGTTTTGTAAATGTCATTCATGGCTTAAAGGGGGAAGGAGGCATTTATTCTAGGAAAAAGAGAGTGCCTCATTCTAGCAGCTTGGTAATTTATTTTGTTTGTTGAGCTGGGGTAAAGCACTGTGTGCTGGTGGCATGCTCTGCTCAGGCAACGAAAAGGATGCAAGGAGAACAGCCAGTATCAGACAGCACATTAGTGACATTCTGAGTTTAAAAATCATGGCATCCTACTCCAAGTCACTCTTTTTGGACAGTTCACTATTGTGAATGACAATCAGCAGCTTTGAGATAAACCTTGGCAATAGAAATTTCTCAAGCATAAAGAATGTTGAATGTTGCAGTATGAAATCTTTCCCAAAGTCTTTGAAAGCAAATAAATAAATAAATAAATAATATTGGCAGATATTTTGATCTCCCAGGCCCAAATCCACTTGTCTACTAGGCTACACTAGCTAATTGTATATTTTAAAGCCCTCTTGGGACTAGATTAGGTAAATATTCATGGAGCTATGGTCAAGAACCCTCCTTTGGTATGGAGTCAAAATTGATTGCCAGGTAACTTTGAATGTGCTGAGACAGAAAACTGCAAGATTTTTTTTGGAGAATAGTTAAAACACAAGGTGTCACAGGTACATAATAAATCTGCAAAGAGTAAATAGTGTCCTATTGCTAGAATGAAAAACACAACTGTTTTTAAGACCACATCACCCTTCCTCTTGTCTGTGCTCCTCAAGTCCCCCCCCCACACACCTTGTATCCTCTTCCCGTCACCCTAAATAAGTTTCTGGGTGTTTTTAGATTAGCACAACTGGAAGGATGTGCGTCCGTGTTCACTGAGTGGAGCGACCACAGAGCGCCTGTGAACGTGGAGTGAATGGGGAGGGATTCTAACAGGCAGCTCCCTGGGTGGCCATCATGCCTTCAGGTAGCCTCCACACACCCCAGCCAGCACAGACCGGACAGGCAAACAATTCATATAGGCGGCTGTTTCCCCTCCCACCCCAAGCCAGCAACAACCCCCACCCCAATCCCCACCTTCTGCCTTGACACACAGCCCCCAACACCATGGAAAGGGCTACAGCAGCAGTAACCACTTCCTGCCCAAGATCACAGGAGCTGGTGCAGCCACTGGCAGTCCAAGCCAACAACGGAGGCACATATTGAATGGGAGACCCAGGATGCTGCTGTGTGAGCTGTTGTCCTTCATGATGCTGGTGTGACTCTCGTGTCTTGCGAGAGGGGTTTGTTGTGCTTTGAGCCAGCATGGTGGTGTATTTCATGTGTGTGTCCTTTAAGAGCTCCCTAGAGGGCTCCTGGCAGGGCTGAAGATAGGATCAGGGAAGTGGCTGGCTGCTGACCTGTCTGCTGGCATGGGTGGGTGCCCCAATTTATGCCGCCTTGGGCATCTGTCCCTACACACCTTTTGGGCTTGCCCTGTATGGGGCACTCCAGCTTTTCCCCGGTGCCCCGGAGAGGCCATGTGTGGGTGCTGCGTGGGTCACGGGAGCATGCCTCCACCCACACCACCTTCACACAAGCAGTCCGGTGGGTGGACCTGCGTGGTTGCGTCTTGTCTAAAAACACTCTGTCCTTGCTTCTGCCCCCCCCATTTGTGATTCCCTCTAACTTATAGGAAGCTGATGAGCTAAGGGCATGACAGCTGTGCTCCTTCTCGGGCTCAAACCAGTCCCATCCTTCCGTACGAGAATCCCTGCCCCGATAGATGGATACAAGCTAAGTCTATGCTGGGGGGGAAGAAGTGGTATTGAGAAAAGACCTTCACAGTAAATGTTAGATAGCTACTGTACTTCACTGTAAAATCTTAGTGTAGACCTAAGTAGTCAGATATTCAGTACAGTTGTTATGTTGGTCCCATATAGTAGTATTACTTCAGTGCAGCTGGTTGTGATGACTCTGCCCTCCATTTCACTGCAACCAACTACATGGAAGTAAACCAAACCATTAATAACCACATTAGATGCCCAGTTCTTCAAAGATGTATGTGCACAACTCACTGACCAGGTATCTTCTTATAAAAAGCACACTTTTTTATTTGAGCAAACATAAGAATTTGCTCCTACTAAAATAGCAAACAATAGCATGGGTTGACAAAAGATACCTGCAGTGTAAATTGAAGCACAGAAAGGGCCTAGACCTAGAGAGATGGCCACTCTGGGAAAAAATGGTGGCCATTTTTTAATGAGATGAACCTCCACAGGCCAACCCATCCCACATGTATCTAGATGTCCATCTGAAGGTGAAGGTGGCGGGGGGGTGCACACTCCTGTGACCCACACACCACCCGTGCACGCCCACTCACAGAGCATTGGGGGAAAATCCAGGATGCTCCGTGCAGGGCTAGGTTGAAACGTGCATGGGTCCCTACCTGTCTCTTATACACATCTAGATGTGTATAAGAGACAGGCCCCCAACACCATGGAAAGGGCTACAGCAGCAGTAACCACTTCCTGCCCAAGATCACAGGAGCTGGTGCAGCCACTGGCAGTCCAAGCCAACAACGGAGGCACATATTGAATGGGAGACCCAGGATGCTGCTGTGTGAGCTGTTGTCCTTCATGATGCTGGTGTGACTCTCGTGTCTTGCGAGAGGGGTTTGTTGTGCTTTGAGCCAGCATGGTGGTGTATTTCATGTGTGTGTCCTTTAAGAGCTCCCTAGAGGGCTCCTGGCAGGGCTGAAGATAGGATCAGGGAAGTGGCTGGCTGCTGACCTGTCTGCTGGCATGGGTGGGTGCCCCAATTTATGCCGCCTTGGGCATCTGTCCCTACACACCTTTTGGGNATTTTCCCCTGCCCACAAAGTGCAAGTCCCAAACTATGGGACTCATCTCTTCTACCCTCAGAAAGCTGCTGCCTGGCTGCCATGGAGGGGTGTTGTCTACCTTGTCCAATGAGTGGGCCAGCCATCAGGCTAAGGCATTTTTGACCATTATCAAAGCCACCTGGACAGCAGCAATATTGCAGAAAGGTGGGAATCCTGAAAGCGTGGACAGCGCTATGTTTATTGCAGATACTGAGTGTGCATTCTCATGAGACGAAAAAATATCAAAACCTGTTTCGCCTGCTGCTGTTTTTAAATCTTTGGCAAACAACCCACAAGCATCAAGGCGCAAATCAAGGTTTAACAATTGTTTTATTTCCTTCTTGCATATTTCTCATAATGCGGGAATGGCCACTTCCCACTTTCAGTTGCTAGCCTCATAAAGACATGAAAATAACGAGGCACAGCATCATGGGATTGCTAGCACCAGTGTGGGCAATACCAAAGGCAAAACTGAAAGTGGGAGAAGCGAAGTGTGGAAAACAGTAAGGTACAATTGTTATCTCCCATTGGAAATTTTAAAAGCAGAAGAAAATACAAGTGTAAATGTGCCTTCAACATATATAGTGAGCAAATACTTCATTCTGAACAAGCAACATTGCTTTTCATTCAAGTTCATGGAAAAGTGAAGTAGAGACCTTTAAATATTGAAAAAATTGTAGGAAACAAACAAAAATCCAAGTGTACCTGTTTCTATTACTGCAATGTAAAACAGCAATTATACATTTGATATTCCTGACTGTATGGCACCTAGGGCACAATACTGATGGCCACTATCCCAATAAAAACAATCCGGTCCAGTCATAGTAGCACTGGTACCGAGGCTGTTTATATTTAATATTATGATAGTTCTTTTGTCCTCAAGAGTGATTTTGCTCTTCCTAAATAGGTAAGTATCAAGAAAGCTTTTCTCAACATTGGTTAATTTGACTGCTTAAGCTTGTGCCTTTAAATCAATCAATTTTGTTTACAGCTTTTGCTAAATAACTTTAAATCAGGATTCAGGATAATGAAAAAAAATCAAAATCAGGATTTCAAGAAATGATTGTTTTTTGAAATATTTTACATCCAGTGTTCTCATTCTTGCCACTTTGCATTTAATTGCAACTCCTGGCTGACTCACTACCGAGTTAGCTAGCTCACATTGTCTGGGCTTCTTGCCCCTCCCCACCCCGCACCTTTTGAAAATCTCTGAAATGAGACTTAGTACACAGGCCCTTAGCAAAGGGTTTTCCAGCTATCCTCACTGTCACTCAAACATAACAAAAGAATTCAAGTGTGGGGCCAGAGAGTTGCCTTTGGTTGTTTGGTCTTAAAGCTCTCCAGTATTAGAAAGCAATATACCCAGAAACCTGGAAACTTAACACAAATTAGAAACATTTATTTTACTCAACTTGGCAACTAAATGTCAACTTCTAAAATAATAATGTACATAGTTTTGAAAAAAGTGGAGGTGCAGTATAAGAGCAAGGGAAGGTATGTATGTCCATAGATATTAGATAGCCTTTTGCTTCCTTTGAAAAGCTGAAGTCTTGTCATATTGTAGTAGAGACAAAGTAGTTTGAATTATATCTTTTATTGGACCAACTATTGTTGGTGGAAATGTGCAAGCTTTCGGACCTCACAGGGTCTTTCCTCAGGCAAGTAGGAATCAGAACATATCTTAGCGTGAGAGTTAACAGTACCAGTTAGAAAGACACCTCCCAGATTGAAAACCCAAGGATCATGGAACCCTGCAGACAGTATAAAAATCTGGCAGACTCCCTCGCCCTCTCAAATGGGAAAAAAGCCAAAATGAGTAACTTTAGCCTGCGGAAGGAGTGCTACGCATGGGAACCTTCACGCTGCCAACTATAAGCTAGTTGTAAACAGAGCGGAGAGGGAAGAGGCAGAGACCAACACTCCTCCTGCTCCCCACCAAATCGGTGGGTGAAGAAAACGGGACAAGCCACTCCACACCACCAAGGTCTCCACAAAGACCAGCCCCGCTGCCCCGAACGCTGCCTGCCATGTGGGGGGGGGGCGCACACTCTCTCCCCGCTGCTTCCTGTGGGGCTGGAAGGAGAGCAGTTTCCTGGGAAGCGCAAGAAGTTAGACGCGCCAAATCCAAATTCCCAAACCGGCTGCGCTTCCAGGCGGCGTGGCGAGGAAGAGGCGGCTCGGGCTTCCCCAATGGAGGTGGAAAGGGATGTCAGCGGGTTCCCCCACACGCACGACAGGAGCCCCTTTCGCCCCCTGGGGTAGGCGCCCTCAATCTCCGATCCCTAATCCCTCCTCCCTCGGAGACGGCTACCCGCAGCTGCGCCTGCTCTCACCAGTCCGGGCTGGAGGGGGACGGTCCTATCGCCTGCTCGCATCCTGCTTGCGCCCCGCTAGGGGAAGCTCAGCCGCATCGAACCCGCGTCGCTACTCGTCAAGCGCCGCCATCTTGTGTGCTCCGCGCCGCATCCTCCTCCGCTTACACAGCAACCGCCCCCTCGGCAACGTCAGCATGGCGCAGCAAGGCCGGCCGACCTCCCTCTTCGCAGCGGGGATCTCCCTGGACTCTGCTGCCCCGACCTCCGCGATATAAACCTCTCGTGCAGCCGCTTGGTTCTGCCAGCTTGGTTTCCAGAGAAGACGGCGAAGCATCCAACACCGTGAGGCAAGGAAAAATCCCTCCCAACCTATCCCCGCCAGACACACTGTCCGGAAGGGTGCTGGGCAGAGGGAAGCCAAACGATAAGCTACTTAGACCTATTAAGTAGCTGTACGTTTTCATTTAGAAACAGGTAGCCCAAGCGCATAACTGTGTTGCCTCACTTGATTCTACCAGCAGTGACTTTGACCGACCGTAGCTATCGGTACCGTGCACAACATAACGTTATCGTTAAATCATAATGATTTATTTGTAAGAAAGGGCAGCTAGCTTTACCGGGGTTGGGGGGTCCGCGGTGTTTCATTCACTCTGCAAGAGAGACGGTGCCTGCCGTAGGTCTGTGGCAACCCCCCCTTGCCATGAGTTACTCCCGAACGTAACATTATGCAGCCCCTTTCCTTGGCTGTGAACATACTTCCAGTGATTTTAATCCAGTGATGTGTGCTCCGCGTCGCATTCAGTGGATCATCAAGGGGTGCACCCCGAGAATTCAAGCTTTGAAGCGTCCATCCACTAAAGTCAATGGGTGCTTAACTATTGACTTCAGTGGATGAAGTCGCTGAAGACACTTTTGCTGCCGTAAGTGTCCCATTAAAGTCACCATTAAAGTCATCAGGACTACTTAAAAGGTTGTAAGCACTGCATAAGTCCTAACAGTATGAAAAAAATTCACACACAAGCACACACCACACTTTTTGGGGATCCATCTTGTTGATTTCAACCAAATGGAGCAGAGGGTACAAAATAAGTAGCTTTTTTAAAAAACCAAATAAATCAGTTTTGCAACAAAAGATATACTAGAGGGGGAGTTCCCAAAGAGTAGCCCTGTTAGTCTATAGCTCTTAAGACAGCAAAAAAGAGTCTTGTGGGCTTGTGGCACCTTAAAAACTAACAAGAAAATCTCTTTATTTTGGCATGAACTTTTCTCAGCAAAAGCTGTCTTCCTCAGATGCATGAAGTGGCCTGGAAGTTGGCATCTGGGGAGATACAGCTTCTTTTATATCCCCACAGATCCTATTGACTGACTTTGAATACTGTCCCCACTTAGGAATCCAGGCTTCATTAGTTCATTAGCTTGGCATTAGGACTTGTTTACTTGGTAGATGTTTATATCTAATATAAACTGATATACGTACCAATTTAGGTATAAGGAGAGATGGAAGTCAAGAAAATATGCTCTTGTCCCCCCATACTGACAGTTTTAAATGATCAGTAACTCCCAATGCAGGAAACTTGTATCTTCTCCATTATTTCCAGTGGTTTGCATTCCACTGCATCACCATACAACTTTAACATTTCTGGGTGGTTTTCCGCAGTAATAAGGAAGTAACATACAGAAGTGTTTCTATTGATACAATATGAGTCAGGGAAACATGTTTGTCCTTTTACCTATAACTCTCTGAAGTGAGTATGCAAAGAGCAATACTGATAATTTCTCATAGATACAAAAAAATCCTCTGCAGGAATTGACCATGTCTGTGCAGGGGGCATACCAGTCATGTACAAGGTTTGCGGAGGGACAGCAGATGTGTCAGGTTACAGTGGGTGCTTGGTGTCATGCTCCCCACCCCCACTGGCTGTTTTTAAGCAAGCATGGCTGGGGAGGGGGGGTCTGTGTGCACTGAGTGGGATGGCCACAGACTGCCCACCCATGTGAGCTGAGTGGGGAGAGATTCAAATGGGTCAAATATGTGTGTGTGCCTGTACCCACACACATTAACCTTCCCCCACATGGGGCAGTACTGATCTTTCTCTGATGCTCAGTGAGTGGCCATGGGTGGGTGATGTGTGGGTCATGGGATCATGTACACCCCCCCACGCTGCCTTTGGGTATGTGTAGGATGAATGGAAGTTGGTTCAATAAATATAATTTGAACTACTCTGTCTCCATTTCTATGTTTCTTGCAGGTTGGATAGTTGATCAATGATAGTAGTATCCTTGCCCAGACAAAAGAAGGGTCTCTTTTTATTCCTCTCATTATTGGGCAATGTGACTTATTTTTCTGACCCAACATGCTGTAAGATGTCACAATTGTCACAATATCCTTTTTAGCACATCCCATCCTGTGAAGTAGTCTCGCCTCTTTCTGCAGCTTTGTTATCCTACTTAGGAGTGCTACTTTTCTAAGTATATTTTTTCTAAGAAGCTCATGGCAAGTGTATTTAACTTTTAATAATAAATCACTTTTGTGATTTTTATGTAAAGGTTGAAGGACGCAATTCAATTCCCATTGAAGTCAAGTGGGTACGGTCTTGTACGCATACTTGATCTCTCATAGTTTGCAGTTGTTATAACCTGTGAGTGATAAATTTCTTACAATTTCTTTTTACAGCCAAGCTATTTGTCATATTACCAAAGTCATTTAAGTTGTTTTCAGTGAAGAACTCTCCAGATAATCACCTGGATAGTTTGTATCTTGACCTTTTACAATTACATTGTGTACATCCAATGTTTTGTAGATATAAAGTAGCATCTGAGACAAAGTAGCTCAGAATTGGTTATCTAAACCAGTTTATTTTTAAAATTGCCATGAATACAAATATCTAGATAGTCCATCATAAAAAAGCAAGAAAAAAAAGGCATCTCTTAAAAATAGCATATCTTCTTATGACTGTAGAAGTAGAAGAAAGCTTTCCTTCTGGAAAAAAACCAAAAAAACCAAAACCACGTTATTTATTTTATTTTATATTTTTATTTTATTAGAACGCTTGTTATTCCTGTTCTTATATTTAAATCTAATAAAATCAAATGGATTAGATGTATTTTTAAAGAAATGTCAATTGCATTTATTGCATTAATAAAATTGAGAAAACATTCACCTAATCCACTTTTGCAGTTTCAGATTTTAAAGCGGCTGCAGTAGTGCTTTTTTGAGGCTGGCTTCGGAATTGCATGGAAAAAATTAAAATGTTAAGCCTTCACCAAATATCAACAGAGCATACCTCTCAAGTGTCCTGGATTTTCCAGGACACCCCTGATTTCATACCCTCTTTTGTTATCTGTCCCACAGTCCTGGAAAACTGATGAAAAATCCCTCATTAGAAGGGTGAGGGAGAACAATTTGCAAACCATCAATGGAGACTATGGGTGTTTTCAGAAAAGCACCTCTCAAAGCATTAACCATGCATTACTCACACATTACCCACTGGTTATCCAGCGGGTAATGTGTGGGTAATGGATGAGGAGGCGCTTGTCTGAAAACACCCAATATGTTGGATTCTCCACCCTGAAAGAGCTAAGCAGGTTTCTCCAGGCAGCCCAACCCATGCTATAGATAAGGGACTCTCTATTGTCCTCTACTTGTTTACTCTTAATTTCTCTTTTCATTGCAGTTTTTGGAATTAAAGCCAAAAAACACAACAACCCCAAAATGCACTATTTGGGAGCATCATTGTAAAGCTAGAACTTCTAATCTTTCCTCTTTGGAAAAAATCAGCAGGTCAAAGCTTCAGATCTGAAACTTGTCAGGGGCTGATGTGATTTTTTTTTTTTTAAATTAAGATTCCTTTTTAAAGCAATAACAAAATCTCAGACCAGCTTCTCCATTAGGCTAATCTGTCAGAGAGAATTCACACAGGAGGAGAAAAAGTTGGAGTAGTGGCAAAGTTTTACAGACGGGGGCTGTTTAAACTGTAAAACTCACTTGGGGTGTGGAGACCAGGTAGTTAAATGAAGTATTGGGATAGAGCTTGGATGTAAAGGCTGGCAGGATAAGGGTTTGTATGGCTTATGAGAAAAGTTATTGTATGAGTTATCTCCCCCACCTAACTTATAACTTACTATCTATATGTTGCTAGCCCTATTTTAAATACTTTTATATTGTATTGAGTGTTTTAAATTGTTTTTATTGTATTTTATTGTTGTAAGCTGCCCCGGGCTGCATGGCAGGAGGGGCGGGATATAAATTTATTAAATAAATAAATAAATAAAATAATAAAATAAATCAGGGGTGCACAACATAAAGCCCCCTGGGCCGCATGCAGCCTGCCTTTGCTTTTTTGAGGCCTGCTGTCAAATGGGTCTCTGTTATTGTGTGCGGCCCGGGCTGCCACGGCCCCGCCCGCAAGCCGAGAGGAGCCTTTCCCTGCAGCACTCGAGGCTGGAGCCAAGCAAGTTCAGGGAGCCAAGCCTTGGGCAGTGGAGGAAGAAACATGGAGGGGCCCCCAGCCACCCGTGCAGAGCAGAAGCTGTGAGTGCGAGGGGGGAGCAGAGCTCTTTCTTGCTGCTGCCGCCGCTGCCTATGTCCCTGACCCCAGCTCCTTTACACTGCTGCTTCTGCCGCTGCATGGATTCCCAGCTCCTTTGCGCCACTGCTGCCAGAGGTGGGGAACCCCCTGATGTCATCAGGACAGAGTGGGAGAATGCCAGGGCCTAGTGATCCCTTCTGCCTGACGACCCTCAGAGTTACTGGGATGGGAGCACTGGGGTCATCAGGGCATGGGGGTGGGGCACACCGAGACACAGGTTGGTGGGAAGCAGGGCTGGGAGGTGTTTTACACCAGGTTGTGCCAGTGCAGGGAGGTGTGGGCCTCCTCACTTGTATCCTGGTGCACCTGCCTCCCTGCTCAGGTAAGCCCCCTTTACGTTCCAGAATGCCCCACCCCACAGCCTAGTGATCCCAGTTTTCCAATGCCAGTAGTTCCAGTATGCCCTATCACCCCAGGTCCAGAGACCCTCCCCAACCTACCTGCTTTGTAGCCCTGGTGATACCCCAAACTCTGCTCCTTTTCCCTCCAACTGTCCCAACTCATCCTTCCTCCTCCAACTGCGTCAAATCTCAGAGAAGGTTGATCACTTTCTGAACGCCACTTTATTTTGACGTGCCAGCTTTGGTTTGCCATGTGGTGGCACTGGTTTCTGTTTTCCCCTGCATACCCTGTCCACTAGGTTTGTGGGGGAGGTGTCAGCTTTGTTTTGCCATGTGGTGGCACTGGTTTGTGTTTGCCCTTGAAGTTTGCCCCTGCAATGGGTTCTTTGGGATGTAGGCTTGAAATTGGACCTAATTTGCATGTGTTTTTACATTCACACAAGGTATGCAAATTAGGGTTGGAACTATGCAAATTAGGGGTGTGTCCATGCAAATTCTGGGCAGGGTTATGCAAATTAGGGGGTAGGCCACATGCGACCCAGGGTTGGGTCCGGTCCGAATTTTCCAGCCCTCAGGATGAATCAAGTTGAGCTCCCCTGTTCTAAATATAAAAACTAAACAAAAAAAATACAAATACTACAGCAGGGTTGGGGACCCTTTTCGCTGACTCCCTTACCTTGAACTCAGTCTTTTGTTGCTTGTGAGGTAGGAACTGGATCCAGGGCCAAATAAAAACCAGCTGTGGACTGCATTTGGCCCGTGGGCCTGAGGTTCCCCACCTGACCTACATCAAACCAAGTTGGGTCCAAGGTCCATGTTTGTCAGGACGCTGGTCTAAAACTATCTCCCTTGGGGCTGTTTGGCAGGGGCCAGTTACCCAGCACCACTGCCATTCCTGGGCTTAGGCCTTGGGTGTATTATGTTGGTCCTCCTTGTGCCTGTTTGGCCACCCCCACCGCTTCCTGATAAGCCCCTACTCTCCTTCCTGGTTGACTGCTGGCCTATATTTTCAAAGATCAATCTGAAGCCATGGGAAGGTGGGTGGATCATCTACTTATTCCTTCCTGTCTCCCTTGGCACCTGTGTTGTACTATGCTGACTGATGGATCTGTTCCCTGCTTCTTGGTCTGTGTTTCTTTAGACTGGCTTCTTTACTCTGACCCTTTGTTTTGGACCTTCACTGACCCATCTACATGAATCTGCTCTGCCTGCCTGTGTATCCTGCCATTGTCAGTCCTTCTGTTCCGACGTCCTATCCATTATCTGTTTCCTGCCCCTCCAGCATGTCAGCCTGCCTGTCTTGCCTTCCTGGTCTGTGTGTTGGGTCCTAGTTTTGCCTATGATGCCCTGGACCCAATCCCTGCACTCCTGAGAATATTAAGTCAAGACACAAAAGAGTTTATCTATGAAAACAGGAGTGGGTACATGAAGTCTGCATGAGGACAGTAATAATAAAATATAATGTATATAGGTTAACCTTGAACAACTTTATGATTCAGAATAAATATACAATGTTTCATAATACATATATTTTATTTCTAAAATAGCCTAACATTCGGAAATCAAATAGGAAAGAAAAATAGGGCTCAGAGCAGGAGGTGACCAAGGTTTAGGCAAACACTTGTGTACTTACTCTACTTAAGGGGGCTAGTCAAATGCTTAAGTATATGCATAAGCATTTGTGGAGGAAGACACTACCTCACTTACAACAACTACAGGAAGTTTAATTGATTAAAATCCACATTGAGCAAAAGATTGATATGGCTTCTGTGCTATCAAGGCCCTTGGGGGGGGGGGGGGAATCATTTCTCAAGGGCTTTATCCAGCTTCCATTCAAATCAATAGAGCACCTATTGACTTTGGTAGGACTTTGATAAGGCTTAAAGTCAGAAAGAATGTTATGTTTCCTCTTAAGAAGAAAATAAAGTAGAAAAACCTTAGGTATATAAGATTCCTGAGCTATTAAGTGCTTTAAGTGTTCTGCAGTTTTAAAAACAGAACAAAAATACTGTGAATTACTTACTAAAAATGCTCACTAAACATGAGTAAGACTGTTAATTGAGTTGCCAGATATGTCCCAAAGATCTTAAATTTTCTGCATAAGAATTAAAGGAGACAGAAATAATTAGTTCTGGTGCAGATTTAAATGAGCCCCGTCTTTAGGAAGATTGCAGCACTTCTCATTGAATTTTCCAACTTTGAACATCTACTTCATATTGCTTCTTTTTTGTTTCTTTTTTTCATGCATGACCAAGAATTAATTTAGTTTAAGAGTTACTGGTAACGGTGAAAATTAAACGGTGTTTAAGAAAATTTTGAATTTTTGCCTTTCATGTTTTCTTTAGTTAGGAAGTAAAATAGAAAGTATATTATATATACATTAAGATACCATGCTACTAATTTGAAGTTATAGACTTCTGATATTTTATATCTTTTGATTACTTGTTTGATTTCCTTTTCTTTGTTTTTTTCTGTTTTGCAAGCTTATGGAAGTCTGCAGTAACACAAATATTTCTACCGAATAGACTCAGACTCTTCCATATTCTTCCAATGTATCACATAAACTCTCACACTTTTGAGCAAGCCAAAAATAAATTTTAATGTTATAAGAATGATTCAACTAAATTTTCTACTATTCTTTAGATGAACATCTTTAAAATGAACAAAAGTCTCATTTCAAAATTCATAAATTATGTTATTGTCATTTAATGCCAAATACAATGCATACAAATTCCACCTTGCTGTAAGTCAGTACTGCTGTACTATGCAGGGCAGTCAGTTGCACCCCAGCTGGGCTGGACTTATTTGTAAATATTCTCTGTATTAGCAGGATCACTTTATATATGCATATGTGCTAGAAGCATACATGTGTAGTATGTCTGTGTATCTTATTTTCTTCTACACTCTGGATTAATACATTTTCAGTAATAAACTTCATTCTATACATGCGGATGATTGAAAACCAGTCTTATTTCCTGTATGGCCTTTAGGAGCTAAAACATCCCTTAACATGCACATTATTTTAAAAAATGTTTACATTGGGCCTAATGTTTAGCATAGAGACTGGCAAACAAAGATATCTTCATGTTTTTGGAGATAGTTTTAAGCACAGGAATGTTGCTTTTGCTTATGTTTTAATTGTGGGCTAGCTTCGATTGGTTCCATACCTTTCTGTCTGCCATTCCATAATCATCATGGTAAGAAAAAAAAATACATGTTATTCCCTGATGTGATCACCAATTTCTTTTTGCACAGTAGAAAGTAAATTGTTATTACTTTTTTGCCACAGGCAATGCACTCCCATTTTTCTCCTTAAAGGGCCATTTCCCCAAATGCCTCTCCATGTTTATCATCACAACTTGGGGGCTTGCCAATATACCACATGGTGAGCTCTTTTTCCCCCCTAATGGCTTGATCTGCTTTGTAATTCTGTTTTCACATGAAACATTTGTGGGTTGAATTCTGCCATCAGATATGTCTGTGCAATTTCAACGGAAACAAGTGGGTGTTATACGCTCAGTGTGTAGAGTTTAGTCACTCATTGCTGCCATGACTCTCATGATGAGCACCCTGCCAGCAGCTGCTCAAACTGGGAAAAATCTGAGCCTACTGTAGGCAATGCATAGGGTGCTGCCACCTGCCCGTGTGCATGTGGGATTTCACACAGGCCCCACTCCATGCATTAGATATGGACATGTGGAGCATGCCCCTTGAATTGAACAAGTTATTCTATGGTAAACCAGCAGACAAAATGGAAGACAGATGTGTGTTTTCACTAGCTTGTGTTGCTACTATATTCTTCATTAGTTCTAGTTTCTTGAGATCTGGCAGCTTTGCATTAAACTAGACTTTACTGACTTTTAAAAGTCACCGTATGTATATATTAGGCAGATACTGGAACTGGACCAAGTTCATTGGCCAATCATGTTTTTACCTTATTTTGGCCTAATGCCTACATTCATGGTACTGACTGAAAAATGAACACTCGGTTCATTGTGATTTATAAGTTCAGCACTGCTGTCTCTGTTTGCAAGTTAGAGCAAGATGCAACTGACTGAACTGTTTGTATAACTGGAAAAGGTAACATATGCAAACAAATTTGGAATTGTTGGCACTGCTGTTACTATTACTGTGAAAGGTGCACTGGCAATTCTTCTGTCTTCAGATGTAAATATCTGTGAGAACACTGTTCTTAAATAAAGCTGTAGTACAATTCACTGACGTTTAGCCAAAGAATGTCTTTGTCTGAAAGCTCTTAAGTGATACAGTAGGATTTAGTTACAGACTTTGCATTTGTTTTCTCAACCAAATGTGAAGCAATAATAAAGTGATCTGTAGGATAAAAAGATTTTATTTTGTTTTTGTTTGAGTGTCGGAATTAACAATTGGAGCTTGAGTGTTTTAGATTTCAATCTGAAATTAGTGGTTTAAAGACAACAATGAATGGTTTTCATGGTTGTCGGTTCTGATTAACGTAACATTAAACTCTCGAGTACAGTATATTACACAACTACCATGTTTTAGAACTGGAAAGATCAAGTGTGTAAAACAATGAAAACTTAATTTTTTGGCATCCATAACATTTTAAATATATCATTATTTATTTTATTTTTGTAAACTTACGTGTCTCTTTTTTGTGTTTGTCAGCTTGTCTGATAAAACTAATTATGTAATGTGTTTTCTGTAAATTATATCCATAACACTGGAATATGAAACTATTGAGTGATTTATGAAATATAAGGCTTAGTTAGGCTGCCACTTCAATGAATAAGGAGCCCGAACATTCTATAATGTGCAGCAGTGCTAGAAGTGTGAACTGGGGGTGTTTTTAAATAAGACATGTCCATGCATGGCCCCCCACTGTCTACATGTCCGACTGCTAGTTTGAAGTTGGTGCCTGGGGAGGCGCGCTCCTGTGACCCATGCACCAGCCACCCATGGCCACATACGCAGCATTCCTGAAAAATCCAGAGTGTCCTGTGTGGCCCAGGGTGATAGCCTCCATGAATGGGGCAGCTATCCATTTGAAGCCCTCCCACACACTTCCGGTGCGCAGACGCCTCTTTGCCGCCCCATATACCGACCATGGACCCCCGCACCCACTGTTCTCATTTAAAAACACCCTGGAAATCCATATACGTCCCCCTTGTGTGGGGAATGTACAAGAAAGCACAAAGAGAGTCGGGGGAGCATGGTTTTGGATCACACAAAATCACACAAAAAAGGCTTACGTCTGCATTTCTGCAGTAATGTGGCATCTAGGTGAAAAATAAAGTTCATTCCCTTTTTGATTGTTGTGTAATTGCAGAATATAGGGAACCCTGAATATACCACCCATTTCCCAGTATTCTGCCAATATAGGACATATTAACTTCCAAACTTTCCTGCTAGCCAATTCATTTATTTACCCTCAGGCCATCCTTTTTGTGTAAATTCATATTCTGGTCAGTAAGAATGTATGTATTGTAATGCATTTAATAATATTTTGATTTTGAGACCATTTTACAGAAATATTTGCACATTGGTAATAAGCAAAGTAGAGATGGAAAATTTTGACTTCCAGCTTGCCTCTTCTATGTGAATGCATATCCCTTCCCTATACTAAATTCACACAAATTCCACAGGTTGCAAATACCATCTGCTTGTGAGGTTTTTACAGGTAAGGCATGCAGAGAGTTGTTCTCGGTGACTGTCCGATGATTATGGAACTCCCTCACCTTGGAGGTTCGTTTAAGCCCAAACCTGTTCATCTTTCAGAAATATTTCAAGACCTTTTTATTTGGCGAGGCCTTTGGCAGGGAGAGATATGGTTGGGTGGGAGTTAGGGGAAGCATTGGGGGGTAAGGGGACTTTTAGATGCTTTTATTATTTGTAAGCTGCCCTGAGCCTCGATGGGAAGGCAACATATATATTTAAATAAATAAATAAATTATATCACCACCGGCTTTACCTTGACTATCTCTCCCCTCATAGGCCAGTTAAGCCCTAACCTGCCCTAGGGTGATGACCAGTGGCAGGGTGCCAGCTAGCCGTGGACCCAGTCCTAAATGGACTCGCCCACAGCACCCTGTCATCCTAGGTTCTATAAACATACATTATTATTATAATTATTATAAACATTTATATAGCGCCGGCCATGTGCCTGGCACTGTACAGAACAGAAATAGACGCGGTCCCTGCCTGTAGCTTACAATCTAAAAGACAAGGAGCGGGAGACAGGGAGAGGGGACAGTGGGAGAGACAGGGGAGAAGACAAACAAACATTCAGGCAGATGCAAAGTCTCAGGTGCGTGTGCTTGGCTTGGTTACAATCAGGTTGGTTGCAGCAGGCTGCAGAGGAGGGCAAACATTAAGTATATGGGGAACGACTAGCAGGCAATGGGAAAGGCGGTGAGGAAAAAGTGGGTCTTGAGGAGGGATTTGAAGGAGCGGAGGGAGGGGGCAAGGCGGATGTGGGTAGGGAGGGAGTTCCAGGCATGGGGGGCAGCGAGGGAGAAGGGTCAAAGGCGGTTAGGTGAGCAGGAGAAACGAGGGAGAGTGAGGGAGGGGACAGAGGAAGAGCGGAGAGCGCGTGCAGGAGTGCGTAGGGA
>QEPC01002093.1:692912-715505 GCA_003113815.1 Sphenodon punctatus | reverse complement strand
GGGTGGGGGGTGTCCCCCCTTCCACCCGCGCAGCCTGGGAGGGGGAGGGGGAGGGAATTAATTTATTTCATTGATTTCAATGGGGACACAGCGCCCCATTGAAATCAATGAAATAAATCCGGTACCGGTATACTGGATTTAATCCGGGAATCTGGTTTTCAGAGAACCGGGAACCGGTAAATCCAGTAGCCGGTAATGGGCCCGGGGTCCCACCTCTAATGATAATACCATCAACTGGATTTACGGCTGGTTAAAGAACTGTACTCATCAATGGCTCCTCATCAGTTTGGAGGGAGGTTTTGTAGTGGGTGCTGCAAGGCTCTGTCCTGGACCCAGTACTGTTCAACATCTTTATAAATGCCTTGGATGAAGGAGTAGAGGGAATGCTTATTAAATTTGCAGATGACACAAAAATGGGGGAAAATTTTTGTCGGGGATGCTGTGGATTTGGACTAGATGAACTCTGAAGTACCTTCCATCACTATGATTCTATGACCTTTTGAAGGCTTTAACCCTAAGCCTAAAATATATATAATATTTTATTTGTTTTGGCCATAGGTCACAACAATATACAAGGTCATAGCAGTAAAAGCTGAACATAACAAAAATTGCATTAAATTACATTAAGGAACAAAACAACACAAACTGGCTGACCGGGTTTATTCAGTCAGTATCTGTAATTCAAGAGTAATATTAAGCAAAGCAAAAAACGTAACAGTTTAAAAATAAACTTAAATGTACAAGAGTTTTCTTAAAATACACACAAAACCCCAATTCAGTACATGTAATGTATGTACTAAATTCCTTACCATACATACTTCATTTTTAGCAATAACTAAACTTGCACATTTTACAATTATGAAACTCATTTATCATCGTAATTTGACAAGGAACAATTGTGTCAGAGTAATTTAAGTCTGTTATTTACATGTATGCAAATTATGACCATTCGTACAATGAAGTAAAGAATGTGAGTGTAGACATTATACAATTCGTTGTACACAATGAAGCTATGTAGAAACAGACTTAAATTACTCTGACACAATTGTTCCTTGTCAAATTATAATAAATGAGTTTCATAATTGTAAAATGTGCAAGTTTAGTTATTGCTAAAAATGAAGTATGTATGGTAAGGAATTTAGTGCATAAGTATCATTTAGTACATAAGTACCATTTAGTAGATAAAATATGCGCCCATGGTGAGTGGGGGTGCGTGTAAACAAGGTTCTTTTAGATGGCTCTGAACATTCTCACAACACCCACCCTTCCAGCCCGTGTGGAATTTTTTTCTTATATTCCTAGAAAGGGTTGAAAGGAACTGTCATTTTGAGGGGGAGAGTGCTTTTTATACTAGAGGAGCTCGAGACCATGCAGTCATGCAGTCTATTATTTGGATAGGATGGGCATGCACAACCCAGTTGTGAGAATGTTGGGAGCCATCTCGAAGAACCTTCTTTACAAAGCAACAACCTTCTGATCAGCACGTGGGGAGGGATCTGTGTCCTGCTGCTGCTGCTGCTGCTGCTGCTGCTGCTGCTGCTGGAGCTACTAGGAGGGAGAGGAAGTTGAGGGATGGGGACAGGAGCCAGGGAGGGGTGGCAGAACAACTTATTGGGGGAGAAGCTGGCCTGCTGCCCAGCCATGCAAGCCCCCCTGTGGCCCTAGCAAGCTGTGCTGACTCCGCTTTGCCTGGGGGGGGGCAAGGAGAGCGAGGGTGGGGGGGGCAGGTATGTTTGTCTTCCAGCACAGTGCACAAGCCAGGGGGAGACTATAATAGTCAGCGGTTACAGAGTTCTGCTCCTCAGCGCTTCGCTAATTACAGAGCTTACAGGGGGACGGATACAGCCACTTCCTGCTTTTGGACAGGAGAGAGGAGCTCAAGTGCGCATGCGCGAACCAGCAGAACTGATAGTTTATCACTAATAACTCGGTTTTGGCTGCATCAACCATTATCATATTTCAGAAGCACTTGTTATTGATCTCATTCTCAAAGCCTGTGAAGTTTGGGGGCTCAGCTCATCCAGGGGGAGGAGATATTGATGATTCAAATATGCAAGGACGGTGTGCATTTTGACCACAAGCAATTAATGTTTAAGCAGTTATAACATTTTATTTTCCTAATGGATTTTTTTCAGTTTGTGGATATGATGGACCTCACAACTTACAGCCATGGTTAAATTTTTAGAAATGTAGGTCAAGCGGTTTCCTCAAAATTGGGGCTTCAGCAGTCCCCTGCTTATAAAACCGTGGCTGTACATTTTAAAGAATTAACCCCATCCAAAAATGGTAGGACATACCATATTTCCTAAGAAGAATTGTCAGCCCTGGATTTAGCCCCAAAAATACACCTATGAGCATCAAGGGCATGAGCCAAATTGGTCACTTTCAATATAATCTGATCTTTTGGATTAGCCAGCAAATAGGACAGTTTTAATGTTGTATCCCAGTGCTACTAAGTGCTTTTCACTACTAAGAGAGGGGTAATTAATTTGGTTTGTATCTCTGCTGTGGCCATACAGCCAAATAAATAATGGGGAAGATCCTCAATCTGTCCCAGGCCACAAAAGAAAAACCTGAGATTGTATGGAATCTCTATATCTACCTTCCAAAATTGCTGAAGGCATCTGCTGGAACCTTAATAGCGTCAGGACCCTGTGTATTGTAAAATTGCTAACAGTGGTCAGGTAGTGTTCAAGTTGATGCTGTGATTTAAATTTGCAGTACCATGGAGCGGTTTTAGCTAAAGGAAGAACAGCCAAATCAGTTTGCATATAAATATCTCGTACCCAGTTTAATTATTACCCTAGTCTTGCCCTGGTCAAAGCCTTGAAAGAATTCAACAGAAAATTCTGCTGATTTTATTTATTTATTTGAATCGTTTTCTATCCTGCCCCTCCTGCTCCAGGCAGCTTGGGGCAGCTCACATCATAAAACCCCATAAAACCCATAATACAATAAAAAAGAAGAAAAACAGAACCAAACCCCACCCCCAACCCTAACCCCCACCCTACACCCCATCTCCCTTGCCAAAAGCCAGGTGGAACAACTGGGCCTTGGCCGGGAGGGAGTTCCACAGCCTAGGTGTGGCCACTGAGAGTGCCCTCTCCATAGTGGCCCCCTGGGGGACCTCGAGAGGTGCGCTCCCAGCAGACTGCGGAGGTTGCTCCAAGGCACGGGGAGTGAGGCGATTCCGCAGGTAAGTCAGGCCAAGGCCATATAGGGCTTTATAGGTCAAAACCAACGCCTTGAATCGGGCCCAGAAGACTATTGGCAGCCAGTGCAGAGCCCAGAGCACAGGTGTAATGTGCTCATGGCGCCCTGACCCCACAAGAAGATAGGCCGCTGCATTTTAACAATCTCTAGGTTGCTCCTCCATTGGGAGCTGATATCAAACTGTAGTTGCTCATTCCAGCATAGTCTTGGTAGTAGCTTGCTAGGCATAGAAGTAAGTCTCAGCCACTAGTAAAGCATGTACAAATGGGCCTTCATCTTCACAAGTAGTACGCCAGTCTCCTCTCTGATCATAAATGATGGTGTACTTTTAGGAATGCCTAATATACTCCAGATCAGCCTGTTCTGAAAGACCTCAAGGTCTGCTCGAGCAACATAGCCCCATAACTCTGCACCATATAGTGCCTGGGGGCAAAGATTTTGTTCCAGGAGCTTTAAAGTGGGAGCTGTCAAATCTCCTGCCAGAAGTCTTCCACAACTTCACTACCCCATTGACTGACTGAGCCATTTTCAGTTTTACCAGGCTCAAGGGCTCCTGCCATGCTCCAGTTGGTGTAAATAGAAACCCTAGGTATTTATAACTTTTGACTTGTTCCAGTCTTACCGAGTCCAGATACCAATTATATAAAATTTGCTTTCTGGCAAAGAGCATAACCTTAGTTTTATCGTAGTTCACACATACATGATTTTATTTTATTTATTTATTTATCTTACAAATGTATACCCTGACCCTCTTGCCAAGCAGCTTGGACACTTACAGTAGTCACTCAAGGCCAGCAATAGTTGTCTCAACCCAACTTCGACATTCGACAATAACACCATGTCATCCGCGTAAAGAAGGATTGGAATTTGTTTTCCCTGGACCTGGAGTGGAGAAAAAAGAATCCCCCCTGAAGTTTAGAAACTATACCATTCATAAAAAAATTAAAGACAAATGGGGCAAGCACACAGCCTTGTTTAACTCCATTTGTAGATCAAATAGTCTCTTAGAGGGAATCAGTCTGGGATAATCTGACTTTAAGTGAGGTGTTACAATAAAGCATTTTAACTAAAAGGAGAAGTCTCCTATCAATATTTGTTGATGCAAGCTTTGCCCATAAGCTTTGTCTCAGATTGTAAGCCCTAGGGGCAGGGACCGTGTCTATTTTATTACTTTGTAAAGTGCCAGGTACACTGCTGGCGCTATATAAATGTTTGTTAATAATAATAAATAATAATAATAATCTTCTAGTAATTGTGTCGAAAGCAGATTTGAATACAGCAGAATACAGCAAACAATCTACCTTTCAAAATATTTGTTAGCAAGATAAGCCAAAACGAAACAGTGGTCAACTGTAGATTGGCCAGAATGGAAACCTGTGTACTCCTCGGCAAAGACGTTATTTTCAGCAGGCCATAGCTTACTGTTTTCCAGGAGATAATTGGCCTAAATCTTTGCTATAATGTCTATCAAGTTAATAGGCTGATAACTTAAAGGGGAGTTTCTACCGCCTTTTTTGTGTACAGGAACAATTATGCTTAAATTCCAATCCACAGGGATTTGACAAGAGGAGTTTATATAGTAAAATAATTTACATATTATAGGAATCCACCATTCCATGTTTTCCCAGAACAGTTCCCCTGGGATACCATCTTCCCCATGGACCTTGTTAACAGATAATTGCAATATCAATGCCCTTACATCCGCACCAGAGACTGATTGCCAATTTGGAAGATTACTCAAATTAGAAACAGTCAATGGGTCCAGGGAGTCATCAACAATTTTGTTAAAGAAAGTAGAGAAATGGCACTGCCAAGAGGCACTAGTGATGTTTGACTGAAAAGGAGAGTGGCCAACCACAGAACCCTTATTTATCAGGGTCCAAAACTTGGCACTATCTTTTTGGTCCATGGCTGTCTTCAGACAGGTCCACAGAAAATGCTGGTGTGCAGTTTTCTTTACTTTTAATATTTTTCTATACTGACCTTTGATATAAAAAAAAAATGTACGGCTTGCAGAGATATATCTTTTTTAATACGCCTAGCCGTTCTGTTCACAGCAGTTCTTAGTGGTTTATATTTGTGGTTATACCAAGGTGAATGGCTAGGTTTTCTTACAGGAGATTAGTCAGTACATCTCCCCTTATTTTGGACATACTTTTACTAAATAAGTCTAGTAAATTATCTAATGAGAAATCAGCATTCAAAAAAGCTTCACTAAGCGAAGTCATCTCCCTTGGGGCAAGGAGGATGCTAGTCCTTTCAGCTACTTTATCTCCCTATCCCAGGGTTTTAGAGCCACATATTCAAGTCAAGCGAGGCCTAAAGTTCCCTCATTGACTCCTGGGTAGGGCTGAAATGGCAAGCCACCATCGTAGAAGTTTCCAAGAGAAAGAGCTCTTCCGCAATGAGTGACACCATGCAATACAGACATTAATTCCGCTACTTTTGTCTGTGATCTTCTGCAATTTCTGCCGGCACTTTCTGACATGCGGTCATGGTGCGAAAGTAGCAAAACAATTCCGACACTTTCCGAGATTATTCCAACACATTCCGATAATTCAGATGTCACAAAGCAAAGGGCACGGAATTAGTGAAATGCCAGTGGAAAAGCTGCAGAAAGTTGCGGGCAATTCTGAAATGGCGGAATGAAATATCGGTGCAGAAAAAGGAGTTGCCACTTCAGCTGTACTCCTGGGACTTCAGACGGGAGCATAAAGCATCAGACTTGGTTGGTGGTCACTACATCCATAAGATAGAACTGTAAAATTTGTAAAGCAGTCCCCCAGATGTGAGGGCACACAAATATAATTAATAAGGGCCCTTAGATGTGGCCCTTTGAGGGGCCGGGGCAAAGAACTGGAAATTTTAGAGAATCTTGAGGTGGGAGATTGGTGGGAGGATTAGTGGGGTTTATTTTTGTGGTGTGTATGAGGAGGGGGGTAGAGGGTGTGGCGGGTTGTTTGTAGTATATTTATTATTTGGGGGGAGGGTGCTTAGAGAGGGAGGAATGGGGAGGAAGTGGGTTGGGGGAAAGTTTTATGGAGGGGGAAGTTTTATGGAGGGGGGGAGGGAGGATCTCCCCTGCTGCCAGAGCAGAGCAGCCTGGGGAGGGCTGGGGCCGGGTGGGACAAGTGAGGGGGTCCCGCGGCCATAGGGGTCGTGACAGGATGGGGGAGGTATAGCCCCAGATGCGGGGAGGTGAGATCGGTGCGGCGCGACAGATGCTTGTTACATGTCCCGCTCACTACCCCCCCAGGCAGAGGGGCAGGTGGTTCTTGGTCAGGGGGCCCCCGGCCCTGTGTTGATGCTGTTAAATGCGAGATCGGTGGTGAATAAAGCAACAACTGTCCAGGAGGTAATCCTGCACTGTGCGGCCGATCTCGTATGTATTGCGGAAACCTGGTTGCACAATGAGTCGGGGTCTATTCTGGCTGACCTTGTTCCGGCCGGGTATCCCGTGCAGCATCAGCCACGTTTTGAGAGATGGGGGGGCGTTTAGCTATTATTTATAAGGAAGGTTGCACTGTGAGGCGGTACCCGGTGCAATCCATATTGGGTACTGAGGGTCTTCACCTTATGTTTGATTTGGTGGGTGACAGTTTGGAAGTGCTGCTTGTATATCGTGCACCTACCCGTGCAGCAGCCTCCCTACATGCTTTAGCGGAGGTGGTGTCAGGGGTGATTTTGCGGTCCCCAAAGTCAGAGTCTTGGGCGACTTCAACATTCACGCTGACACTGACCTTGTGGGAGCGGAGCATGAGTTCATGGCTGCAATGGCAACCATGGACCTGTCCCAGATGGTTATCGGCCCGACACATCAGAGGGGACATACCTTAGACCTTGTGTTTTTCACCGGCATTGAGGCAGATGTTCTGTTAGTGAGGGAGTTATCTGCTGTGCCCTTGTCATGGACGGATCACTGCCTCCTGCAGGCCCCGCTCCTGGTGCATGTCTGCCTCCGGAAAGGTGCAGAACAGATTTGAATGGTTCGCCCCCAGAGGTTGATGGAACCAGATCAGTTCCGGAATGCTCTGGGTGAGTTACCCTCTGACCTTGACGACTGTTCTATCAATGACCTCGTCATGTTATGGACTACCTTGCTGATTGAGGCCATTGATTGGACAGCTCCTTGGTACTCTGAGGAGCTGCGGTTGCTGAAGCGTGAAGGGCGGTGGTTGGAGCGATGGTGGCATCGTTCGTGTGCTGAAACCGACAGATTGCATCATAGAGCCAATTTATGAGCTTATGACATAGCTATGCGGGCAGCAAAAAAGGTTTTTTTAACCACCCTCATAGCATCCGCTAAATCCCATCCAGCAGAGCTTTTCCAGGTGATGCGGGGGCTGGTCAGTCCTGCCTCCCTCCGCCTTGGAGTGGAGTCATCTACTGCTCTCTGTGACATGCTTGTGGATTATTTTGTGGATAAAATCGCTTGGATCCACTATGACTTCAATGCCGCAATTAATACATATGGGGGACTGGAGGTTATGGAAGCCCTGTCCTGTCCAGTTTTATGGGATCAGTTTCAGTCGGTGACACCCGCTGATGCGGTTGGTGTTCTTGGGGCTGTCAGGGCCACATCTTGTAAATTAGATCCCTGTCCATCCTGGCTGATTAAATCTTGCCGGGAGACAATGGGGCTGTTGCTGGCTGGGGTGGTCAATGCCTCCGTAAGGGAGGACAGAGTGCTGGGCTGTCTCAAAGAGGCAGTGGTTCAGTCTCTGCTCAAGAAACCATCACTTGATGTTGACTCCCTTGCCAGTTACCAGCCTGTCTCTAACCTTCCCTTTTTAGGGAAGGTTATTGAATGGGCAGTGGCTCAGCAGCTGCAGGGACATCTTGACTGCATCGGTTTTCTGGAGCCCTCTCAGTTGGGATTTCATCCGGGATATGGCACTGAGACTGCACTTGTGGCTTTGGTGGATGATCTGCGCCAGGAGATCATTTGACCCTGTTGGTTCTATTAGATCTTTCGGCTGCATTCGATACTGTTTATCATGAGATGTTGGTGATACGACTGCGGGACAGTGCAGGGGTGGGCGGGACTGTTCCTGAATGGTTTCGCTCCTTCCTGTCCAGTAGAACTCAGCAAGTGGTTCTTGGGGAGTTTTTTCATCATACCGAGACCTCTCCTGTGGAGTCCAGCAGGGTTCTGATTTGTCCCCTCCTGTTCAATGTATACATGCAGCCACTCAGTGATGTGATCAGGAGGTTTGATATGCACCCAGCTGTATCTCTCTTTTTCAACAGACCCGGGCCTTCAGTCTCATTGCTTACTCAGTGTCTGACGGCTGTGGGGGATTGGATGAGGGCTAACTGACTGAGGCTAAATCCCAACAGGAGCTGAGTAAGGTGATGGAGATGGTGGCCCTCATTATTGGCGAGGTCTGCCCTCCATTGGTGTCCCAGGTACGGAGTCTGGGGGTGCTCCTTGATGCGCAGCTCTGCCTGGATGTCCAGGAGGAGGCTGTGCCGAGGAGTGCCTTTCACCAATTGCATCTGGTGTGACGGCTTTGGCCGTTTGTCTCAGACTCTGACCTGGCCACCATCATCCATGCTTTCATCACCTCTAGATTGGACTATTGTAACGTGCTCTACATGGGGCTACCCATGGTGATGGCTTGGAAGCTGCAGCTGGTGCAGAATGCGGCAGCCCATCTTCTGGTAGGATTGGGCCGCCGGGAGCATATTACACCAGTGCTCCGCTCTCTGCACTGGCTGCCGGTGGTCGTCTGGGCCTGATTCAAGGTGTTGGTCTTCGTCTATAAAGCCCTAAACGGCCTATGCCCTACCTATCTGCAGGACTGCCTCACCCCTCACCTCGACCCCTGTGGTCATCTGGGGGTGCCCTGCTCAAGGTCCCCTGAGTTTTCTCGGGGGCCATGCAGGAAAGGGCATTCTCGGTGGGCACACCACAGCTGTGGAACTCCCTTACAGTGGAGGCCCGGTTGGCCCGGATCTCCCCTCTTTTCAGAGAAGTTGTAAGACCTGGCTGTTCCACCAGGCATTTGGTGGGGGAGATGGATGAGGATGTGGAGGTTTTTTGGGGGTATGGGGTTATTTTCTTTTCCTCCTTTTAGTTGTTTTAATTGTTGTTTTAATGTTGTTTTACAAATTGTAAGCTGCCCCGAGCTGCCTGTGGCAGGAGGGGTGGGGTAGTAAAAGTTTTAAATAAATAAATAAATAAATAATACTAGCCCCATTTTGGGATATAAAGATTAAATCTCCATTCTTATCCGTGACTGATCTGCCATTCAGGCTCTTCCAATTTATCTTTTATAACAATTTCAGAAATTGAAGATTTGAGATCCTAGGGGGATAGAAAAACTCATCCAGGCAGAGCAGCCTGCCAATAACCGTGTCTATGTCTATGCTCTGTACAGCGCCAGGTACATGATCAGCGCTATATAAATGTATATAATAATAATAATAATCCTCAACTCTTAAACCCATAGCCCGGGTGACCAATTGGTCATTGTTCCCAGTATGGGCATTAAAATCACCCAAGAGTAGTTTTGGGATCAATGGAAAGGAAGGCAGATTTAAAAATTGGCTAGATCTGACCAAAAACATATCCACTATAGATTTTAACCTAATGGAGGCTGGTATACATTTATAATTATAACAGATGACCCTCTACCCCAGCAAACGCATAGTGCTAGAACATTTGTAAGAGAGTTCAGGAGTTGTTCACTCTCCACCTGCATAGACATGCTTCTTCAAGAAGCCAATGCCCTGGTGGGTCTGCCCTTTTTTTGCATTTTTACTCACTGGCATAATTCTTTATGTGACCAATATGCAATGCTGAAATAGAAATGGAGGAGAGTAGCAGTTGTTCAGGTAGCTCTAGTGGTAGACAAAGAAACTGTATTTAGACACCAGAGAATCCACCACACACACAGAGAAAAAACCTTGTGTTAATGTTATATTTTACAAAGTAAATGTTGATATGCAAGAAAGCACAATATGCTAAGGTATTCTCCATGGAAATATGCCCAGGTAGTCACCATGACTGAATTTAAAAGAGACAGCAGTTGCTCTGGTAGCTCTGGTGATAGAGCTGAGCAAAGGATATTGGAAGATTATGGGTTCAAAGCTGTTTCAGTTAAAGGAGTAGTATTCAGACATTACAAAATCCTCCACACAAAAGAAGACCCCTATATTATTGTTTCACAAAGTACACTTACCTTTGTCAGCTGCTACATTTGTCAGCACTTTGCATACACAGTTTCACTGTTTTAAAGAGTGATTGAATCATTGTCCTAATTTGTATTTGTCAGGGGTGACAAAGGCTCAGGAGCCAGATTTGACCTGTAGCTAGATTTTATTTGGCCCCTGGCCAGATCCTACCCCTAAACACAAAAAGATTAAACTTGACAAGGGAGCAGAGATGAGGGCATGCACACAAGTATAGGAGACAGATCCATGTTCTGGATCCACCTCTTCCTGAGCACACCCCTTAAGCCCCCGAGGTATAGTATAGGACCAGTACAGTGTTCAGTAGTACAGTGTTGAATATCTTCTGAACTATCAAGCTGGTCTCAACTAAAATCTTCACTAAGACCTTCCTACTACCAGACCTGCTGCTCTCCTAGGCAGAGATGGAAGAAGGCAGTGAAGTGGGAGAAAAAGTATGCCTGGAAAGTGGACTCCCTAGTAGACCAGGGTAATCTCTCTCTGGGTGTTTTTAAATGAGATGCTACCATGATTGGCCACCCAGGAGCCACTCATTGGCCTGCCTGTCTAAGGGGTGTGTGTGTGTGNGGCCGTGGGGGCGTGGCTGAAGGGCGTGCCGCCGTGCAGGGCGAGGCCGGCCCTGTCTCTGCAGGAGCGTGGCGTTGCGGTGAGGCCGGGGGCGTGGCCAACTGTCTCAGTGCCACTTCTTCCCAGTTGGCTTGGGGGGGCCCCATGGCTGCCGCGGGGCGGGGTGTGTGGGGCTCGGCTGCTGCCGAGGATTGCGGAGGTACAAGGGGGTGCGTAGGTGCGGAGGCTGCTGGCGAGCCCTCCGACGTTGCCTGGGGTCTCGGGGCCGGTCTCCTCCTGGCGTATCTGCCCCTCCGTCTCCTCAGGCCCCAAGGCCTGACACATATTGATCATCATCTGAATGGCTATGCAGTGTTTGATGGAAGAGTTCCATCTTGTAGTCAGCAGGCTTTGAAATACGATGGAAGTCCACTAGTACTTAGGGGAAGGGAAGAAGCGGAAGGGAATTCTTTGGGTAGCTCAACAGTGACTTCTTCCGATGAATTAGAAGTAGTGACAATGGGCTTGAAAAGAAATTCTATCTACAGTGTTTCTCAGGATGAAAAATCTATAAAGGCTGTTGCTTTTTTTGCCCTGTTGGCCATAAGAATTCGAAATGCAGTGACCTGAATTGTTCTCTGTTTCTGCTGGCTAACACTCTCTTGTACGACGATGAGTCTCCTTCTGCTCTCTCTCCTTGGTTCTTTTTGATTTTATCTATTTATGTATGTATGAATGTCTGTTTGTGTCTTTGTATTGTTATTTGTTTTTATTATTTTTGACCATGGCGAAAGCTAGTGTCTAATAAATTATTATTATTATCTACAGTGTTTGACACAACACAGCTATTTTCTTTTCAAAATATAGATAAATACTGTAGTAGGGCCTTAAATATAGAAGTGATTTTAGTGGTGAACAAAGTAGTTCATTGTTTTCAGAAGGAATATGAAAAAAATGTGGAGCCTTTTAACCATGTAGTTTCAAACAAGAGGCAAAATAGTGAGGGTTTTGTACTCTTCATAGGGGTGAGCAGGGCCGCTAACGGGGGGGGGGGGGGAATTACTGTTTCTAAAATATACATTAAAAACAAAAAAAACGTGATAAAGTATTTTCTTTGGTTAATGTTATTGATTGCTTTTAATAAAATATTTTTTTCTTTTGTCGTCTTAATTTTATATGAAGCATTGATAGGGCTTTTTGGTATAAACTGACCTCTAGTGGCATGTGGCTGTAATGATCCCTTCAGAAAATGTCGAATAGTACAAGGTCGATGTGAGTCCTCTCAATGTATTGAACAAACACTGTGATCGCAGGTCACACTGTGTAATATTTTAGCTTGGCAAGTAAGTAGGTAAGTGGTTCTAACAAACCAAACAAAGGAAATTTACTAATAGTTCATATTCCACACTCTACCTTTTATTTGGTGTTGCTGGACAAACATAAGAACGTAAGTAGTGCTGTACTGGGTCAGCCCAATGGTCCATCGAGCCCAGCATCCTGTCTCCAACAGTGGCCAATCTCTGACCATTTTTAAATGGGCACATCTGGGGGTGGGTGGGTCCACGAGCGCTGCGTGGAGTTCCAATGGATGTCCAGTGAGTGGGGGGTGGCGGGTGGGATTTAAATGGGCCGGGATGGGTGTGCGCTCCTTCAACGGAATAAGAAATTCCACGGAATGTTCTCCCTTAACTCAGACATGTTTAACAAGGTACATACCCATGCAAACTCCACCCACTCCTGCCCCACATGGAGCATCCTGGATTTTTCCCTGATGCTCCGTGCGTGGGCATGAGTGGGCGGTGTGTGGGTCACAGGAGCATGTGCCTACCCACGCTGCCTTCAGACAGGCGCTCGGGTGGGTGGGGGATGGGTGGACCTGCGTGTGCGAGGCCCATTTCAAAATGGCCAGAGTNTGACTCCCTTGCCAGTTACCAGCCTGTCTCTAACCTTCCCTTTTTAGGGAAGGTTATTGAATGGGCAGTGGCTCAGCAGCTGCAGGGACATCTTGACTGCATCGGTTTTCTGGAGCCCTCTCAGTTGGGATTTCATCCGGGATATGGCACTGAGACTGCACTTGTGGCTTTGGTGGATGATCTGCGCCAGGAGATCATTTGACCCTGTTGGTTCTATTAGATCTTTCGGCTGCATTCGATACTGTTTATCATGAGATGTTGGTGATACGACTGCGGGACAGTGCAGGGGTGGGCGGGACTGTTCCTGAATGGTTTCGCTCCTTCCTGTCCAGTAGAACTCAGCAAGTGGTTCTTGGGGAGTTTTTTCATCATACCGAGACCTCTCCTGTGGAGTCCAGCAGGGTTCTGATTTGTCCCCTCCTGTTCAATGTATACATGCAGCCACTCAGTGATGTGATCAGGAGGTTTGATATGCACCCAGCTGTATCTCTCTTTTTCAACAGACCCGGGCCTTCAGTCTCATTGCTTACTCAGTGTCTGACGGCTGTGGGGGATTGGATGAGGGCTAACTGACTGAGGCTAAATCCCAACAGGAGCTGAGTAAGGTGATGGAGATGGTGGCCCTCATTATTGGCGAGGTCTGCCCTCCATTGGTGTCCCAGGTACGGAGTCTGGGGGTGCTCCTTGATGCGCAGCTCTGCCTGGATGTCCAGGAGGAGGCTGTGCCGAGGAGTGCCTTTCACCAATTGCATCTGGTGTGACGGCTTTGGCCGTTTGTCTCAGACTCTGACCTGGCCACCATCATCCATGCTTTCATCACCTCTAGATTGGACTATTGTAACGTGCTCTACATGGGGCTACCCATGGTGATGGCTTGGAAGCTGCAGCTGGTGCAGAATGCGGCAGCCCATCTTCTGGTAGGATTGGGCCGCCGGGAGCATATTACACCAGTGCTCCGCTCTCTGCACTGGCTGCCGGTGGTCGTCTGGGCCTGATTCAAGGTGTTGGTCTTCGTCTATAAAGCCCTAAACGGCCTATGCCCTACCTATCTGCAGGACTGCCTCACCCCTCACCTCGACCCCTGTGGTCATCTGGGGGTGCCCTGCTCAAGGTCCCCTGAGTTTTCTCGGGGGCCATGCAGGAAAGGGCATTCTCGGTGGGCACACCACAGCTGTGGAACTCCCTTACAGTGGAGGCCCGGTTGGCCCGGATCTCCCCTCTTTTCAGAGAAGTTGTAAGACCTGGCTGTTCCACCAGGCATTTGGTGGGGGAGATGGATGAGGATGTGGAGGTTTTTTGGGGGTATGGGGTTATTTTCTTTTCCTCCTTTTAGTTGTTTTAATTGTTGTTTTAATGTTGTTTTACAAATTGTAAGCTGCCCCGAGCTGCCTGTGGCAGGAGGGGTGGGGTAGTAAAAGTTTTAAATAAATAAATAAATAAATAATACTAGCCCCATTTTGGGATATAAAGATTAAATCTCCATTCTTATCCGTGACTGATCTGCCATTCAGGCTCTTCCAATTTATCTTTTATAACAATTTCAGAAATTGAAGATTTGAGATCCTAGGGGGATAGAAAAACTCATCCAGGCAGAGCAGCCTGCCAATAACCGTGTCTATGTCTATGCTCTGTACAGCGCCAGGTACATGAACAGCGCTATATAAATGTATATAATAATAATAATAATCCTCAACTCTTAAACCCATAGCCCGGGTGACCAATTGGTCATTGTTCCCAGTATGGGCATTAAAATCACCCAAGAGTAGTTTTGGGATCAATGGAAAGGAAGGCAGATTTAAAAATTGGCTAGATCTGACCAAAAACATATCCACTATAGATTTTAACCTAATGGAGGCTGGTATACATTTATAATTATAACAGATGACCCTCTACCCCAGCAAACGCATAGTGCTAGAACATTTGTAAGAGAGTTCAGGAGTTGTTCACTCTCCACCTGCATAGACATGCTTCTTCAAGAAGCCAATGCCCTGGTGGGTCTGCCCTTTTTTTGCATTTTTACTCACTGGCATAATTCTTTATGTGACCAATATGCAATGCTGAAATAGAAATGGAGGAGAGTAGCAGTTGTTCAGGTAGCTCTAGTGGTAGACAAAGAAACTGTATTTAGACACCAGAGAATCCACCACACACACAGAGAAAAAACCTTGTGTTAATGTTATATTTTACAAAGTAAATGTTGATATGCAAGAAAGCACAATATTCTAAGGTATTCTCCATGGAAATATGCCCAGGTACTCACCATGACTGAATTTAAAAGAGACAGCAGTTGCTCTGGTAGCTCTGGTGATAGAGCTGAGCAAAGGATATTGGAAGATTATGGGTTCAAAGCTGTTTCAGTTAAAGGAGTAGTATTCAGACATTACAAAATCCTCCACACAAAAGAAGACCCCTATATTATTGTTTCACAAAGTACACTTACCTTTGTCAGCTGCTACATTTGTCATCACTTTGCATACACAGTTTCACTGTTTTAAAGAGTGATTGAATCATTGTCCTAATTTGTATTTGTCAGGGGTGACAAAGGCTCAGGAGCCAGATTTGACCTGTAGCTAGATTTTATTTGGCCCCTGGCCAGATCCTACCCCTAAACACAAAAAGATTAAACTTGACAAGGGAGCAGAGATGAGGGCATGCACACAAGTATAGGAGACAGATCCATGTTCTGGATCCACCTCTTCCTGAGCACACCCCTTAAGCCCCCGAGGTATAGTATAGGACCAGTACAGTGTTCAGTAGTACAGTGTTGAATATCTTCTGAACTATCAAGCTGGTCTCAACTAAAATCTTCACTAAGACCTTCCTACTACCAGACCTGCTGCTCTCCTAGGCAGAGATGGAAGAAGGCAGTGAAGTGGGAGAAAAAGTATGCCTGGAAAGTGGACTCCCTAGTAGACCAGGGTAATCTCTCTCTGGGTGTTTTTAAATGAGATGCTACCATGATTGGCCACCCAGGAGCCACTCATTGGCCTGCCTGTCTAAGGGGTGTGTGTGTGTGTGGGGGGGAATACATGCTCCTGTGAGCCAATCAGCACCCACTCACGGCAACTCATGATGCACTGCTGAGAAATCACCTGAGTAGCTGCTCTGCACCTGAGTAGCTGGCTGCTCTGCAGCTGTGCCACTCAGTGGCCACAGTCCCTCCCCTTGAGCCTTGCTCATTTAAAAACACCCTCTGTTTACATGAAGTCTGAGCTCTGAATATGATTGCAGTATTTCATTTGTACCAGCAGGGGAATCTGGCAAGTATCCCAGACAAAAACTCATTAGGATTGACAGCCTTTGAAGTATGAAAATACAGCACATATGGGGAACAACTTGGTAGAAAACTCTGTATGGTTCCCCTACTAGTGTTTCCTGTCAATTGTTCCGTCAAGTGTGAAGTCTTTCTGAGACCATTTTACCTAAAATGTTTGATAGTCTAGATGAAACTATAACTGCCAGTTGGTGGTTATAGAAATTGCTACGACTATCAGTATTAAGTCCCCAGTAAATTGTAACATCAGTTTTAATGCAAAGATTATAGTCATTTCAATACAAGGTGTAATTGTAAAACAAATAGAAAATGCAGGCTCACAGAAAAGGGATGCAGCCTAATTTACTTGATACCAGTGCTCAGATGTTGGACTAGAGAGTCACTGTTCACTGTAAGTTCCTCAGTGATGGGTTTGTGTGTGAGCACTGGGAACTTTAGGTTGCATTTATACTACACTACACTGAAGGGGGAAACTCATAGAACAGAGTCCATGCAGCATTATCCTTGGGTTCTAGTGTTGTGGGAATGGCTTTCCTCATGAACAAGACACTCAGAGCGCTGTCTTGTATGAGTTTGTGCACAGGGGAAAGCTGATCACAGAGGACCAGCACCCATGGGCTGACACAGCACAGCACATGCTATGCTCCCTGTGCTCCCCCTCAGTAGTGCAATGCTGTGCGATTGCCACCTTAGAAACTTGCTTAAAATCCTCAAAACCATGCTTCTGAAATGTTTTTCTAATAGTGTTACTATAATGTTACTAATGTAAGACCTGGTTATTCTGCCAGGCATTTGGTGTCGGGAAGGGGGGCTTAGTGGGATGGGTGGGAAATGTTTGTGACAGACTGTGTGGGATAGGATTGTTTTACTGTTTGTTGTTTTATTATTTATATTGTATGCCGCCCCGAGTTGCTTTGAGGGGCAGCCTAGAAATGAAATAAGAAAAATAAATAAAATAAAACTGAAAGCAATTCAAGAAAATAAGTTTTCCTTTCCCCCTCCCAGTTTGTTTGCATTGTGCATTCGCCAGCACTTTGCATCCATAGGGTGTTTTCAGACAAGATGCTACCCCGCATGGCCTCCCAGGAGTCATGGAACTGGCCTCCCATCTGTGTCACGGGCATGAGGGTCAGGACACAGGGAGACTGAAGGGGAGAACTAGAACTGGGAGAGAGAGAGAGAGAGAGCAACCGGGTTGAGGGTGGGGGTCTGAAGCAGGATAGCAACATGGTCAGGGAAAACCTCTCAGTAATACTCCAATGTGAGGCACAGTAAAGCTCATCACAGAGAGCTGGTCTTGTCAACCTCAGAGAGCATCATTGAGGACCAGGAAGGAACTGTAAGCAAGGACCTAAGGAACCTAAATTGTGGGAGGAACAAGAGGTCTGGATGCAAGGGGGAGCAAGAAAGCTGGTGACTTGAGGGGTACAGAGTAGACCCTGAAAACAAGGGAGGGGAATCAGAGAACCTGGGAACTTAGGAATACAAGGAATCAGGGCTAGGGAACACAGTTAAGGCCAGAATGGAGAGAGCACAAGGGACTAGGAACAGTATGGGAATACATATAACTACAGCACAGGACACACACAGAACAGGGAGATGCACAAGGGAGGGAGTTGAATTGCATGCAGTCAGAGAGCAGTTGCTCCACCCAACTTCCTGGGACCACCAGCAGCCGTAAGTATTGGCTGGTAGCCAATTAGGAAGTTGGGAGGCACGACTAGAGCAATAGTACACAGCTGGGGAAGAGTGTGGCATGGCAAGGAGTGAGACATGGGAGGAAACATGGGGAGGAGGGAACTGAGATGAGATCAGGTCTAAGCAGTGGCGCCAGTAGCTGAGGCAGCACTCCAGGGCCAGGACTTTGAGATCCGTGGCCTGATAGTCTGAAAGTGGAGTGGCCAGATGCGTGCTCCCATGAGCTTCAGAGCACCCGCTCATGGCTACGTATGGAGCACTGTCAGGAAACTTGGAGTGCTCCGTGTGGGGCAAGCTAAATAACTCTGTGGCAACAGGTGGCCACAGAGCCCCTGCCCATATGACTGGTGCTAGCAAACGGGTCCACCACTCATAGGCACTGTGGGCGGGGGAAGCAGCCATGGAAGTCACAAGAACTGACCATGAGCTTTGCGGAGACCGGGTTCCTCAGCACTTGCACTGGGAACATGTCGCTTGCAAAAGCCAAACTGGCATATTTCTCCCTCCTCTGTAGTCCATGGCAGGGGGGATTGCATGGGGGCTGCCTCTGTGGCTGCAGTAGCTATGCTGGGAGCCTCCTGTTTGAATCCCTCCCCATGCACTCCACTTGCGTGGGTTCTCCATGGCAGAGCCACACTATGGCCACAGACACCTCCCCCCATCTCCTTGCTAACATAAAAACATGCATAGTTTCACTGTTTTAAAAGAGTGAATGAATCATTGTCCTACTTTGTAGGAACCTCAGGTCCAGGGACCAGATGCAACCTGCAGCTAGATTTAATTGGTCTCTTTCCAGTTCCTGGATCTGGCCCCTGGATCCAGTTCCTACCCCTAAACGTACAGAGATTAGGCTCAGGGTAAGGAAGCAGAGATGAGGGTGTGCATACAAGGATAGGGGACAGATCCATGATGATCTGGCTCTGCCTCTTCCTGAGCACACCCTGTAAGCACCCCATCCATAACTTCTATGCAGCCCTTGAAGGTTGTTCTAATGTCCAAAGTGGCCCCTGGGAGGAAAAAGGTTCCCCAGCCCTGAGTATGACTTTCACACAAAGGGAGAGAATATTTAATATAAATTATAGAATGCAATTGATACAGAGGATCATGGAAAAGGTGTCGAGTCTGACATCACATTAAGCTATTTTAATTATTTATTTATTTTTTTAAAAACTGGTTAGGTTGATAGTGTCTTGGTGTTGTTATTTATTTATTTATTTATTTATTTTCATCAATTTATATCCCGCCCCTCCTGCAAACAGCAATGTACTTGGCGCTGTACAGTCAGTAGTTACAGACAGGTTTTTAACCCACAGGACTTACAGTGTAAGAGATAAGGAAGGGGAAGACGAGGGAGAGGTGAACATCAGGAGAGACAAGGATACATTCATGAGTTTGAGAAGATGCAGGCACACATGTTTAACTTAGGACCTTTTCAAACGGACTGGGGGCCCCATGGGTGCGTGTGTGTGTGCGTGTGCGGCATGGTGGGTGAAGATTGGGGGGGGGCATTCTCATGGGCGCACACCCATCTCCACTCATCTCCACGCACGGAGACACCTCCATTTCCTCCAATGCCACTATGCGTGGGTGATGGGTGGAGATGGGTGGAGTGCGCATGCACCTCCACCCATCTGCCACGGCATTCCCATGGGTGCCCTCCACCCACCTTCATGCAGCAAAACTGTCTGGAGATGGGTGTAGACGTCTCGTGTGAAAAGGCCCCTAGTTACAGGGAAGAGATTCAGAGGGAGGGAGGAGGAGGATGTAGTTTTACTAACGATGAGCCAGGGAAAGCCTGACAGAGAGGTAGGTTTACAGGAGGGATTTGAAAGTTGGGAGGGAGCAGAATTAATGTGTCAAGGGAGAAAGTTCCAGGCCAGGGGAGCAACAAGAGAGAAGGGATGAAGTCATTTAGAGAAGCAGGGGAGTTGCAAGCAGGCAAGGGTGGGGGCAGAGGAGGAACAAAGCTCCTGGGCAGGAATGTGGTGGGATACAAGAGCAGAGAGATATGGGGGAGCAAACCCATGAGGAGCCTTGAAGGTGAAGATGAGGAGTTTGTGCTGAATGCGTTCCCGTAGAGGGAGCCAGTGTGTAGGGTGGAGAGGAGGGGCTGAACATGGTCAAAGCTATGGGCAGGGCAAGGTAGATGACTTTGGCTGCGGCAGCAGAGCACTGAGCAGAGATGAGGGGGGGTGAGATCAGAGCAGGGAAGACCAGTAAGGAGGAACTTACAGTAGTCAAGGCAAGAGATGACTAGAGCATGGAATAAGGTTTTTGCAGTGGCAACAGTAAGGCAGGACTGGATTTTAGCAATATTATATAGGACAAAGCGGCAGGATTTTGCAACAACCTGGATCTGAGGCACAAAGGAGAGGGAGGAGTCAAAAATGAATCCTGGGCTACATGCCTGAAGGACAAGCTGGATGGTAAGATCCTCAATGGAAACTGAGAGGGAAGGAGGAGGGGAATGCTTTGGGGGGAAGATGAGGAGTTTGGTCTTGGCCATATTACACCTGAGTTGACAGAGATGTCAGAGTGACAGTCAGCAATATGAGACTGGATGAAGGAGGAGACCACAGGAGTGGAGAGAGAGAGTTGCATGTCATCAGCATACAGGTGGTACTGGAAGCCATGAGATTCAATGAGTTTACCCAGAGAAAGAGTGTAAAGGGAGAAGAGAAGAGGGCTGAGGACAGAGTCTTGGGGAACTCCTATGGAGAGAGTGAGCAGCATAGAGGAGGTACTAGCAAGAGAAATGTTGAAGGAGTGGTTCGAGAGATAGGAAGAGAACCAGTCTAGAACAGAATCCCAGAAACAAAGGGAGCATAGCAAATCCAGGAGGAGGCCATGGTCGACAGTGTGAAAAGGAGCAGAGAGCTCAAGGAGGACAAGAATGGAGTAAAAGCTAAGAGAAGGTCACCAGTGATTTTGGCGAGGGTGGTCTTAGTCGAGTGGAGAGGGCAGAGCCCAATTGAAGGGGGTCAAGGGAGGAATTAGAAGAGAGGAAATCAAGACAGTACATGTAAACTGCCTGCTCCAGAAGCTAGGAAGCAAATGGTAGGAGTAAAATGGAGCGATAGCTGGAAGGGTTGGTGGGGTCAAGGGTGGCCTTCTTAAGGATAGGGAAGACAGTGGCATGTTTGAAGGCCAGTGGAAATAATCCAGTAGAGAGGAAGAGATTGATGGATGTGCAGCAGAGAAGGCACAGTGGTGGGGGCAATCGCTGTTAGGAACTGAGAGGGGATGGGATCAAGGAAGCAGGTGAAGGGGTTGGATGAAAAGAGGAAGGAGGTGACCTCATCAAGGGATGTTGGGGAGAAGGAGAAGAGAAGAGAGGCAGATGGGGGAATAGTAGGGTAGGAAATGGAGGGAGAGGGTTGAGAAGCAATAGCAAGGCAAAGTTTATCAATCTTGTTGTTGAAAAAGGAGAGAAGATCCTGTGCAGAAAGAGAGGAAGGAGAGGGAGGACAGGGGGGCTTTAGAAGGGAAGCAAAAGTCAAGAAGAGACGGCGGGGGTTGCAGGAGTGAGGGAAAGTTAATTTAACCACCCACCTGTGACTGAAGCATTGAAATCAGTTCCTATTTTTTTTTAAATTACTGTTGATTTTCCCCCCCTAAGGGCTCCATGTTTTATATCTACTAGTCTGACTGTTGTTGTTTTAAGCTATACAATTACATTAGAGCAGAAAACTGGAGCCAGGAATTCTGGTTTTGCTTCCATTTCTGCCACTCAGGGTGCTTTCCAATGTGATCAAAAGTGTACTTGTGAGTTCAGATGGTGCATGCAAATTAGGCATGGCTTTATTGAAGTGGATTTTGCAGCTCATTAAAGCGTGTTTATCAGCGCTCTGAAAAGCTTCAATCATGCACGAGGCACCTTTCCAACATAATCAAAGCCACACCTAATGAATCATATTTACACTGCCTTTGAAAATGGAGATAGATGTGTAGTATATTTTTCTGTATCAATTCAAAACTTTCTCATCACATAGGCCTTTAAAGACCCTTCTGAAAGACAGTCCAACCATTTTAAAAATTATTATTATTATTATTATTATTTTATTATTACTATTATGCTTGTGTTGGCCTAGTGGCATATTGTGAGGGTTGGGACCGAAACCCTCACGGGGAAGGGGAATTCGGTGCGGGGGGACAGGGAATCCCCACAGGGTAGGGGAATACGGGCGTCACCACACCCGTAACCTTGCCCAAGGGCGATCCCCACGAGGGAGCAGCAGTGCCTGAAAAGGTGCCCCTCAGGATCTTATAGGGTGGTTGCGGAAGGACTAGCCGTTCCCCACCTAAGTCATCATAGGGGTGTAGACGTTGCAGACTCCCAACCGGGGAGGACCGTAGGGGTTGTCAGGCTCAGGCACCCAGGGCCCAGGGCTATAGGTACGGAGTGGAGGGCAAGTGGGGGGACCCGTGCCCACAGCCAGGAGGGGGCGACCCAGGACAGGACACACACTAGAACCCCCCTGGACACCGTGTGAATAAGGGAGGGACACACAGGACTCACGCTTACTCTCAGGCTCTCACTCTCTCCCTCTAGCACTCTCTCACGCACTCTCTCACTCGTTCGCCGTTCGTTCTCTCTCTCAGGGTCAGGGAATCAGGAGGTTCACTCAGCAGCTACTCCAGGGGCCGGTCTCACAGGGCAAGCTCTGTTCACCAGCAAGGGAGCTCTGTCTCGCCCTCCCTTATCAGCAGAGTTGCAGCGTGCTTCTGACGTAAGCGCGCTGAGCGTCGGGG
>QEPC01002093.1:674824-689982 GCA_003113815.1 Sphenodon punctatus | reverse complement strand
GGGGGGGGGGGGGGGAATTACTGTTTCTAAAATATACATTAAAAACAAAAAAAACGTGATAAAGTATTTTCTTTGGTTAATGTTATTGATTGCTTTTAATAAAATATTTTTTTCTTTTGTCGTCTTAATTTTATATGAAGCATTGATAGGGCTTTTTGGTATAAACTGACCTCTAGTGGCATGTGGCTGTAATGATCCCTTCAGAAAATGTCGAATAGTACAAGGTCGATGTGAGTCCTCTCAATGTATTGAACAAACACTGTGATCGCAGGTCACACTGTGTAATATTTTAGCTTGGCAAGTAAGTAGGTAAGTGGTTCTAACAAACCAAACAAAGGAAATTTACTAATAGTTCATATTCCACACTCTACCTTTTATTTGGTGTTGCTGGACAAACATAAGAACGTAAGTAGTGCTGTACTGGGTCAGCCCAATGGTCCATCGAGCCCAGCATCCTGTCTCCAACAGTGGCCAATCTCTGACCATTTTTAAATGGGCACATCTGGGGGTGGGTGGGTCCACGAGCGCTGCGTGGAGTTCCAATGGATGTCCAGTGAGTGGGGGGTGGCGGGTGGGATTTAAATGGGCCGGGATGGGTGTGCGCTCCTTCAACGGAATAAGAAATTCCACGGAATGTTCTCCCTTAACTCAGACATGTTTAACAAGGTACATACCCATGCAAACTCCACCCACTCCTGCCCCACATGGAGCATCCTGGATTTTTCCCTGATGCTCCGTGCGTGGGCATGAGTGGGCGGTGTGTGGGTCACAGGAGCATGTGCCTACCCACGCTGCCTTCAGACAGGCGCTCGGGTGGGTGGGGGATGGGTGGACCTGCGTGTGCGAGGCCCATTTCAAAATGGCCAGAGTCTCTTGTGAGATGTACCCAACAGGTCACAATAGGAATCCATTTCCTGTTGATCCAGACCCCAACAGTAAGAGGTTATGTCCCCCAAACCTACTTGACTAATAGCCATTAATAGAGCTATCCTCCAAGAACTTATCCAATCACTTTTTAAAACTAACTACACTACCAGCCTTGACCACAGATACCACAAGTTAAATACTTTCTCTTATTTGTTTTAAACCTGCTGCCACTTAATTTCACAGAGTATCCCCTTGTTCTAGTACTGTGTTAAAGAGGGTAAATAAACGCTCCCTATTTATGTGTTCCACACCACTCAAGTTTTTATAAACTTCAAGCATATCCCCTCTCAGTTGTCTCTTCTCCAAGTTGAAGAGCCCCAACCTATCAAGCCTCTCCTTGTACAGGAGCCGTTCCATACCTTTGATCATTTTTATTGCCTTTGTCTGTAACTTTTCTAGTTCTACTGTACCTTTTTTTGAGTATGGGGCAACCAGAACTGCACACAATACTCAAGGTGCGGTTGTACCATAGATTTATATAGAAGCATTATGATATTTTTAGTTGTATTCACTATCCCTTTCTGAATGATTCCTAACATTCTGTCTGCTTTTTTGACTGTTTGTTTCACATTAATAAAGTATCATAAAAGCTACTGCCAAGAAGGTAAATATAAATATCCCATTTTTCAACTGGGAAACTGGATCAGATTAAGATTTTGGTTTGCCCAGGCATATATACAAAGTCAATGCAGTCAAAAATACAACCCAATTCCATGCACTGAGCAGCAGACTTCACTTTCTTTGGTTTTCAGGCTCTTGCTTGCTTGCGTACTTACTTACTTACTTAATTACAAATAGGATTCTTCAATTTGCCCAGGACATCTTATCACAGATGTTGTATTTGTTTCTCAGATACTTTGGGAAAGGAGTCTTGGATTTCTTGGACAACATGTAATAATTAGCTTTTTGTATTTGTGTGCCTATTTTTGTTGTTTGTTTTATCCAGAACAAAATTTTGAGCATCAAACAAGAGCTTGGGTCATAATCATTTTCTAAAAATGAATATATCTCTTGTATATTCGGATAACTTGGAGTAGATTTTTCCTTCAAGATCTGTTCACAGGCATTACTCTTTGAATGGATCTTTGCTGCCAGCATTTGTAGGACAGGGAGGAGTCATGATTCAGGGACCAGTTTGGAGAAAGCACGGGGTTTCAATGCAGATAGCACTGGCATGGAGAGCTTTTGGCAGCTCTAAGGGAGGTGCAGGATATCTCCCCCCAGTTGGATAGATACAGCACATGTCTGAGTTATAGGGCATCAAAAGTAACATTGACAGTGGCAGTGTTTGGTAGTTGAGTCATGGCCCAAAGGAATGTAATTACTTGAGCAGAGGGTAGAGATTAGTGACCTGGAGGCATTAATTGTGAAGACAGGATAGTGTTATGCAGGAACGGGCTGGGATTAAGGCAGATGATGAGAAGTCTCTCCAGCAGCAGTAAACGTGATTATTGCAGATGTGGCCTGGATGTAGAAGGTAGTTATGATTTGAGAAGGGATGAAACGTCGTGCTTATGATCAAACTCCATGTAAACTGAGGTTTTTTAAATTATTATTATCTGGGATTTACCCCAGAGTGACTGCAGTAAGGTAGGCCTTGATTAAAGGAGAATCATTGACATTACTGAAGGGAGCTTGAGACCTATAGGCGGGAATGGCCATTTTGGCTATATTATTATTTTTAAACTTGTTGCTGATTGTCTAATTCTGTTGGGATTGGGAGTAAAGGGTGATAACCCTTAAGGTTTTAACGATTTAATGAACTATAGCCTGGTTAGATGTTATCTTTCTATGTATGTATGCCAAGCATTTATATACTTTGCATTTTGTACTTTGTTTGTGTATTCTGGTTTTTATTGGCCATAGCGGTAGCTAGTGCCAATTACAATAAATAAATGAAATGAAATGAAGCACTGGCATAGTGTGAATCCCTGGGGGGAGGGGGGGGTCAACAAAATTTGGGAATGGATCTGCTTTTCATTCTGTCAAGAAAATAAGGCCGCATTCACACCTGATGCAGTGCAGCAGTAGCGAGACCTGCGAGGGAAGACATGGCAGCGGGAGGAACCTGATGGCAGAAGAGCTGGTGCAAATGGGGATCTGCCGCAGCTTCCCATTCACACTGCCATCAGGCTCCTCCTCCTCTGCCTCCACCGCTGCCGCACGTGTGAATGCGGCCTAATACACCCTTACCTCAATGGAGCAATCAATGAGAAGTGAGAGTGAGGAATTCCTAGAGTTTATTTGTCCTTAAAAACTCTATTGACCCCTTCCACAGAATAAGGGGAATCCTCTCCCTTAACTCAGACAAGTTTAACAAGGTACATACTAGGTTGACATGGAAATACTCCAATTTTGGCTCACTTTTTCAAAAGTCAGAATTAAAACCAGGAATTCCATATCTATGTAAGACTTCTTGCCAAGCATCTTAAACCATTAATTCATAAGAGCCACAAATTTGTTTGCGGTTTTTGTTTGTTTTGTTGTTTTGCAATGAAGTAAATGGTGCTGTTTGAAGTTAATTTGCAATCACTTCAAGTCTCAACCACTTGGCTTGTATTTTGCAATCCCAAAAGTGTTAGGCAAAATAATCTATTATTTAATGAGGGAAGATCTGAATGATAGCAGTGCTGTTGTCAAGATGTAAAAACGATCTTGGGGTACACCACAGCAACTACTGTGAAGACTTTTAAAGCTACTGAGTTGTTGTTGTCGTGTGTGCTTCTCTCTCATTTATATCATAAATGTGCAAGCAATCTATAGTCACACAATTTTATAAAGCTGCTTCATTTTGGATAGTTCTCAAGTAACTTATGATCTGAGTTTTCCTGCTCTGTTCTTCCCCTCTCTGACCATCAACTGCTAACCTTTACACTTAACTACCCTCCCTCACAGCCTCGTCCAACCACCACCAACACCTACTGTCTCATCTCTCCTTCTCCCTTCAACCTCATTGGAGTCTGTTGATGGAGACACTCTCCTGTTATAATGCTGCACTCTCTTCTGCTTTGGATTCTCTTGCCCCATCCTTCCCCCATCCTAGCTATGCCAAACCCCAACCTTGGTTCACCCCACCCCCAAGTTCACTTCCTATGCTCTTGTCCACACTCTGCACAGTGTCTCTGGATGAAATCCCTTTCCCATCTTGACTGTTCTGGCACTTCAAGTTCATGCTCACCTCCTTCAGCTCAGCTATTGCCCTTGCTAAGCAGACCTTCTATGTCCACTTGACTGACTCTTATGCTTCCAACCCCTGCTGTCTTTTTGCCACACTCAACTCCCTCCTCAAACTGCCTCCTCCTCCTTCCCCCTCACTCTCTGCCCAGGTCCTGGCTAGCTTCTTCTGTGAGAAGATTCACAAGATCCACCTTGAGCTCTCTGCCACACCTCCTCCCAGGCACAGTGCTCACTGCAGGACACCAGGGGCACTGCCCCTCCAAAGCTCTCTGGGGCCAGATACTTACAAGGCTGTGTGCCCGTCCACACCGCTGTTTCAGTATTGTGCGCCACTGCTAGTGCTGGGTCAGAAGTGCTGAAGTGGCTGGCACTGCTCTGCTGACTGCACTTCCAGCTGAGGGGGGGGCACGTGCATGGAAACTACCTGCGCATGCGCACACCTAGCGTTTTGTGCATGCGCAGGCAGGTTAGCTGCATGTGGGGAGGGGTAGCCGTTGTCACTGTGGGGGGCAGGGCCTGCAAAGCAAGTGGCGCCTGCTGGTAAGGCATCCCTTAAGGAACAGTTTACATTGCTTTGCGGTTTGGGCACCTGGGCTGAGCGCCCAGGCGTGCTACATCAAAAAAGCAATTAGCTTTTCCTTTGCTGGGGCAGTATGGACTGCTGTTTAAATGGTATCTGGGTGGCCAACCTGAGTGCCCAGGTGGTGTATAGCTGCACTGTCTGGTACCATTCAAAAAGTGCAACACTGCAGAGTGGGCTTTCTGGGAGGAGACGTTAGGGAGCTGCCCCGTGTGAGCACTGGCAGACTAACAACTTAGGGAGGCTCGGTGCCACAGTGTTGGTGTGTTGTTAGCTGGGCTGGAGAGTGAGACACAGTTTTTCTGTGTGCGCTACACAGATTACTACAGTACTCGCTGAGTGAGTCAGTGAGAATTAGCTGAAGAAGAAGAGTGTGTGTGAGAGAGAACCTCTTTACAGGGGTGAGTCAGAGGACATGGGGAAATCATGGGGCTGGAGGGAGTAGGGGAGCGGAGAAGGATGGGACTGAGAGAAGCTGGAAATGGGGCTGTGGAGGGGGAGGACTAGGACTGGGAGACACTGGGAAATAAATGTGGCTTTGGGGGAGAGGACTGGGAGACACTCGAGAATTAATGGGGCTGTGGGGGAAGAGGACTGGGAGACACTAGGAAATAAATGGGGCTGTGGGGGAAGAGGGCTGGGAGACACTGGAATTAATGGGGCTGTGGGGGGGAGGACTGGGAGACACTGGGGGATTAATGGGGCTGTGGGGGGGAGGATTGGGAGATACTGGGGAATCGAATGGGGTTGTGGGAGGGGGGGAGGACTCAAAGACACTAGGGAATGGATTATGGATCTGCTAATTTGGGTTTGTTTGGTTGCTGCCTTGTCTGAAATTAAGTTGGTTAATGGTTTGTATTTTATATGTGGCTCCCTGGTTGTCCCCTCTCCCCTGGGCATGCAATGCATTGCAGGCAGGGGCAATTTTGTCAGCCCAGTTGGAACTTGGAAGTTATGCTGCCTCTTCTTTAAAATGGTTCCCTGGCCTTTGCCTGTGATGTTTTTCACCCTGTGAGACCATTATTGCCTGATTTCTGATTTATTTATTGTTTGTTGGAGTCTTAGAAGGGTTTCCTTGCCTGAATTTTTACCTGCATTGTAAAATGGCCCTGCCCTTTGCAGTTTGGTTGGATGCTGTTGCAGGCTTTTTCACTAATGGCTCATCTTTGCATGAATGCTCCCTGTCTGCTGGAACCATTCCTTGTCTGGTTGCAGTAGATGCCTCTTACAGAGCTGTGTAGCATGTTTTGGGGGACAAGTGGGAAACCTTTTTATGGTGTGCTAAGGACTGCACATAATATTGTTGCCTTAAGATGGTTTGCTTTGCTTGCTCTGTGTTTGCATGATGCATTACTGTTTTCCTTCTCTACTCCCAAGCATGAGTAGAAAGGCCATTTTATAAATTTGTGGGTCCACTGGTTGTGGCGTTTAAAATAGTCCCTTTGCTGTTTCATTGCTGCCCCTTGCTGGAAAGTAGTTTCTTGCCTCTCTTCTTATGACTGTGCTTTTGAGCATCTTGCCTGGGATTTTGTGGAGAAACAGAAATACATTGTTTAAATTTGGTTTATTCAGCCCCGGGTGTTTGATTGCAATACAGGCCTGCAACTGGCCAAACTTTTAAAAAAGGTCCTGTGTGTTTGGACAGGTATTTGGCTGCCGGGGATACAGTGTAGATACGACGGATGCTGGTTTGGATGGGGCTTGTTTGGTTGCAATACAGGCCTGCAACTGCTCTCCTTGTGAACAGAGGAGAAAGTAGGTAGGAGCATGGCAGAAGAGAAGGTTGCAGACAGCAAGGAGAGTCCTTTCCCCTGTCTCCTACTGAACCCATCTCTTCCCCTTCCTCTTCTTGTGCACCAAAACCAAACCCTTTCCCTCCTACTTCTCTGCTGTCCTGTCCTTCTCTTCCCTTTCATTCTCTTCTGAGTTGGCTTGTCGCAGGACAGGGAGCTAACTCAGTCCTCCCAGTTCTCCAAGCCAGAAGGAAGGCTTGTCCCAAAGCCTACACCTTCAGAAGACTACAGGTGGCCAAGGAGGGCATGAAAATCGAGGGTTCGGGATAAAGGTAGGTCATGGCAACGTGATCTATGTTTTTTAACCTGCTATGGTTAATTTGGACCTGGTAGGAAAGAGAGAGTGGACGGGACCCCAGTAAGAGGGCTCTCTATCCCCCAGTGGCAGTGCTTCATGCAGCAGCAAGGAGTTCCCAGCATTAACTAATGTAAGGTCCATCCAATGTTAACCCTGGGAACTCCTTGCTGCTGGGTTAAGCCACGACACTGGCCTAACCATTGGGCAGGCTCCGCCTACCGTTTATTTATTCAGTGATTTGTATCCCGCTCCCTCCAGCCCTATGGCAACTCAGGGTGGCTCATAAGACTCTGCCCCTAGTCGGCCAGTGGTCAGCCGGGCTCCATCCCTAGGCCCGCTGGCAGTGGTAGGTTCAACCCACCCACTGCCCCACCAACCTCAAAAATCACCAGCGGCCACTGCCCCCTCCCTCCATTCCTTTCCCTCCCTTCCTCCTGCCATCCTCTCTTCCTTCTCTGAGGTAACGGAGGAGGAAATTGCTCATCTTCTCAATTCCTCCAAACTCATTACTTTTCTTCTGACCCAATTCTCACCCACCTCCTTGGTTCCATCTCCTCTGCTGTCATCCCCTCCATCTGTCATATCATCAATCTATCACTTTCTACTGCAATCTTCCCTGCTGCCTTTAAACATGCTGTGGTCACACCATTCCTCAAAAAACCTTCACTGGACTGTACTTGCCCTGCCAGCTATCACCCCATTTCTCTCCTTCCCTTTGCCTCCAAACTGCTTGAGCGTGCCTTTCATGTCCACTGCTTTGACTTCCTCACAACTCAAGTCATTCTTGATCCACTCCAATCTGGCTTCCACCCTCAACGTTCCACAGAGACAGCCCTTGTCAAAGTCTCCCAACCATGTCTTTGTGGCCAAGGCCAGGGGTCATTATTCTGTTCTCATCCTTGACCTATCTTCTGCTTTTGACACTGTTGACCACCATCATCTCCTTCATACTCTATCTTTCTTTGATTTTCAGGATTCCGTCCTATCTTCGTTCTTTTCTTACCTCTCCAACCACACATTTAGTGTATCCTATGGTGGATCTTCCTCCACTGCTATCCCTCTCTCAGTTGGTGTCCCCCAGGGCTCAGTCCTGGGCCCTCTTCTCTCTCTACACCTGTTCCCTTGGTGATCTGGCTTTCAATACCATCTTTATGCTAATGATTCAGAAATCGACCTCTCTGTGGCAGGACTCTCCACCAGTATCCAGTCCCACATCTCAGTTTGCCTATCTGACATCACTGCCTGGATGTTTCACTGCCAACTTAAACTTAATATGGCTAAGACGGAAGTTCCTATCTTTCCTCCTAGACCCACTTCTCCCCTTCCTCCCTATCTCTGCAGAAAATACTGTCATCCTTCTTGTCCCCTCAGCCCATAAACTTGGGTCCTCTTTGACTCCACCCTCTCCTTCTCTGCTCTCATCCAAAACACTGCTAAAACTTGTCGCTTCTTTCTTTATAACATTACTAAAATCTGCCCCTTCCTTTCTGAATGCACAACCAAAACTTTTATCCATGCTCTCACCATTTCCTTCTTAGACTATTGTAACCTGCTTCTTGCAGGTCTTGCACGAAACCGTGTATCTCCACTTCAGTCGATTCAAAATTCAGCCACAAGACATGCCTGCCTTGCATGCTGTTATGACCATGTAACCCACTCCTCATGTCACTACACTGGCTCCCCATCTGCTTCCATATACAGTTCAAGCTGCTTCTACTTACGTATAAGTGTCTTCACTCTGCAGCCCCTCAGTACCTCTCTTTTCTTATCTCCCCCTATACCCCTTCTTGTGACCTCTGTTCATCAGTCAAGACGCTTCTTCTCCTCCATTGCCAACTCCATGCCTTTCACCCTGCTGTACCATATGCCTAGAACATTCTTCCTGAGGTGATGCCATGCCTGGCCCTTTCCCTGTCCATATTCAAGTGCTGCCTTAAAGGCCCACCTCTTTGATGTCACCTTTAAATCCTGGTTCCAATCAAAATCTTAGCTGGAATAAATCCATTACTGAATAAACTGTATCCTGTAGTCCAAGATTCATCTAATGCCTTGTTTTTAACTATCTGTGTCCATGTCTTATCTAGATTGTAAGCTCATTGGAGCAGGGACTGTCTTTTATGTTAGTGCTTCAAAAATGATTAGTAGTAGTAATAGTATTTATAGGTATATTGATCCTAATACAGTGAAAACATCTCATATATTCTGCCTTCTGTGAACTGGAATCCTAATGAGTTCCATGTTCAGCATGCCCATAAAACCTTTCAATTTCCTGGAGAATTTTTCATTGTGCCAGAAGAGGGTGCTCTGGGTTAACCACACAGAGAAGGTGCACTGCATATAGCAGGGGTGGCCAGAGTTTCCTGCCTCCAGCATACCAAAATCTTTGTATGATCAAGAGCCACAAGACACACATGCATGTGCACTCACACACAAACCTTTCCTGCATTATAATTGCCTGGTGGAGTCAGTGCTCTGTGCAGTCCTGGTTGCTGAGATTCTGAGGAGAAACAGCAGTTCAGCTCCTAAGATGTAAGGCCTTTGGGTCTTGAACCCCCAGCCTGAGGGGTTTGGAATGCTGGTCCCAGCCAATAGTGCCACCACCCAGCCCTGTCTTCAGCCCAGTCTCTCCTCCCCATCGCTCCTCTTTGTTCTTGCCATGCCATGCCTGTTCCCAGCTGTTTCCTATTTGCTCCAGGTCTGCCCCCCAATTTCCTGAGTGGGTACCAGCTAGTATATAGGGCATGTTGGTGCCAGCAGGAAGTTGGGTGGAGCAACTCTTCACTTGCTGACTCTATCTTTCTCCTCTCCCCATCTTGCTCATCTATCCCAGACTCCCCTCCTTCATGTTTCCTTGATTCTTTCTTGGTGCCTTCTCCCTTGCATGCTCAGGGAGCCAGTGTGGTATAGTGGATAAGGTGCTGGATATAGACCTGTGTCACCTTGTGCCTACCAGGCTGTTGGGGGTCCCCACTTGCTCTGGGCTGCCCCCCCTCCTTTGCCCCTGGCAGTCGCAGGTTTCAGAAATTTACAATAGGGTTAGTCTCATCTCAGGGTTGGCTGAGAACTCCCAACCTGTTCAATGCTCGGGTGTAGTGAATATGAGGAGACCACGTTTGGAGTTTAAAGAGCAGCTTTATGTTTGAAAAGGTAAAGCAAAAGGCCATAGAACGAGTATGGTCACAGGGAAAATAAAGGCAAACAAGCGCAAGACTGACTCAAATCCTCTGGCTAGTCCTCACCAGGTGTAGGTAGAACTCTTGATTACTGGATTGGAGTGTCCTTTCTCTGTCACTGAGCTGGGTGACAGGGCGTCTGCTTAGGGTCCAGTACAGGTCCAAAAAGAGAGCGCCCCTGCAGCTCCATGTGGTTCCCTTTTAAACACCACCAGCTGCAGCAGGAATGTGTGTAATGTCATAGGGAGGGGCACACAGAATGTTGACTCTTCCCCTGCTTTGCCATTGTCCTGGAGTGGATTTCACTGGCCCTGCCCTGGGTGGGTGACTCAATGGTCCGTTAGTGGGTCATTAGTCACCTCCTGAATCATTCAAGCCTGGTATGTCTGCCCATGCAGAGGCTTGCTACGAAAGATGAGCCACAAGTTACCCAGAGTTCAACAGTTAGCTGGCCCCAGCCACATTCCCATACATGGTCCAAGTGATAATACATACATAATACAACATATTGATAGTACAGTGATCATGGGGCTTAGCACACCAAAACCTAGCTGGAGCATACGGCTTCACGCTCCTGTAGTGGTAAAACTGGAGGTTTCCCATGTGACAACCTGGGAAGCCGGGGTTGAAATCCTGCCCTAGCCATAAAAACTCACGGGGTGGCCTTGCATGAGTCACAACCTCTCAGCCTTAGTTCCCCATCTGGATCATTTTTATACCCTACCACGGGGCCGCTTGTGGCGGTCACCCCGGGCCCCACTCCTGGGGGTCCCGAGTGCAGGGGCCCCCTGACCAACCAACTGGTCGATCCACATCTCCCCTGAAAAGCAGCTGAGGGGGGAGGCACGGAGTGAGGGAGAAGCAGAGGCCCTGCCTCTCCCACACTCCGTGGCCTCCTCCTCCGCTGCCTGTCAGTCTCAACCAGGGGAAATGTGGGAGAGGTGGGGCCTCTGCCTCTCCCTTATTCCCCCTGGCTGAGACAGGCAGGCCCAGCATGGGGCCCAGGATGGCGAGGGGCNTCAACCAGGGGAAATGTGGGAGAGGTGGGGCCTCTGCCTCTCCCTTATTCCCCCTGGCTGAGACAGCCAGGCAGCGCTGCAGTGGAGGGAGGGGCCAGGCACCAGCGGAAGTGAGGGAGAGGGAGTGGCCCCACCTCTCCCACACTCCCTGTAATGTCCGGTGCCGGCAGGTGGTGCAGCGGCAGATTTAATCTGCTGTTGCTGCTGTGCCCGCCGCCAGTGGAGTCCGCCGCAGGGAGCCGCCCCGGCAAGCAGGCCCAGCATGGGGCCCAGGATGGCGAGGGGCGACGCCACAGCGATGGATGTAGAAGGTAAGTGCCCCTGAAATGGCTGGGTTTGGAAATGGGCGGAGGGGAGTGCCCCTCCACCAGTCCCTGATCCCAGGCCCGGGTAGCGCCCCCCAACCAAGCCGGGTAGCAACCCCTGAGCTGGGAAGTGCCCCTAGGTCTGCCAGCCGCCGGCAGAAGACTGGGGCCTCACATTTCTCCCCTGCCCTGGGCCCCACGGATCCTAAGGCCAGCCCTGCCTGGGATATAGATTGATGTTCTTCATTAAAAAACAAATTGGCATGAATTTATTAACTCTGCTGAAAATATGCTTTTCCTAAAATCTACCAGGTGTTTGTATAAATAACTAAGTAAGTTCGTTTTACCAGTAAACTTTAAAAAATGTTAAGTACCTGTCTAAGTGTAAAATTACACTACGTGCCTAGTATAAAATATTAGATTTCTGTTGACTTCCAACAAGCTGGATCTTGAACAATGTCTGAAATCAATAGAAATGAAGCACTGTATAGATGCCTTATAAGTTAAAATAATTTAAAATATTTTTCTGTGGTATTATCAGGGACCTGGGTACACTGGGTTTTCCCCATTCCCACCAATAGGGAAAATGCAGTGAACTTGGGTCGCTGGGCATTATTATTTAATATTATTATTATTTATATAGTGCCAACAATGTACCTGGTGCTGTACAATCATTAATTAGAGACAGGTCCCTTCCCTAAGGTTCTTATGATCTAGGAAAGACAACGAGGGGGAGAACAAAGGGAAAGATTGGGATACATTCATGAAGTTGGGAAGTTGCAGGTGCACGTGCATAACTTAGGTTGCTTTTAGATGTGTGCTGCATACACGCAACATAAAATCATGCCGCGTGTACAAATCTTATGTGCATTGTGCAGGGTTCAGATGCAACATTTCATATGTTAAAGCTGGTCGCATGTTTTTTTAAAACCGTGAATTAAATACCTCGATGTCAAGGTATTAAATTCACGGTTTTAAAAGAATGCGCAAAATGTCGCGTCTAAACCCCGCATACAGGATTTTTACATGTGGTGTGATTTTATGCCACACGTGCACCGCACACGTCTAAAAGTGGTCTTAGTTACAGGAAAGAAGGGGACCCAGAGTGAAGGATGGAAGGGGAGGCATCAGTTATGAGTCTATGGGGATGAGGTACTAGGGAAAGTTAGATGGAAGGATTTTAGGGAGGGATCTGAGAGTTGGGAGGGAAGGAGCAGAGCACATTTGGGCAGAATTAAATAATGTGTGTACTAATGGACTGAGCCGGGTTGTGAAGCCAGGCCCTTTGAGTTCTAAATGTGCCTTTGACTTCCACTGTGGCTTGGCCAAAATATTTTACTCCCTGTGACCCAGACAAAAAACACATCTGTAAAACAGATGCAGTAATACTAACAAAAAGGAGTGAAAGGAGTGCTCTGAAGATCCATCAGTTAATAATTATAGGGTTGTTTGAAGATATAATGCCAAAATTTCCCTTAAAATGTAGCTCCTTGTTTCTCTAAGACATAGGGAATCCCTCAGGTAGCTTGGAGCTAGCTTAGCATTTCTTTGCCACCACTCTTGCACCCTGCTGCATAATGGGTGTGCTTGGGGTAAAGGGCTTTGAACTAGAGTCTTGCTTGGGCCACATATTTGGGCCCAAGTCCAGCCAGAGCCCGATTTGTTCAGATGGTCTCATCCCTCATGGTTGGAGTTCAAGCCAAGCCAACATGTGCCCACCTTGATCCAAGCCCAATTGAGTCCACCCAGGATTGAGTCAGGTCTCAGGCATCTAGTTTGAATGTAATTTTCCTGTGATTGTTCATGGTAGTGAGACTGGTGGCAGTCGGACATAGGCTGAAAACAGACATGACGCTTACTCCACTTTAACACCGGTTTAACATTTCTTATCCATGTTGCAGGACTGCATAGGGCACCAATACAGCCCTGCAACATGCATAAGGAATGTTAAAGCGGTGTTAAAGTGGAATTAGCGTCATGTCTGTTTTCACCCATAGATTAGGGCAATCCTAAGGCTGTTCTAAGTCATGCAGGAGGCCATCCTAGTCCATAGCTAGTGTCAGAATTGGGAAAATGACAAAAAGTCTAAAATCATCTTTAGGTAAAAACAGATGTGCAGGTGGTGCAGCATCTCCCTGGCCTGTGGCAGGAAATGGCAGCCGACGCAGCCCAGGTTGGGGCGGGGCACAGAGCTAAGGTGCCCGCGGCCAGAGAGCCACCTGCACAGCTCGGGTAGGGTGGGGAGCACAACAGACAAACATATCCCGCCTGCGCCTTGCTCCCACCGCCCCACCCCTCCACCATGATGGACAGCCATCATGGCCAATGAAAGGCAGCCATTGTGGCCAGCCATGCCAACCCCCAACCTCAGGTAGGTATGGCAGGGCCAGGCAGATGTACTTGCCCGCATTGGCCCACGTAGGTGGCCCTTAGACTGGGATGTGACCTTGGAGATTTTCTGAGGACACAGCATAGGCTAGGCACCTACCTGCCCCGGGTCAGAAGCAGGCCAACTTCTGGCAACACCTAAACAGATGGGCTGGTGGGTCCTTGGCCAAAGTGGGCCACCATCAAATCTGTTTTTACCCTTTGTCCCCTCCTTTGGGTCAAACACCAAATACTGCTGAGCCAAAATGAAGACCACAATGTGCTAAGTATTATTTAAAAAAAAAAAATCAGTATCATTTTTATCAAAAACATGGTATGTTCCATTCTTTCCTTAGTTCAAACAAAAATATTTTCTTTATGATGCTTTCCAAGGGCAGCTATTATCACAATAGAAGAGAGGAATGCAAATATTGACTGAGGCTTCTTATGGGAGCAGTTTTACTTTTTATAGACATTTTTGACTTTCATACTCATTTTCCTCCATGAACGTCCTTTCCAAGGCACACAATTTGAGGGCAAATTATCTTGCTGGAAATGTATTCACAATGTGTGGTGGTGCTGTGCAGCTATGGTTATCAATTAGCCAGAGATTTAACTGAACATAGATTTTCAATATTTGTATGGGCAAAGTGCAATTTAAAAAGAAAATAGCACACTTGACTTTGATTGAACTTCAATAGACTTTTTACCAATGAGTATACGTGCATAGTTTTCCTTTAATTCATTGGAAGGCAGAGATAGAAAAACTACCGTAGCATATTCTTCTGATGTGTTGTTTCCTGGTGAAGTTAATTCAAGCTTCTGAGGCCTTATTCTCTCTTTCAAGATCTGAGTAGCTCTCATTTGAGGTCAGTGGGAGTTACTTGGATCCTGCCGGTGGTAATTAAACCGTTGGATTTTACTATACAAGGATAATCAATCTCAGTTTCTTAAAAAAGCAGACTGACTAAAGGAGACAACCGGTAGACACTGCCAATTACTCTGACTCTTGAATCCTGAAGTGGACTTCTCTCCAGAAACACAACAGTGGTAAAACTATGTCAGAAAACAGGTGCACTGGTATCCTGTTCTCAGGATATAGTTCTCAGCAAAGTCAATGATGAGTGATTTATATTCTCCTAATCACCAGGGTTCTTGGTTTTCTGTTTACCAAGGAAAACCACGGAATTCCATGTTTTTCGTGGAAAAACATGGGATTCCATTTTTCCCCAGAGCAAACCATGGAATTGTTTGCTGGAGTAAACCGTGGAATTCTATATTTAGCTGGCAGCAATAACTCACCTGCAGCTGTCCTTAATCAGCGTGATGGTCTGTGTTTACCGGTAGTGCTGAACCAGGAAGTTCTCATTGCACAGGTGCTGAAGAGCATTCTCAGTCCTCCAAGAGCATTGCGTAGTACAGTGAGCACACTACGAAGGTGTGGCATCAAGGTAGTAAGCAGGGGGAATCCCCTCCTTTGATGAATTGTTGTTCATGAATGGGGGGGGGGGGGTCCTTT
>QEPC01002093.1:591587-630441 GCA_003113815.1 Sphenodon punctatus | reverse complement strand
ATAGAATGCCACAAACAAATCTCTAACCCCAAGGATGCCTCAATGTTCAAAAATCATGAGCTGGGCCCTAAAAATCATGAAACTTAAATAAAAAGAACCCAAATGTTTCTAGGCTTGGTACTCTCCCATTTGTGGGAACGGGAGGTGCCACTCGAAGAAGAACAGAAGATTGCTACCTTGTGAACAAGGTTCTTCTCAGAAATGCCCACCTTTTGGAAGGAACTGTTGGGTATCTATGAGCGGGAAGGAGATGCTTTATATACTGGGGGGAGGGGAGGCTCGAGATTGTCATGGGGGGATTTTTCAAACTAGTGAGCTTGATATATGCTGGTAGAGAAGGGCGCGCAAGCGCAAACCCATTTATGAGAATGTTCAGAGCCATCTCACTGAACCTTGTTTACAAGGCAGCAACCTTCTGCTGCAAGGCACAGCCGGCACAGTGTTTTTTTGTTTTTTTAAAAAAAAAGCTTCGGAGTTCTCTCCGGAGCAGCCTGCAAGGGGTCAGGGAGGGAGTGCGCAGCCGAAGAACAGCTTCGCATAGTAAGTGTAGGGAGGGCTTCCCAGGCTGTGGGGACCCTGCATAGCTTCCCAGCCCTGCAGCAGCTGCTGTTGGAGTCGGGGGAGGCGGGGGCAACGGGGCAGCTCTCCTGGCTCCAGTCCATCCCAGAGAATCCGGTGCACTGGACTCACCCAGAGTTGAGTCACAGTAGTCACTCAACATTCATCCAAGCGCTCCATATCCACTTCGAATTCCCTGCCTGCTGCCGTGCTTCTGCCTGAGCACGCGCAGTAAGACCTCTGACAGCTGCGGCAAGGCAGGAAACGCATTTCAGGAGGAGGGGCCAAGGGGCTGGAAGAAGTTCAGATCGCTGTTGACGTGGGCCTGGCAGGAGGGGGGGGGGGCTAAACATCAGCCGGAAGGGGGGCCCAGCCGAGCCACAACTTTGAGGGTTTTTTGTTTTGTTTTTGTTTTAAATGGGACAGGCGGCCGCACAGCACCGCAGTGGGCTTAGCTGCCATAGGGATGGGCCCCCAGCCACGGTGGACCCCGGGACAAATGTCCTGCCTGTCGCTATGGTAGCTACGCCCTTGCATTTTAAACATCCACTATTGTCCAAGTCATATTCAAGTCCTCTTCACGGAGATGGATTGTACCCAAAGAGAATAAAAGCCTCCTGCAAAATATCCCTTTCCCCCACTGCTTTATCCAATTTTAGGTGTTGAAACCACAGAAACTGTGGAAGGTGAAAGACAAAGACATTGAAATGTAACATATTTATTACATACACAAGATATAAAAACAAATAACCAAAATAGCATGATTTTTGAGAGTCCACAGGACTTTGAAAGATAACACGTGATTTTTATGGCATTGTTGTTCTTCCTTTTTTCCTACTCACAGACAGGATATATTTTATGTAATGAAGTTTAAAGATGTGTTACAGAAAATATATAATAAAGTGATGCAAACTGCAGTATTCTGTGATATGTTCCATAAATTGATGTTAATGTAGAAATATATGTATATATTGCAAATAGAAATACAAAGGAAAATGTTCAGTTTTAAATACTAAAAACAGGAACAAACTCCTGCTTCACCATGGATTATAAACTGCAAGATTGTGATATGTGAACCAAAGTTCTTTTATTGGAAAAGTTCTTATCTTCTAGTGATTGCATTGTTTCAAAGTCTCTTTATTATGTAAAATCTCATTAGAGTTGATAGGTATGAAAACCAAACACTGGTCTGAAGCTTGGGACTTCAGTGCAAATACATTATTTTTCAAATTCCAACAGTCGATTCTCTGAATGGTCAGTGCCAAGGCTGAAAGAGAACCTTTACCTTTTATATACCATTAATGATGTTCATATGTAGGGAATTTCAGGAATGCTTCTATTTTAATAGATTGTTTTATATGCCATCTTCTCCTCCTCTTGTTCCCAACAATATTAGAGGTTTTCACACCACAGAGGGGCAGGCAGTAAAGTGCTTTATACAATGAAATATTTACACATGGATAGGGTCAGTTCAACATCACATAAAAGAAAAATTCACAACCACCACACCTTCTAGAACAGGCTTTTTCTTAAAACATTACTGATGAAGGGCTAGATTCTGTTTCAGTTACACTCATGTAGAACACAGTAACACAACTGACTTCAACAGATTGCCACTGGGATAACTGCAGGGAGAAATTGGCTCACAATCCTATGAATCACCTTTTAAAATATGCAATGCGTAATTTATGATGTCATGTCCTAATTAGGCATTATGCTGTTATTATTTATTATATTTAAAATTCTTGCTACCCTGCCCCTCCTGCCACACGCAGCTTGGGACAGCTTCTGTTAGAGAAATTGCGAATGACATGTTACCGTTTGCGTGTTCCCAGTGGTATACACACAACCTTCAATTCCTTAGAAACCACTTATAAATAATATTGTATCAAATTCTTCTCGTTTTAGTACACCTGGGTAAATCAAGGGAAGTCTCTTGACTTCATTCAAGCGCTTCACGATTTACATTGGTGTAACTGACAGCAGAATTTTTTCTATTCTCTTTAGTTTATGAGCATGATTTCCCGACTCTCACAACAATGTTACATTAGCATGACTTAATGAACTTCAGTGGAGTTTCTCTACAATTACATTGGGATAAATGAGATAAGAATCAGGCCCTATTTCTCTCTTCAACATTAAATATTGTCTAGCAAGCATTTTTCCAAAGAAGAGAGAGTAATGAACTTTGATCATGAAGAGTTAAGTTAAAGCCTATGAGTAGAAAGGAGTACCTATCTACTCATTTTTGGCACTATTTTCTTACATTCCAGTTTTCATTTCAGAGGTGTGGTATCTGAAAAGTTTGCATTTTGTGTATTAAAAATACTCCCAAGTGTTTCTGCATTTTTAGCTGCAGTCTCCTAAAATTTCCATAACTTTTTTCCCAAGAGCTGGTTTCCATTGCTGAACAAAACTTTTCATATTGATTATCAGTCTGCCTGTTTGTACATCTTCATATCCTGCTACAAGGTATTTCAAACCTGTTAAAAAAAAAAGAAAAAAAAAGTCAGATCATGTGATATAATATTTTAAAGGTTAGCTATCTATTTTTGTGTATAGATATCAGGAATAAAAAACCCTTAGGTATAAAAATAACGAATGACACATGGCTTGTTTGGCTGTATGCATACTGGTCCATAAACTTAATAGCAAATGGGAATGATTGTGAAGGTAGAGGAGGAGGGGATATTAGGTAGAATGTGACAATATGCTTCTTTTTTTAATAACTTGTGCTTGTGTAATTGTGTTGCAATATTCCATAATCATGGTGAAATCCATCCTGTGCAAAGAGCCAGCACAAGGCCTATTTGTCACGCCAATCCAAATGAAATCCTCAAAGTATCACATGTGAGCATTAATTGATGTGTACAGAAGGCTGGCCTTACCACAGGATGATGTGGGACAACCGCCCTGGGCCCTGCTATTTTCTCTACTTCCTGGGTCCCTGCAGCGTTCCCCATTTTCACCAGGACAGTGTGCAGGGCCCCAAATATGACCAGCAATAGGGCAGCGCAGAGGGTACCCCGAGAGAGTGGGGCCATGGGGGGCTAGCAGCGGTCCCACATTTAATCTTCTACCTGGGTTCTGCAAGGCTGGCCTGGGGCATAGGGCTCACATAAGCCTCTGTATGGCTAGACTGAACCCTCCTCCCCAAGCCTCAGTGATGTGTGTGGTGCTGACATGCAGAGTGCAAATCTTGTGTGTGTGCTGGTGATATAAAAGGGGAGAGTCGTGTAAATAGGTAAGAGAGGCATTACAAGTGTGTGTCATATAAATATTTTAAAGTCCTGGGCTAAAAATGGATGGTTTATAATTGAATTAAAATAATGTATATATTATTACAAACAAAGGGCATGATCGGCTTCCACTGAAGTCAATGGCTAAACTCCCATTGGCTTATATGGAGCTGGATTGTGCTCAAAATGTTTATTTTTCAAATATACAAAGCAAGCTCCATGTATAGGACTATAGAGTGCATAGTCCTGCCTTGGAAATCCACAGCTGCAGCTGGAATGCTTTCAGGAACACAGCTGGTTGTAAGACAATAAGGTTACTAGTTGAACTGGTACAAGCACCTGGAGGGTTACATTCAAACCAAAAGTTGCTTCATTAAATCTCACTTCACCCTGACATTTCAGGGAAATGTTAATCATGCCCTGCAAATCCATCCTGACATTCAGTGTTTCCCCAATGCTAAAGCAACTCAACACTCCAGGCACATGTCCACTGCCACTCAACATCAAATATTACTATGTGGTATTGTGTTCCCACAAGGCATCACTTTGTCTCACGTGGACAAAGCCTTAGAGCTGCATTTGCCTCCTCTGCTGCACTCTGGGCCCCTAGCTGTAGACAGGCACAGCTGAGTCCATTGTGTATAATATTTAATAGGAGAAGACTATTTTCAAATGTTACAGGAACTACAAGGAGATATATAATGGATACTTTAAAATATCATTTTACCTAGAGTGTGGGGCAAACAAAGTCCTTTTCCCATAAAGTAGACACCGGATAGCATTGCTGTTGTCACAGCCCTCTTTCCTGACCCTGTCAACATTCCCGTTAAAAACATCATGGGACAAAATTCCCAACGTGAGTTTGTTTGTTTGTTTATTTATTTAAGCTAGCCATTGATTTTACTTGCTTTTAAATATGCTCAGTTGTTTTTCCTGAAGTGGAAAAATAAGTTTACTGTGATGTTTTATCCTGTTCTTCAAGGTTATCAATTTTTTTCTAGAATTCCTTAAAACCTCGCTTTTATGTTTCCAATGGTGATGAACACACTATTCTTTTCCTATGTTTTGGCAAGCCAGCTATTAGGAAGTGGAGTCTATTTCCTTGACAGTGATATGTTTTGTGTTTAATATAGTCTGAGTGATTCATTAGTGGTAATCATGCAGATGACCTTCCTTTATGAGGTCTGCATTTTATTCACTTAAATATTGAAGGAAGAAAACATTTGACTCAAAATAGCTTCTGGTTTATCTTTTGAATTATGAAACAGCTATCATTCAGAATTCTATCCCTGGGTTTCTCAGTTCTTGTGCTGATTACACAGGCAGCCCACTGTTCTTACTTCATTTAAAAACAAATGCCTGTTCACTGAAAAAAAGATAATCAACAATGAGGTTGTAGCTTTCCTTTTCTGTCTGCAGAAAAAGCTGTTTTTGTATCTTTCATGGCCAATTAGTTCAGCAATACCTTGCAGAAGGAATTTTACATGTGCTACTTTGACAGAAAACTATAGCAGGAGTTTCAATGTATTGTAATGTGACATTATAGATACAAAGCAAAATTAGATTTGAAGAGTGTTCTCTGTTCTTTCATTAGTGATTGACAGTCTTGAAGTAGCGCTGAAATTCGACTTTATAAATGAGTTTCACCTTTCACAGCAAATGGATTGGAGAGGGAACAGTTTTTGGCTGAAAAAGGGTGAAAACAGACATGACGCTAACCACCCTTTAACCACCCTTGGAGGTTATTTATGCATGTTGCAGGGCTGTACTGGTGCCCTATGCAGCCCTGAAACATGCATAAATGACCACCAAGGGTGGTTAAAGGGTGGTTAGCGTCATGTCTGTTTTCACCCAAGGTTCCTGGAGTTTAAATGATGAAGTGAAATCTGGTGTCTCAGCATGGAGTCCTAAATGAAATACACTGGGGAGTGTGGTGCAGAAATGACGTGTGTAGAACAGATTGGTATAAAGCTGATGAAGAACTTTTAACAAAACCAAAACCAATACCTACCAGGGTTAATTATTGGACAAGTGCAGCCTCTGTTAGTCCAGGATTCTGGGTACAGAATACGTTTCCCTCGAAAAATCTTAAGCTTAGTTGATTTCAACACTTTCCTGATCTTCACATTGACCTCAGCATGGGAGCCTTTATCGTGGGCTGATAAAATCTTTGTTTTCAGCACTGTAAGAACACAATTCCAAAAGTAGGAATGCACAATATGTTAAACCATCTCTTTCTAATACAGTGCTGAGCATTTTAATGTTAAACTGGGTCTGAGTGTAAACATGCTTTGCAGAACATACCCAAAAGTTTCCACGGTTGCTCTGAGCATATTACCAGTAATATGCGGAACCACTTCGGTGCTTTTCAGTTGCTGGAGAGAACAGTGAATTTATTTTATTTGGACAGTAACTGTGCCAGATGCATCACTTTAAGAGTCTGCTTTGTTGTTGCCAAAAATGGGGTTCAGGGAGATGCTCAGTGACCTGATTTTAGAAAATGCTGAGCACACAGCTGCTCCCACTGAGGTTATTGAGAAATGCTGCTTACTCAGCATTTTTGAAAATCAGGCCTAGATCTGGTTTAGTGGCTTGACTTTAGGATCCTGTTTTTGTAACTCTTGGTATGCAAAGTAGAAAATCAGACACCTGACCAGAACTACACTGTATCTCACTCACCTCCGGCTGTCATATCCACAGCCAGACTTACAAATAAAGGAGCAACTAATTTAAAACAATATAGCTATGCTAAATCATTCTGGTTCAGCTTATAGATAAGCCACTAGTGTTGATAAATTCCAGGGTGGGGAAGTCAGGGAGAATTATGGAGGGAAAGCAAGGCCTTAATTTCCCCTGAAGCCTCAAATATATGTCAACTGAAAAGCTTGCCTATAGGTCATGTGTTTACAGTGAGATTGCCATAACCTGATCCTTTACTAGGGCCTCTCTGGCTTTTACCACAATGTAAACAATACAGTAACCACTTTAGGTTGGTCATGTATGGAGAAGAGATGACTTGCTTACATCACATATGCTTTCCTCTCACAGCACACAGTGTCAGCATGGCCTGCATGAATGAGTTGCATAAAGCTGTTCAGAAACTTCTGCAGAATACCAACTGTTTCCATACACATGGTTTCTCTCTCTACACTTGATGATTATGCCCAATCCTAAAGTCTGACCATGCAGGGTAGGAATCACTATGTTGGGCACTTGCACACAAGATGGGGTGGGGGGGAGGGGGGGGATTGCCAAGAGCCGAAATCATAGCAGGGGGAATCACACGGGGGTTTTAAATGTCATTAGCCCATTTCTGTCATGATCTCACTCATGGGTGACAGGGTTCAAAATCCACCCGTCACCCATGGGTGAAATTACAAGAGAAATAGGCTAATGACATTTAACACACACACCCACCACACAAGTGGAGCTTCATGTGATTCCCCTTGCTCTGATTTCAGCTTACGGCTGTCCCTCCACCCCTCCCCCATCTCATGTGCAAGCTGCCTTTGCTAGGTGCCACTCCTAGAGCCAGATATGTGCAAACTGTGCAACTGCATAGGGTCCCATTTGTAGGAAAAATGTGAAGTCCATGAATAAACTTGAAATGTCAAGATGAATGTGAGAAGCACAGGTATAAGTTATACATTTAGGGCCTCAAATGTGGCCTGTGAAGAGACTGCAGTGTTTGGGGGAAAAGGTCATGCCACCATTTTGCACTGGCTCCCACTTCCTTGGGAATGGCTTCCAACAATGGTATTTGTATTGTCCAGCATAGCCATGCTAAATCATTCTGGTTCCTAAAAGCTTACAGATAAACCACTAGTGTCGATAACTTCCAGGGTGGGTGTGGCAGGAAGTAGGGGTCAATAACTTCCCCACTGTAGCAGGGCTATAGGGAGCAGCTGAGGCTGGTTTCTGAGCCAGATCTACTGACAGCCTGAAGGAGATGAGAGACAGCTGGCTGAGGAGAATCACGGCTGCACCTGTGGGAGCAGGCAGCTGCTATATAGGCAGGCAGCCTGGCCCAAGGGGGTGTGCACGTGTGTGGAACCAGAGGGAGCCTGAGGGGGAAGGTTCCAAACTTGGAGAAGCCAAGACAGTACAGAGACACCTGACTCAGAGCGATGGAGAAAGAATGTTGGAGACCCAAGTGGGGCTGTAGAGCTTCTGCCCAGAGAGACTGGTATTAGGACTTTGCACAACTGGTGGAGTAGGCTGAATGTAGGGGAGGTCAGAGCTACTCCACATAGAACCAGGTGTGGGCTGTGGCAAGGGGCGTGCTAATTCCCTCATCTGGGTGTGGTACTCCTAGATGGAGGGAGGACTTCTTATGAAGTGGCTTTCTTTACAGTTCTTGTTTAAAAGCATAAAAATACTTTCCTTCTTCAGTATAGCTCCTTCTCAAGTTTATGATGAACACTGCAATTCACTAGTTTTCTCTGTAATCTAGCCGCCAGTGTTTCACACTTATAAATGAAAGGGTGGGGGACTTAAGCATACTTTAGATAAGACTTATGTTGCTATTTTAACTTTTATTTCTTATCTTTTGCAAGATTAAATGCTGTCACAGTCAGGAAACAAAGCAAAGCTGAATTAGCCTCCCCCCCACCCCTAATACTGTTAAGCCAGGGCCATATTTGAATAACCTACATCTCTTTTAACTTTTCCTCCTGGGTCAATTTGTAGATGGCAGAGGCACAAATTATCTTTCAATGCATTTTAAACTCTTGCATGAGATAGAACACGTGCAAAAAAAGCTTATGAAAGGTAGGGAGCACCATTCAAAACACTCCTTCCCTTGCAAATTATCCACGTATAAACAGATTGCTCACTGTAGACAAGACTTTTTCCTTCTTTCTGTCTACACATACAAATATATAACTTTGCCCCATCACCATTGACTTGTGATAAAATGGAGGTAGGGAATTAAGAGCATGATGGCGTGGAGGGGGCAGGGCAGCATACAATGCATGCCTGCACATCCCAAGAAATGCCCAGACTAAATCCGTGCCACCCATACACAACTCCCTCACACATCCCCCCCCCACAACACCCTGCCCTTTCTCTCTCTCTCTCTCTCTCTCTCTCTCTCTTATGCACACTTTTGCTTCATCCCACCCCTGCATCTAGGGTGGCCAGATATGCAAATTTTAGAGGACCCATGAGAAATATAGGTTGCAGGGCTGCAATTGCAACCTGTATTTCTGGTAAGTGTCCTCTAAAATTTGCATATCTAGCCACCCTAGGTGCACCTTAAAGAGAAACCTCTAGTGGCTCCTTCTGCTCTCTGGCCCTGGACGTGGGAGCCCAGCCACTGCTATGCTGCCTGAATACTGGAAACAGGCCAAGGCAGCATTGGGCAGTCTCCTTTCCGCACCTGTGTACAGCACCCTTCCACACCGATTCCTGTGCTGTCGGTAGGGCATGGTTGAGGCTGTTCTAGGAACTGACTTAGAGCAGCCCCAACAGCACAAGGGTATTGATGGGACTATCTGCAGGCACAGCAGGGAGCCTGATCAGTGCTTCCTAAGGCTACTTTGTATCAGCCCCAGATTACATGGCAGTAGCCAAATTGCTGTTGGAAAAACAGCTCCAGATGACATCACCTTTTGCACCAACAAACCCTAATGACCACTACGCCATTTGGGAGTAGAGATAGTGAGTTAGTGTGAGTGTCACTTTAACCTTTCCTGATCTCTGCTTCTAACCCCCCCCCCCCCCCCCGGTGGGATGTGCCCAGGAAGCTCCACTGGACTTCCTCCTTCTCCCTGACCTTTCGCCATTCCTAACTTCTCTCTCTGACCTTCAACATGTCTGGCCACCATGCTGGTGGCAGCTAGCTAGTAAGACTAGGGATAGGCCTTTCCTATCACAATGTACTTCTCAATAAAGTAGTTTATTTTAATCTAGAAACAATCTCCAAGGTGTTGATTACTACTAAGCTGTTGCTACTAACAATTCAAGCTGCTTTTGGTTTTTTGGTTTTTTGACCATTACTAAAATTCCAACAATTGCCAGCTCCCTGCAGAGGTGCCCAGCCCCAGTAGTTAATCTGGGGGCTAATGGGGCAGATTTCCTGGTGAAGCGGTGCCCCTATTGACAAGCATCCACTGCTCATTATGACAACTAAGCTGCTGCTGAGATGGTGCTTTTGCCATCAGCCATTAGATCTGAACTTTTAGGGGCCAGCAGAGGAGGGTTTTCAGTAGTGCCAGGCACTGGGATTTGTACCAGCAACCTTGGGGTTACTGTGTGGTGGCTGGCTTGCCAGCAGCATTGCTACTCCTGAGGTTTAACTTGCAGGCTCCTGTATAAGCTCCCTTGAACCTGCTAGGCTATTTCCCCCCTAGTTTCTGGACAGGTTATTGAATCCCAGCCCTTGCCACACTTCCCAGCTTCCCAATCCATTATCAGCTGGCCCGGTATATTAAGCAGACTGGTGGCAGCGAGAAGCTGGGAGGAACAATGACTCTATTTCCTATCCCTGCTAGCTTTTCTTGTGACTCTTGCTCTGCTCCTGCCCTTGTCCCTGACTTGTTTCCAATCCCTGCTCCTAGCCTTAGTTCTCTGTTCTGGTTTCCTCAGTCTTGCTTTGCCCTGTGATCTTGACTTCCCCTTCCCTGGGCCTGGTGGCTCTGACTCCAATTTCTAGCCTGGTCCCAATTCTTACTCCCCATTCTGGCCCTGACTGCACCCCAACCAGGGCCAGTGCAAGGATTATTGCCCCCTTAGGCAAAAAAAAGTTTGCCACCCTCCCTGTACTGTGTGCGCAATCGAGTAACCCCTGCACATGTTGGGCACTAAGGGGCTGGCAGCCCTGGCTCCCAATCCAGCCACCGCACCAGTGACAGGGTTGGCTGCAGTTTTTGCTATCCCCTTCAACTTGCTGCCCTAGGTGGCCACTAGTACTGCCTATATGATAGCTTCAGTTCTGATTCCAACCCCACATCTGCCCCACATCCCAGACACCCTCACATCCCAGACAACTTGTCTTACAAGTTGAAAGGTTCCTTGTGTACCCAATTTCCCCACTAAAATAAAGGGAGATAGGGAAATGTAAGAAATGCGGGAACTGAGCTCCAAGTTCGTAAGTAATCTTCTAATTTACTTTTTGGTTGTTCTTTATCCAGTCAGAATGTAGGCAAACTGGGTATCTAACCAGGAGATGAGTCCAGTGAACTTTCATGAGAAACCAACACTGATACTTTACTTTCTTGTAAGATGTAATAAAATAGGTCAACTTTATTATGTTCAATTTTCAGCTGTTGGCAGTTTAGTTAATTTCTACAGACTGAATGCCAGCTCTGTTGTTCTTCTCTGCTTACACAGGCTTCTAAAATGGTCTTTGAGTTTAATACAATAATTCAAATGAGATGTAATATTTTCTTCTTGAAACTTACCATATGTGTACTTCATTCCACAGAAGACTTTTGAATTTCCTAAAAACTGTTCTTTACATTCACATTTACCTGTGGAGAAGAAACCAAAAAGCTTCTCGTCAGTACCACTTACAAGACTGAAATATTCCGCAAAAGTATAGAGAGGAGATGAACTGACTTGAGTGATGGGTAATAGGATATGGTACCTTTCAAATCATGATTGCAGATTTAGATAAGCCTGAATGTGTAGAGAGAGACGTTTTATTTTTTCCTCTCACTTTCTCTAGCTTTATATGGTATAAGCTTGATCTTAAGTGAGTTTATTTATTTATTTATTTATTTTCATTTCTTTATATCCTGCCCTATTCTGCTCAGGGCGGCTTACAATCCTCATTACAAACATCCATAATAATGATAATAATATAACAAGTTAAAAACACAACCAGGTGGAGAAGCAACAACCCAACCCTCCAGCCACCCCCTACCCCCCTCCCTCACCGAAAGCCAGGCGGAACAACCAGGTTTTACATTGATGTCAAAACGAAGGGAAGTCCAGGGCCACCTGGGCCTCCACCAGAAGGGAGTTCCACAGCCGTGGTGCAAAGCCTTCTCTATTGTAGCCCTCCGGGATACCTGGATGACCTCAAGGAGGGCACCCCCCGATAACTGCAGGGACCAATCCAGAACCCGGGGAGTGAGGTGGTCTCGCAGATAGGCAGGACCCAGATCGTATAGGGCTTTATAGGTCAACACTAACACCTTGAATCAGACCTGGAAGACAACAGACAGCCAGTGCAGAGAATGGAGCACTGGTGTTATGTGCTCCTGGCAACCCATCTCCGTAAGGAAACGGGCTGCTGCACTCTACAACCAGCTGCAGTAGGGGTGTGCATGTCGTTTTTGTTATTACAATAACGATAATGAAAATTGTCATTTTCATTATTGTTATTGCAATAACGAAAAATAATAACCGTGAAAATAGAAATGAAACGATATTTTGTTTTTGAAATAAAGGGAAAAAACTGAAAAACGTATTTCCAGCTATAACTTTTCTGATTCTTTTAAATTCTGATGCAACTTGGGGAGATTGTACCCCCAATGGAGGGCACTATGCATACCAACTATCTAAACGATTAGATAAAGGAAACAGATTTTAGAAGCAATTAAATGTTGAGAATTTAAGAAAACCTCAGTACACATTCATGGCTACAACTTCTTTATCTTGTATCCAATTTGCATTATACCTGGAAATATTATGTCCCTCCACAGGCTTAACTATCCTGCCAATTTTTGGAATGATTGGATAAAGGGTTCTGATGGTATAAGACATTAACTTGAAAATACATTTCCAGCAGTAATATTTTTATAATCCATCCTGTTTACAAGACATTTGGCAGGAATGTATCACATACCTTCCCTGTCATCACTACCAAACTACAGGACAATTTATTATTATTATTATTATAAACATTTATATAGTGCCAGTCGTGTGACCTGGCGTTTTACAGAACATAGAATTAGACGCAGTCCCTGTCTGTGGCTTACAATCTAAAAGACAAAGAGGGGGAGACAGGGAGAGGGGACAGTGGGAGAGACAGGGGAGAAGACATAACAAACATTCAAGCGGATGCGAAGTCTCAGGTGCGTATGCTTGGCTTGGTTACAAAGAGGTTGGTGGCAGCAGTCTGCAGAGGAGGGCAGACAGTAAGTGTACGGGGAAGGACTAGCAGGCATTGGGAAAGGCAGCGAGGAAAAGGTGGGTCTTGAGGAGGGATTTGAAGGAGCGGAGGGAGGGGACCCAATTTTATAAAGGGACCCAATTTTATAAGCAATTGAAGTTGTCCTCTTGAAGTCCATTATTCAGATAAATAGCAGCACATGCAGTGCCAGTCAGAGGCAAGCACCTGGCATGGCAGGGGGAGGAAGACTATAGGAGGGAGGACATGGAGCAACCTCCAAAAATTAGAGACACATTCACTGGCCAATTACTGCATGCTTTCAGCTTTACAGGACCAATCAGTAGTGGCTTCGAGGCGGGCATAGGAGGCAGCCCTCAGGCGGGCATAGAAGGAACATAACTGGGACTTAGGGGATTGCATCCCAGAAATCAGGAGACATAGTTTACATATCCAGGCTGGCCAGTTATTATCACAATCACATCCTGCTGCACTGTGACAGAAGGCATAAGAGAATCTCAGTTGGCTCTTTCCTAAACAGGTGCTTCTGACTTCCCAGTAACAAGTGGGGGAGAGATGTTTGGATGGTCACAGCACAGAATGAGGATATTTGGTTGACATTTCTGCTGGCCAATTGGCATCACAAACAGATCTTATACCCCAGTGACATGTAAGAGAATCCCTGGCATAGGCTCCTTCTCTGCATATGATGTGCAAGCTTATAGAATTGGGACCCTTTACCAAATCTTTCTGATATTTAGCAGAGATGATTCTGAAAGTATGAGATACAGCCCTGCCAACTTCCATGTACACTGTTTGCACTATAAAAATGTTACAGGCAGACATATACATTTATAAGTTAATTTCTTATACCACCGGGTCCCTTTATCCAATCCTTCTGAAAGTTGTCAGAGATAGTAAATATGGGAAGGGGTACAAACATGCCAAGATTCATCTACATTAAATGTGAGGCAAAGAAGTTACAGCTAAGAATGTATATGAAGATTTTTGCAAAATAATATTCAAATTGGATTCCTTTATTCAATCTTCTGTAAATTTGGTAAACTTAATGCCTTCCATTGGAGGTATAATCATGCCAAGTTTCAGCCAAATATAATGAAAAACATAAACGTTACAGCAAAATATGTGTTTTCCATTGAAACCAATGGAAACCGAAAACGACAATTTGATATTTATGAAACCGAAAACGACAGATTTAAACAACGAAAACAAAAAATGAAAATGAAAACTACATAGGCCCCTGGTGCACACCTCTAAGCTACAGTATCCGATCCATCACCATGGGTAGCCCCATCATGTAGAGTGTGTTGCAATAATCCAGTCTTGAGGTGATAAACGCATGGTGGATGGTAGTCAGGTCCACGTCTGAAACGTACGGCCGAAGTCAACGTGCCAGATGTAATTGTCAAAATGCACCCCTCGCCACAGCATCCACCTGGATATCCAGGCAGAGCTGAGGATCGAGGAGCACACCCAGACTATGGACCTGAGAGACCGGGGGGGGGGGGAGGATGCACCCCATCAATGATGGGGTCCTTCACTCCCTTGCCCCTACCCACCAGCATCACCTCTGTCTTATTGGGATTCAGCTTCAGATGGCTCACCTTCATCCAGTCCCCCACAGCTGCCAAACACTGAGTAAGCACCGAGACTGCCAGGCCAGGGTCTGATGAAAATGAGAGATAAAGCTGGGTGTCATCAGCATATTGATGACACCAGACACCAAACTCCCTCACGACCTCACCCATCGGCTGCATATACACGTTGAACAGGAGAGGGGACAGAATAGAACGTTGCAGGACTACACACATGAGGTCATGGGGAGATGAAAAACAATCCCCCAGCACCACCCGCTGAGTTCTTCCAGTCAGGAAAAAGCGGAACCATTCAAGAACAGTCCTGCCCACCCCAGCTCGGTCCCACAAACGGGCCACCAACATCTTGTGGTCAACGGTATCAGAGGCTGCTGACCGATCTAATAGGATCAGGAGAGATAACTGACCCTGATCCCTATCACGGCGAAGGTCGTCAACCAATGCCACAAGCGCAGTCTCAGTGCCATGCCCCAAACAAAAGCTGGACTGCGAGGGATCTAGAAAACCGATCCAGTCCAGATGCTCCCGCAGCTGCTGAGCCACAACCCATTCAATAACCTGCCCTAAAAAGGGAAGGTTAGAGACTGACCAATAGCTGGCTAGGGAATTAACGTCAAGCAATGGTTTTTTGTGCAGAGGCCGCACCACCGCATCCTTGAGGCGGTCCGGCACTCTGCCCTCCTGTAGGGAGGCACTGACCACCCCAGACAGCAATGGCCCCAATGTCTCCTGACTGGCCTTAACCAGCCAGGACAGGCCCAGGTCCAGTTCACAAAAGGTGGCTCTAACAGCTCCAAGAACATCCCCCACATCTGTGGGCAACACTGTCCGAAACTGATCCCACAAAATAGGACCTCTGGTTCTCCTAATACAATAAATGCAGCATCGAACTCACGCTGAATACAAGTAATTTTATCCGCGAAATACTCAACAAACATGTCACAGCAGGCACTGGATGAGCCCAGCTCCAGGCAGAAGGAGGCCGGACTGACCAGCTCCCTCACCACCCAGAAAAGCTCTGCTGGATAAGACTTTGCAAATACTATGAGGGCAGCCAAGAACCCTTCTTGGCTGCCCGCACAGCCATAGTATAGGCTCTTAAACTCGCTCTATGCTGCAATATATTGGCTTCCGTCCAAGAACAGCACCATCGTTGCTCTAACTGCCTCCCCTCTGTAAACCATGGGGGCCTGCGGTGATGGCGTGAGGGAAGTGGATGCCTAGGAGCCACCAGGTTGATAGCCTCAGTCAGCAAGATGTTCCAAGATGCGACAAGGTCACTGAGCAGGCAGGCATTGAGATCAAGGGGTAACTCCCACAGGGCATCCTGGAACCTCTCTGATTCCATAAGTCCTACTGGCTGTGTCCTTGAGAGTTCTGGTATGCAACTTTCTACACAAGCAGCAAGTGACATTTCCACTGATGTAATGATATCCATAATTTAAAGAGAGCAGTATTGGTGTCATTGATTTAGAAAAAACAAAAGGTCCAATTATGCAACTGTTAACTTGGTAAATGTTCACTCAGATTTGGGAGCATGTTGCATGTAGTCCTACTGAAGTTGATAGGACTACTTATGTGAATAATCAGTAGTTATGTCTACCATTATATAATATTATACACAGAACAGTTTTGATGTGGACAAGTCAAAAGTAACTTCTACAATATAAACCATACCTGGAATGTTAGGTAGGCTGTAACCAGAGACTCCTATTCTGACATGGTAGTTTGAAAAATTATGGTAGTGTTAATCTTTAGTTTTTCAAATTGGAATGCTATAATTACATATTTCATTGCTCTGGTGAATATCACACTTTTTAAATAGCATCATCATTATTACCTGACCATGTGCAATGGGAATTTCTTACCATGATGGTCAAAACCAAAAAGGGTCTTTAAAATCATATTAAAGAAACATTGAATGCTCTGAATTAAATGCACAAAGGACTAGAATTCAGTGCTTAGACTGAAAATCTAGGCAAATGCTCATGCCATTGAGTGTTTTACCTGCTTCATTAGGAATGGGCGAACAGAACTGAATTCAGAAATTCGGTTCGGTTTGGAAGTTCGGTTTGGTCCGAACTTCCGAACAAAGTTTGGAAATTCCAACCCCACTGAACTAAATGGAATATTATCTTTTAGGGATGGGCGAACAGAGCCAAGGAAAACTTGGGGGAAACTCGGTTTGGTTCGAAAATCGAGTTCGGTTCGGAAGTTCGGTTCGGTTGACCAAACTGGTTGAGTTTTGTCCGAACTCTGAACTTCCGAACCGCGTTCGCCCATCCCTATGCTTCATATTTGCATCCAGATTTAAGACAGGAACATGTGTCTGGATTTTCAAGTGTTAGTCTGGATATTCTTGTATTTGTAGATTAAAGTCAGACCCTTTAATGTTTTAATTAGCATGTTTTTGTTTTTAAATTCCTGTATGGTATTCTTTTTACCCATCATTGCTATTACCACATTATTATACTTATTATCACATTACATTTATAACATAGTAAATTTAATATAAGATTATAAAAATTAGTATAAATGATTAAATTATATAAATACTTATAATTTCAAGATTATAATAAATATGCAATAACAAATTACATTATTAATACTTATTATAATTACTATAAGACACTTTTCTTGTTAGGTAAGAACAATCTGTTAGTAATAGGAATGAAGATGAGAAATGTGTTTTGAATCCTCTTTCTCACCTGAATGCTGAAGTGCTGAAAATCCTTGTTCATCCTCCCATCCCCATGCTGGCTCACTCTCATTAAACACCGAGTAAAAGTCCGGGATATTGTGATTCCAGTCTATGTCTGTGCTATTATAATGAAGAGACCACAATACAACATGTTGCTTATGGAACCAGTAGAAAATAACACAAATTCAAGAAAGTTGTCCAACTTATTATTAAGAACCTGTTTTTAAAAATACAAGAAACTCAGTATTACAAAGAAACACACAAAAAGTAATACTTGTACAAAATGAACAGTTTGATAATTGCAAATTCCTAAATTTGTGTATGAGTTCATGATTGGTATAACATAATGTGGGGAAATTATGTATGGTTGAGATTTATTATTATTAATTATTATTATTATTATTTATGATTAAGCATGTATATAGCATAAGCAATGTACCTGGCACTTTACAATTGTAAGAAAGAGACATAGTCCCTGCCCCAGCAGACTTACAGTCTAAGAGAGACAAGGGGGGCAGGGGGAGAGAGACAAAGGTTGGGGGAAACAGAGGAGGCGACAAGGATATGTATATGAACTCATAAGGTCTCAGGTGCATGTGCTTGGCTTAGTTACAAAGACGTAGTTACTCATTTAATGTTACACAAGATACAATGATTCAGGATAAGTCAGCAAGGGGAACGAGGAGCCAGGGAAAGCTTGACAGAAGAGGTTGGTTTTGAGGAGGGATTTGAAGATTTGGAGGGAGGAAGCTGAGTGAATGTGTTCAGGGAGGGAGTTCCAGGCATGGGGCGCTGCCAGGGAAAAGAGGTGGATGCGTTTAAAATCTGTCTGTGTCATGCAGAATGTACAAGATCTATAAAAAGATCTGTTTGTATAACTTTTGCTAAGGGATGGTATTGGGCAATCTAGGTCTCCTTAAATAGCTTGATAGAGAATCTGATTTTCTTTGCCTTTGACTTGACCTTGCTCCCACCGAAGTCAGTGTGAGCTCAGTCACTGACTTCTACAAGTTGAGAATGAACCTTTAGATCTCCCTTCTGCATTTGTTTGCCTAGCAATAAGGTCAAATTTCAAAGTAAAAGATGAAGGAAAGAGATAGAGGATAAGAGTATCAGAACCATATGCCAGAAAAGGGAGAGTGTGTACATCATGTTGTTGTTAATTATTATTATTATTTTATTATAAACATTTATATAGCACCAGAGATGTACCTGGCGCTTTACAAAGAGTAAGACAGACACGGTCCCTGTCCGAGAGCTTACAATCAGTTTAATACCAATTGTATTAAACTGAAAATGAAGCAATGACCAGCCCTGACATTTACTGTTAACAATTACAGTTTATTACTAACACAGATCTGATTTCTATTTCATCTGAAAGTCTGACCAGCTTGAGCACTTTAACCTGACAAGTAGGAATGCCAAAGTATTTCATCTACATGTGCACATAATGCAACTCTCTGTGGGTGGACTTCCACCTGGGCTTCAGGGAGTTCTCATTGAGCATCTTTCATGGCACCTTTGCTCTTCAGCAGAGCAGGAGTGGCTTAAGAGAAGCAGATCATTAGCTGTGATATTGGGTACTTTCAGACATGACGCTAACCACCCTTGGTGGTTATTTATGCATGTTGCAGGGCTGTATTGGTACCTTATGCAGCCCTGAAACATGCATAAATAACCACCAAGGGTGGTTAAAGGGTGGTTAGCGTCATGTCTGAAAGTACCCATTGATTCCCTTGTGGTTCCAGCCATGGAGCAGCTGCAGGGCAATTCAGCCATACTGCAAGGAGAAAGTAACTGGTTCCACCGAGTCCCAGGGGGGACAGCTATCCATACAGGTAGCTCCTTGCCTCCATGATCTACTAGCTAGTTGTCTCCTTCTTTGTGGGCCTGCTATATTTGTAAGTTATTGTTAATTATTTTTTTATTTTATATAGTGCAAGCAATGTGCCTGGCATTGGGAATTGAGCCAGGATATCCCGAGAAGCATTCCCGCCCATGTTTTTCCATGGGAGAGGTGACCTGATCCAGCAGTATCTGCAATGTGCATTCATTCCTGTGTATCATTAGGTTTTCTGAAGTACAAATCCAAATAGTCAGGTCTCTCTCATCATACCCTGGCTCCAACAGAATTGATTTGGCCAGTACTGTAGTAGGTTTGGGACCTTTGCACCACTTCTCCAGTGCTCAAGAGTCCAAAATCTGGTACAGTGCAGCAGCGGACAGGAAACAGTGCACACAGGCTCCTGTTCTTTGTACACTGCTTCTGCCCTTTCCTGTGCTGCTGTCTTGTGGTAGCCAGGCTTGTCTGGTGTCTAGGGGTCAGCCTGGTCCCAAGCTTGGGAGCCAGCAGGGAACATGACAAGCGGTGGCATTAGCACTCTGCTGCTGCCACCGCTCGGACTCCTTTGGCTGCTTCATTGAGGTGGGGGCTGTGGAGCATTAGTACTAAAGGTGGGAGTGGAAAGGTGGGTCTTACCAGAGGAGGCAACGCAGTGGTATGCACTGCAAGGCAAGGGAGCATGCAGGCAGGCGGGCTAGCAGGCAAACAGGCCTGACCTGTCTGTGCCATTCCCTCTGGTAAGACCTAGGGTTGCCACCTATGTATATTTTCCCAGGCCACTTATAAAAAATGCATGTTGCAGGGCCTGCATTGGTGTCAATGCAGGCCCTGCAACATGTATTTTTCATAAATGGCCTGGAAAGATATACATAGGTTGCAACCCTAGTAAGATCTGCCTTGCCTGTTAGTGTGCCGCCTCCATCTCTGGTGCTCCGTGCTCCACCACTGGCCTCCCTAATGAGTCCTCTGAGGGGGGATTCAGACGTTCTGATTTGTGCGATTTTTTTAAAAAAACGAATGTTTCATGCCTGTCTGAACACCTAAATTCGATTAAATGTAGTCAATATCGCACTAAAGCAATGCGTGTTGAAAAGCTACTCAAACCTACCTTTTTGCTGTCCGTTTTCAATAAATCCGCACTTAACAGCAGTGTGAAAGCAACATCGTACTGGTTTTAACTAGTGTGTAATCTTTTCTGATGTGAATGCAACCGTGCTTTCCAAGTGCGCTGTTTTACTCCTGCCCCTACCGGAAGCAGTGAGACCAGCTGGAGCCCTGTAGTTGCCTCGCTGGGTGCAGGCTGCAGCCAGCTTCTCCCCAAAAAAGTTCTTCCCCTCCATGTTTCCCCTCCATGCTTCTCCCCAAAAAAGTTCTTCCCTCCAAGGGACTTTCAATCATCTGCCTCTGCCTCTACCGTAGTGCTGCAGCAGTAGCAGCAGCGGGATACCGGAAAGAAACCAGGGAGAGAATGCGAGGGGCTTCTTTCCAGCAGCCTCAGGCTCTCCCTCTTTACTCCCTGATTCTACAAAGTAGCAACCTTTGCTACAAAGGTTGTAGCAAAGGTTGTTGCAAAGTTTGCAAAGTTGCAGCAAAGGTTGTAGCAAAGTTGTACTTTGCTACAAAGTAGCAACCTTCTGGCTCCCCACAGGCCACTTCCTGTAACTGAACCGTACTGAGCAGCCGGGTAAGCACGCACTACAAGAAGGTCTGAATGCATTATTTCGCTGTACTTAAAATCGGTATGGCATGCATGTGAATGCAACAGGACTTGTTAACAGCGAACTATTGAGAACCAGTTTTAAAAAATCCAGATAATTGCTGCATGTGTGATTACACCCTGAGTTCCTCAACTCACTGCAGCAGAAGAATGATTTGTGGAGTGTGGGTGTGTGTGTAAATGAGAGTGCATGCATGTGAATGAGAGTGCATGAGTGTGTTTGTGTTGCGCAAAGGGTGGGGCTTGTACCTATTTTCATCTATGAAATGTTGGAGGGTATGAAACATTGGCATTATTTATCAGATTTGGGACACAAGTGCCTTATTTTGTGTTTCTGTGAATATAGTAACAGTACATTTGCTCACTCACCTGCTGATGCAGTCACCAGTCAGTGGGTCACAGCTTCCAGCACAGTCACATGGCCTGCAGCCATATTCTCCAAAGCCCCAATATCCTACCATACACCTGTCACACTGTGGACCTGCCACTCCAGGTTTGCATGGGCAATCGCCATTGTTGGGATCACAGAAAGTGCTGTTGTTGAAGGGAAGCATTGCTGATCCAAGTGGGTTGCAGGAACACACTGCAGAATTCAAGCATGCACATGATATAAATATATTTGTGATAGAAAGCTAAGAGGCCAGGATATATATGCAGAGCAAAATAATTTCTCTCACTCATCATATAGCTTCATATGATGTGCTTATTATTTTACATAGCTGGGGACTGGGGTAAGAAGTAGAAGGTCAACAGAACTATTCATTAAATGAAATGTGACCTGACAATAATGCAAAATGTCTGTTGGTCGGTGTAGCAGCTATAGTGAATTGTTAGAGAGGAAGATGATTTTCCTTCACTTGCATATTGTTGGTACTGAATGGAAGAATCTGGAAGAAACTTTAGAAGAGGTACTTTGGAATGACCTTTGTAGAATGACCTATATGACACTTGAGGTCCATTTCGGCCCTACAATTCTTTTAAAAATGTCACACACCCCTCCCCATCTTTTTTCTCAATTTAGGCCTCTGCATAGAACTTTTCAAAAACTGTTTCTGGCTCCCTTTACTACTGTGGAGTCAATAAAAGGAAAGGCACTATATTGATGCAATCATGTTTCGCGTCAACAAATCTCTTTCTAATCTGTCTACTTTATATCCATTTTTATTGCTGTTTATGACTATGGGTAATTTCAGATGTGACGAGATCACAGTCAACCACCCTGAATCACAGTGGATTCAGGGTGGTGGCTGTGATCCCATGTACGTCTGGTTTGAGCCCCGCCAGATGTTCACCACAGTGAATCTCTGGCGGAGGTCAAAGCTAACCACGGTTCTGGGGTTGAGGCCGGTCCCATCCCCAGAACCATGGTTAGCTTGACCACGATCCGTGATGGGCCAAAAGTGATGTCTGTTACCTTGGCCTATCACGAATCGTGGCCCCGACCACGGTATGGAATCAGGCACAGCAGCTCCATTGGCCGCTGCGCCTGCCTGTCTTGCCGAGGGTGAGTGGCTGGGGGAGCGTGGGGGCGGGGCCGTGCAGCCGCATGTTACGCCGCACGGCCCCACCCCCTCAGATTCCCCAGCGTGATGGAAGTCGGCATGTCTAAAGGACAGACAGCTTCATCACTGACTGGGATCCGAGATGGATCCCAGCCCGTGGTTCAGCGTGTTGGGCCTGGAGGCCCAGCATGTCTGAAATCACCCTATAATAGTAGAACCTTTAATGCAACCAGTCAGTTTATACTCAGTTTGCAATACCAAGACTGGTAGTTAATATTAAGCTTGTGCAAATGGCTAGGAAACCAGATAAAACTTGAGAAGAAGGAGAAATTACTCTCAGGCAAACCTTGGATGTTTTATTTTTAACTTCTTTGGCAGCTATTAAAGGTCACATTTTCAAGGAAACTACAATGAAAATTATATAAAGAAGCCTGGTCATCTGCTATAAAAACTTTCAATCTAAATTCTGTGGTGAGGTAAAACTGTTGTGTAAGCTACACATTAAGGGTGCTAAACTCAGCAAATTGTATAAATGGGACAATAATAAAAAACCTATTAATTCAGCATTAATCCATCATCAAGTCTGCTTTGTGGCAGTGTAGCCTTAAGATTTAGCTGTAGGGATCCTCTGAGAATTCCCTCTACGTGGAGAAAACCTCCCATTACATAGAATTGCTGAAGAGGTTTCACACCAATATCTTCTTGGGCTTTCATGCTTAAATACATTTAAGCAGTTATAAATCCTAATTTATTACCCCTAATTACATTGCACCAAAGATTTCAAAATCCATGAGGGTGATAAAAAAAATATAGAGGGAGGAAAGCAGTCTATGTAACCTTCAGTCAGATTGCCACAGATTGTAGTGTTAAATAGTAAAATACCCTGTTTTATTTGGCATACAGCTACTCCTGAGCAAATACCGTAAGCTATTCACCTAAAATATCCCTAATGTATTTTAAGGGTTGTGGCTTAATGATGCCTTTATTTACTTTGACCTTGGTGTCTTTTTCATTTTATTGCTTTTCGGTGGTTGAGCAATAATGGGTAATTTCAGACGTTATGAGACCACGGTCAACCACAGTGAATCCCCTGTGGTGGCCGTGAGTCCCGTAATGTCTGTTTGCTCCCCGTCAGATGTTCCTCACAGTGAATCACTGGCAGAGATCAAAATGACCATGGTTCTGGACTTCTGGCTGCCCAGAGGTCCAGAATCATGGTTAGATAGGCTACGATCCGGGATGGGCCAAAAGTAACATCTGTTATGTTTGGCCCATCCTGTACCATGGTCCTGACCATGGAACAGGATCGGGCACAGTGTCCAGATTGGCCGTTGCGCCTGCCTGTCTCCTGGAGGGCAGGCAGCTGGGGGAGCACAGGGGCGGGGCTGTGCAGCTGCACGTTGCGCCGCGCTGCGCAGCCCCTCCCCCTCCCTGATCCCCGGTAGGAATCAGTCCGGCACATCTAAAGGATGGCCGGACTGATTCCTGACCGGGATCCAAAAAGGACCCCGGTCCGTGTTTCAGCGTGGCGGGCCTCTGGGCCCGTCACGTCTGAAATTAACCAATGGACCCAGATTGCATTGCAGCCCCTACGGTCGGACGGGGACACCCGACTCGAAGTCCCCCGGGTTGCCCGGGTGGCGATGATGGGGAAGGCATTCTTGGTGGCCACTCCCAGGCTGTGGAACTCCCTCCTGATGGAGGCCCACCTGGCCCCGGACCTCCCCTCTTTCTGTAGACAGTGTAAGACCTGGCTGTTCTGCTGGGCCTTTGGAGAGGGAGACAGGTCGGGTGGGGTGGGGAGGGGAAATTTTGCCCTTTTACTTCTTTTTATCTTTTAAAATGTTTTTAATGATATTTTACGTGTGTTTTTATTGTTGATGCATTTTGAGATGCTCTGTGAGCGGGAGGGGGCGGGGTAGAAAAATAGTTAAATAAATAAATAAAGTGGATTTTATATTTTGTTATATGTTGTGAAGCACTCTGAGGAACATTTGGTAGGGGGTTCTATAGAAATAAATTATTATTATTTTATTTTTTGTATTGTATTAAAAGTCTAATCTTTCAAAATTTCACAGTACTATCTGAGGACAGTGGATACAGTTTTTTTTTAAATAACGCAAACAGTACAAGATAGAGATTCTACCTAACTTGTATGAAGCTACTGCATTATATTGTGCTCTGTTGGACTTAGTGGGGTTGGTACAACCTAGCTAAGTGGATTGTTTGGCCCACTATATTTCTGTATCATTGTTAACCATTCAACGGTTTGTGGATCTGAAGTTCTCTTCACTGGTACACAAATCCTCACAATATGCTATGGCTTCACATTTGGAACTCTGAGTTGCCTTAGGCTTTCAAATATGTAATTTCATATATTGGGTATTTTTAAACATGATGGTACTGTGGGTGGCCACCCGCGGTGCCATCACGATTGATCTGGCCCACCAGATGTTTCCCCGAGCCAGATCAGGGCTGTCCTCGAGCTGTGGCAGTTTTTATCCCAGGCTGTGACTCGGGCCCATCGCTGAATCACAGCCTGGCTAAGTGCTACTGCAGCCTGGGGAAGTCATCTCCGGACTGGGGTAGAGCAGGCTGTCCGTTTGATGGCCCACTCTACCTGTCCCTGGTCAGGGGCTGTTCTAGGTGCATGCAGTGGCCTCATAGGCCACCCGTTGAGGTGGGAAGGTGGTGCTCAGCAGCACGGGGGCCCACCCTGTGGACGCACGTCCACATGCTACACCACCCTTTCCCCTCCCCGGCCCCGGTCCGGGTTGCTGACATGTCTGTTTGGTAGCCGGGCCAGATCCTGACTGGGGTGAGAATCCTCACCCCTGCCTGGATCAAAGCGTGATGGTGCCATGTGCAATCGCGTGTAAAAATACCCATAGTAAGGCATCTCATCCCCTACCTCTCTGTCTACAGAAGGACTCTGGCCCCTTCAGGTGGCTGCTAAAGACCAACGCCAAAGCCCATCTTCTGTTTGGCAGCCAGAGGTTAGGGCTGGGCCTGTTCTATTTTATTTTTGTTTTAAATTGGTTTTAGAGGGGTATGGAATGGGGGAATTTTGGTGGGAGAGGGTAGGAGTGGGGATAGTATCATGGCCTTCATGATGAGAGGTGGGGTATGAGCATGGGGAGATGGGGATGGTGCCATGACCCCAAAGTGAGAAGGGGGAGTACAGGCAAGAAGAGTTTATTTTATTTTTATTTTATTTTATTATTTCCAAATGTATACGTCACCCTTCCCACAAAGGCTCAGGACAGCTTACAATCTGTAAAACAACAATAAAATTCATAGAGTACAATACTTACTCACTTCCCTCAAAAATCCCACCTTTCACACAACCTTACCCAATAACCCAACCAACCCTCATCCCTGCCCGCCAAATACTCTTTTAAAGAAAGATGTTTTACACCGCCTCTGAAAGATGCTCGGGCTTGAGCAAACCTCCCAGGGAAGAGAATTTCATAAAACTGGGGCAGCAACTGAGATTACCCTCCTGCGCACTCCCCTCCCATGGACAAGGGTAACAGAAGGAACCTGTAAGAGGGCACCCCTGGCTGACCGTAGGGAGCATGATGAAACATGGTAGGGCAGGCGATCTCTTAGATATATGGGACCTAAACCAATTAGAGCTTTAAAGGTCAAAACCAGCACCTTGATTTGTGCCCAGAACACTATAGGCAGCCAGTGCAGACTTCGGAGCACAAGTGCAATGTGCTCCCAGAGACTCGTCCCTGAAAGGATCTGGGCTGCTGCTTTCTGCACCAGCTGCAGCCTCCAAACAGTCATTGTTTTTTGGGATCAGTTTCAGTCGGCGACGCCCGCTGATGCGGTGAATGATCAGCTCCCCTGCCAGCTATCAGCCTGCGTCTAACCTTCCCTTTTTAGATCAACAGCTGCAGGAGCATCTTGATCGCATCGGTTTTCTTGATCCCTCTCAGTCGGGTTTTCGCCCAGGGCATGGGGCACCGAGACTGCACTTGTCACTTTGGTAGATGACCTACGCTGGGATTTGGATCAGGGTCGTTTGACCCTGTTGATATTGTTTGATCTGTTGGCTGCATTTGACACTGTTGATCATGAGATGTTGGTCACATGCCTGCAGGACTGTGCAGGGGTGGGCGGGACTGTTCTTGAATGGTTCTCCTCTTTTCTGACTGGAAGAACCCAGCGGGTGGTGCTAAGGGATTATTTTTCATCATACCAAGACTTCTCATGTGGAGTTCCCACAGGGTTCTGTTTTGTCCCCTTTCTTCAACGTGTACATGCAGCCGCTCGGTGCGGTGATTAGGAGGTTCGGTGTGCGGTGTCATCAGTATGCTGAAGACACCCAGCTGTACCTCTCTTTTTCAACAGACCCAGGCCAGTCTCGGTGCTCACTCGGTGTTTGGCAGCTGTGGGGGACTGGGTGAGGGCTAATCGACTGAGGCTGAATCCTGAGAAGACGGAGGTGATGTTAGTGGGTAAGGCAATGGAACTGGCGGCCCCCATTATTGATGGAGTCTGCCCTCCATTGGCCTCCTAGTATAGAGTCTTGGGGTGCTCCTTGATGCACAGTTCCACCTAGATCTCCAGGTGGAGGCTGTGGCGAGGAGTGCTTTTCGCCAATTACATCTGGTGCGACAGCTTCGACCATTTGTCTCGGACTTGGACCTGGCCACTGTCATCCATGCTTTCAACACCTCTAGACTAGACTACTGTAATGCACTCTACATGGGGCTACCCATGGTGATGGCTTGGAAATTGCAGCTGGTGCAGAATGTGGTGGCCCGTCTCTTAGTGGAACTGGGCTGCCAGGAGCACATTACACCAGTGCTCCGTTCTCTGCACTGGCTGCTGGTGCTTTTCCAGGCCCGATTCAAGGTGTTGGTTTTGGCCTATAAAGCCCTAAATGGCCTGGGCCCTGCCTATCTGCGAGATTGCCTCACTCCCCGGGTCCTGGATCGGCCCCTGCGGTCCCGTGGGTCTTTCATGTGGCCACAGAGGGGAGGGCATTGAAGGTGGCTGTGCCTCAGCTGTAGAATGCCCTTCTGGTAGGCGTCTGGCTAGCCCCGGATGTTCCCTCTTTTCGGAAAAGTTGTAAGACCTGGCTGTTCCGCCAGGCGTTTGGTGGGGGAGATTGGTAATGGGTAATGGCTTGGGAATGGTGGGGTGGGATTGGTTTTTCCCCTCCTTTTTATGTTGTTTTAATCAATGTTTTTAGTATTTGTAAGCTGCCCCGAACTGCCTGTGGCAGGAGAGGTGGGGTAGAAAAATGTTCTAAATAAATAAATAAATAAATACGTTATCTACGGTAGATACACCTTTACAAAACTTGGCTTGTTCCCACCCAAGTATATTTTCGTGACTGTTTCTGTTTATTATTATTAAATGGCTCAAGCTTTCGCCATAGCCAAATATCAAAATACAAACCTATTTTCAGACAAAACCCAAGCTTGCAGCCTTAGGAGCAAATATCTCATATATAATTTCCCAATTATTCAGAGCAAGCTTATGGGACAATAATTAGCCGGGTCATTTGGGCTACCTTTCTTAAAGATGGGCACAACTATACTTTTATACCAAAGAAATGGCATATGTCCTGTCTTGTTTATATATGTGAATAGAACTTGCAGGACCCGACTCCACCAAGCCACATTAGATTCAAGAAGTTCCGCTGGGATAAAATCAATGCCAAGAGCTTTGTTTGACTTTAACTGAAAAATCAGGGCCTCAAGTTCATCTGGATTTACCAGAGGCCATACAGGCAGGGTATGTAGGGATTGTAAATCGAATTCTAGAGACAATGCTAGAGGCGCTGAGAATAACTTACAAAAATGATCCTCTCACATATCAAAAGAGATGCATGCGGCCGGCTTTACACTGGCCAAAGACCAGGATTGCCTAATTATCTTCATTACCCTGGGCTGCTGACTCAAGTGCCAGCCATGTACTCCTCTGAACAGTCAATTTCTTTTCTCTTAGGAGAATTTTATATTTCCGCCTAGCCTGAATATAAAAGTTAACCTTAATTTTCATATTTCTCAGTAGCCACACCATTCCCAGGAACCAGTGCTGGCCAAGCCCTGGCTGAAAGCGACATCGTCATCAGAGCTTAGCTGCAGTAGCAATACAATATGGGGTCCAGGAAGGTTTCCACTGCCGGGAAATAATCCACGGCTCCCAGTTCCAGGGGGTGCTGCATCATGCCACCTCCGTGCTCAGCTCCTGGTGCTCAGTGACCCCAGAAGAGCCCAATCCATGCATGCACCCTGCACCCGCGCTGCCACAGAGCAGGGTGGGGAGGGAATAGAGGCAATGACTGTGTCTCTCTCAGCCATGGCTTGCCCAACACTGGCTCCTGGGCACCTGCACACTGCAAAAGCTTTCTGCTGCTCAGCACCACCTTGCACAGTTTATGCCCACCTCTGTGCCCAGCTTCTGGTGCTCAGCTTGGAAGGGCAGGTGAGACATGTTTGGGGTGCAGGTGCTGTTCTCCGCCTGGCCCTACCACAACCACTTATGTCTCTTTGTTGCTTGGGCAAAGGCGGGGGCGGATTGGCCATTGAACCCACCGGGAGCATTCCCGGTGGGAAGGGCCGGTTGGAGGGCCAGTCCTGCAGCCTGTTTGTTTTTTAATTATTATTTTAAAAAAGAAATTGTTGGTCCCGACCCCCCTCCCGGTCGGGTTGGCTCGGGATGGGGCAGGGGGGGGGGGAGGCCAGCCTCCCCTCCACCCCACCCCACCCCAAGTCTGCGCCCTCCCGGAAGTTGCTTTTATACTACTTCCAGGAGAGGCTGGCCCCTTCTTGCTCCCTTGCTCCCAGAAGTAATATAAAAGCAACTTCTGGGAGGGTGAAGCCTCGTGGCAGGAGTGTGAAGTGGTGGCGACGAAGAGCGGTAGCGACGAGCAGCGATTCGAGGACAGAGCTGCGGGGCAGCAGGTGGGGCCTGCCTGGGGGTTGGGGCCTGCCTGGGGGGGCAGGGCTGGGGCCTTCCTGGGGTCTGGGACCTGCCTGGGGGGGGGCTGGGCTGGCGNGGAAGCTGGGGGCTGGGTTGGTTGGGCCGGGGCCTGGCTCTTGAGGGGGGCCGGGGGCTGGGCTGGCTGGGCTGGGGCCTGGCTCTTGGGGGGGCTGAGGGCTGGGTTGTTTGGGCTGGGGCCTGGCTCTTAGGGGGGCCAGGGGCTGGGCTGGCGGGGCCTGGCTCTTAGGGGGCTGGTGGGGCCTGGCTCTTGGGGTCCTCTCCTCAGGCAAGTTTAGCCACCAACATATGGCTATCCCACTTTGGGGGAATCTTTTCACGTATTCCTGACATGTATATTATACCTCAGGAGACCTTGAGAGAGGCTGCTCAGTGGCCTCCTGTGGATTGCGAGGAACTTATGCTGTTATTTAGTTCTGTGCATAAGCGGAAAGCACCCGGGATCGATGGTATACCTGCGGAGATGTTTTTGCATAACCTCGACTGGTGGTTACCGATCCTTGCTCACCTATTTAATACGATTACTAATTCTGGAATTATCCCGGCGGGATGGAACATCAGTATTGTGATACCTATTTATAAAAAAAGGGGATAAAAAACTCCCCCAGAATTTTCAGCCAATCAGCCTGATCAATGCGATCGCCAAGCTTTATGCCAGATATTTACTTGGCAATCTGGAAGATTGGGCTAGGCTGGCTAATTATTTTCCTGAAGAACAGGTAGGCTTCCAGGCAGGACACTCTACGATAGATCCATTGTTTCACACTTAACCATCTAATGGAGAAATATGTGAGTATCAGGAAAGGCAGTTTATTCATAGCCTTCTTGGACCTGCGTTCGGCCTTTGATCTCCTTGATCGTAATATCCTTTGGGATAAATTATTTAGTACTAATATGGATCGGAGACTAGTATGCCTGGTGCACTTATTGTACACCAATTCGGCTTTGAGGGTTCGAGTGGGCAACGATGGCCGACTCACAGATCAGGTCCCTGTGTTTAATGGGTTAAAGCAAGGCTGCGTCCTAGCTCCTTTTTAATTTAATTTTTATGTTAATGGGACAATGGCTGCAGTTACCCGACCTGGGATCATTGCCTTTCTGCAAGGGTTTTGGGGCAGCCTCTTGCAATTTTGTTATATGCCGACAATATGTCAATTCTATCACCCTCTGGTCTGGGATTGAGGAGAATGTTAGCCGTAGTTGGACAACTTTGTGCAAGTATGCATCTCTCCATTAATTATCAAAAGACCAAAGTTATGATAGTGGGGAGGTGCTCTAGGAGGTATAGGCAGTACAAGTGGGTTCTCGATGGGGTTGATCTTGAGCAGGTCTCTGTCTATTCTTATTTGGGATTATGATACGCTGATAATTTTAGTTGGCGGATGCATATCCAGATGACCAAGCTCAAATTTCATCAGGCTGTCCTGGGTCTGCTGAGATTTTGGAGGCTCGATGGGGGCAGATTGGTGGTGCCGGCATTGAAGCTTTTCAATGCAAAGTCTAGACCATTTGCTCTGTATGGTGCTGAAATTTGGGGACTGGCCCCTGTCAAGGCCTTTGAGTTTCCTCAAAATCTGTTCCTGAGAATCCTTCTTGCAGTAACTAAGTGTGTTCCTGCTTCTTTATTGCGGCTTGAAACTGTACACTGCCTATAAAAGTAAAAATTCTCATGGCTGTAGTGAATTATTGAATTAAACTGGAAGGTATGTCAGAGGAAAGACTACCTCGGTGTTGTTATGCTGAGGCTAGGACTTGGTCCTCTCCATATTCCTGGAGCAACAGGGTGGGGAGTTTATTACACAATTTGGGCCTTTCCCTGGAGATGCTAAATAACATCCTCCAATGTAGCAGAAAGAGACTCATTCACAAACAGCTTACAGACCAAGCAGTTCAGTTGGATGTAGGGAAAATGTGTGCACTCAAGAGTGCTCCACTATATAGGGAGCTTAAGTGCTCTACTGGGCCTGAATTGTATTTAGATATATTAGAAGATCCCGGCCTACGTAGGGCTCTGACTCTCTTGAGGTTTGATCTATTACCCACTAAAGTGCTGATAGGGAGGCGCTCTGGAATACCCTATGAAAGAAGATTATGTTCCTGTAATTTAGGACGTGTCGAGGACCTGCTTCATACTTTATTTGTCTGCCCCCTCACGCAGTATGCGAGGGAGCTGTTCCTTACCTCTGGGCTTGCCTCAAGGTCGCACTCATCCCCCATTCAGTTGTTGGTATATTTTGCAATGGCCAAAGCCCCCGACCTTATAGTCAGCTTAGCCCTGATGGCCCGTGAGTTCTGCAAACGTATTTCTTGAGTTATTCTAGCTTCCCTGGCCTGACTTTGCCGCTTACTTTGGCACTCTGGTATTCCGTCTTAATCTATTTGTCGTCTAGATCGAGCATCTGTGGCCAATATTTCAGTTCAGCATGTCATATGATCGCTGTGTATGCATTCCCCCCCACGTTGAGGGATTCTTGTATGTGTGATTTTATTTATTCATTCTTTCTTTGTACTGGGACATGGCGAAAGCTAGATCCCTTAATAAAGTATTATTATTAATGTTATTATTATAAACCCATCACCTTGTTTTTATAAGCAATAGAATGTTCATGCTTTATAATGGAGAGTGTGCTTTGCCTTAATTATATAGGCACGTCTGTGCCTGTATAAACCAGACAAGACCAAGATGATGATGGTTGGCTGGCCTTGTGACCTAGGTGATATAGGAACCCCTTTCATTGATGGGGTTTGGCCTCCTTTGGTCACTCAGGTTTGCAGTCTTGGGGTGCTCTTTGAGCTACTGCTGCACCTGGTTGCCAGGTTGCGGCGGGGGCCAGGGACAATTTTCATCAACTTCAACTGGTGAGAAGACTGTGACCTTTTTAATCAAATTTGGATTTAGCCATCAACATCCATACTGTTGTAACCTCAAGACAAGACTACTGCACTGTGCTCTGTGTGGGGCTGCCCTTGATAACTGTTTGGAAGCTGCAGCTGGAACAGAACATGACGACCCTCCTGCTGCTGGGCAAGGTGATTATGTGCACATTACACAAGTGCTCTAGAGTCTGCCCTGGCTGCCAGTAGCTTTCCGAACATGATACAAGGTTCTGGTTTTGTCCTAGAAAGCACTAAATGGTTTGGGCCCAAGGTATCTGAAAGAATGCCACTTCCCTTATGTCCAGTTGCAGTCTCTGAGGTCAGCCAGGAGCGCCCTCTCTTGGGTATCATCTGCCTGTCAAGTTCTTGGTGACTGCCCTACAATTATGGATCTCCCCCACCCCCTTGGAGATCTGCTTAAGCCTGAGCCTACTTGTCTTCCAGAAGAGATGTAAGACCTTTTTGTTTGGCCAGACATTTGGAAGGCAGAGGTAGAGTTGGGTGGAGAGGTTAGGGAAAAGGTAAGGAAGGGGTAGGGAATTGTTGTAGTTGTTTAATATGTTTTTATATTTTATAAGCTGCCCTGAGCTTAACTGGGAAGAGTGGGGTAAAAATTAGAATAAAAATAAATAAATAAAATAAAATCTCAATATGAACTATGTGTCTATAAAAGTTTGCTAATGGTGTCAAGTACTGTTAACTTACACTCAGTTTTCTTCTTTTAAATCCATCTGCTTCAGGTCATTTGAAATAAATTTGTTGTTTGCTAATTCCATCCACTTTTAACCAAACCACACTTCTTTCAGGGACTTGGCTAATACAAATTCAGAAGTTGAGTAGATCTGAAGACCTGTCACCTCCAAATGACAATATTGATGAATCCTCATTTGGGCACACAGACTGCTCTCAGCCCTTCTAGTTGATATACAGCATCAGTAATACAAAATGATGGAGATAACAGTATGGCTGATATCAGCAATACCTAGTACAACCTTCAGAATCCCTATTGTGATATTTTTAGGCACCATTAACAAATATAACAAAGGTGAAGTAAGTGTAGCATGAAATTATAGCCCTCTGTCAGAGAATAAGCATGGATAATTGCAGGATTTTCTCTTCATATTAAAAATAGATATTTTATTTAGAAATTGACATTGACTTACATTTGCAGGCATCCAGGGCAGAGAAAGACCTTCTAAGATCTCGGTAGAAGCCTGGTTTGCAACGTTGGCAGTGCTGTCCTTCTGTGTTGTGCTGACAGTTATGACATACTCCGCCACTGCGATTGCCTGATGCCAGCCATGTGTTCAAGTCAAAGTGACACGTGTCCGCATGCCCATTACATTTACAGGCTGGAATAGAATAAAAGAAAATAAGAAGACAAGTTAAAAATTAAAGATGTAGGTGTATGTAAAATATAATAATTTCATATGCTTCTCTTGACAAAAGTAGTCTGTTTTCACATACATATCATGCCTAGCCATATCAGGTTTTTACAGTTTTGTCTAGGAACAAAGCAGTTCCAATTCCCCATCAATTCTGATCAGGTGCAGTCCCCTGAGTCTTCACTAAGCTGTAGTAGCAGCTCACTTGGGAAGTTGTGAAACACTGGTACACACACATCTTGACAACTGTCTATTAAAAGTCAGCTCTAGAGACAAGCTTATTGCAGGCCAGTCATCATGAATGTGAAATTTTGCAATACATAGGCATATGCAGCAATCTTTGCTAATGTTCGTTCAGCAAATATATTTGGGAGTGGTGCTTGATGCCTGGAAAACAAAAGTCCCTGCCTGCCGCCAAACCCTCACCCCCATGCTTGAAAAGGTTTAGATTGCCAGAGGGTCACTCAATCTACAACCATTCAGCCACATGCCTGACTGCACATGAAACCAATGCAGCAGTGGTTAGCAGATAGAGCACACCATAAAAAAACCCCAAACATCCTCCAAAAAGCAACCTCCCTCCCTCCCCAGCCTTCTGACTGGTACATTTTCAGTGATGATCATCTTATTACCTTACACCTAGCAGGGGAAGATAACACCCAGGCAGACTCCCTAAACAGAATTCACAAGGGGTAGGATGGATGGTTCCAAAGCAAGCCATGGCAGAGATACTCTTCTACAAATGAGATTGTCCCTCAATAGACCTATTTGTCACTAGAGTAAGTAGGAAATGCCTGTAGTTCTGCAAAAGACAAGGCAAAGACAAGATGTCAGTATTGGATGGCTTGCTTCTCAGATGGGATGGGCCTTCTCATCTATTCTCATTTCAGGAGTTATGATAAGGATCCAGAACAAAGGAATGCATATTATTTTGATCACTCTGTGATGGCTGAAATAGCATTGGTAACCAGACATCCCTCACTTCTGCACAGAACCCTCATGAATCCTGTCCAAAAGTCTAGACTTGCTATCACAGCACCAGGGTCAAATTCTTTACCCATAACTTAACTCTTCATCTGGCACTGTGGAGACTACACTCCTGCGTGGAAAACAGGTACTGGTCTTGGCAAGTGCAGCATATCTGGAAGCCCTCCACTCTCCACAACTGCTACAAGCCAATGTAGACACACTTCTCCAAATGGGCAAACTCAGGAGACTTAACACCAATGTCTGTAGCCACCGTTGTTGTCCTGGACTATTCAACAGACTTAAAATGGAAGGGATTATCATTAGTTAAATTATAGCACACCTAGCTGCAGTATCCATATATTACATATTTGCAATTGGCAATTCTGAAAAGACAACAAATTTAAGAGGTCCCCACTTCTATCAGTAGTTGTCTCCCTTCTAGTGCCCAGTAGAATCTAGTTACTTGCACTGTCAGCAACAGAAGACCATCATATAGAAGGTGTGCTTAGATTCCACAGAGAGGCCAAGTAAATAGATAACATGTTTGTGGTAGAATTGATATGTTAGCAGCTTTGCAAATAGAGCTCTTTCCACTGTTTAAACATGAAGTGGGTGGTAACGCTGGTTCTGTGCTCGCTACATTATTTCACAAACAGCTGCCTGTCAACTGCTCATTTGCTGCCTTTTGGAAATATAAGAAAAAGGTGTGTGGAGAGGAATTCCACGTATGCTGCCAGCCTAGAAGCACTTTCATGAATTTGCTACTTACATCTGCACTCTTTTGGGGCTCCAGTTTTGCCATTTGCAGGCTGCCAGGGCCGGTCATTGTAGAGAGGAGCACAATATTGACAGTGAGAGCCTGCTGTATTGTGTTTACACATGCATCTTCCGTGAACCTAGTAAAGGGAAACAGAACCATGATCATTTGTAATGTAGACTGCAAGTTCTTTGGGCAAGGATTTCGTCCTTGTACATGGTTGTATAGCTCCTTATATTTTATTTATTTTACTTCAGGTTTTTACCCCATCCTTCCCCCGAAGGCTTAGGGTGGCTTACAAGAATATAAAAGATATATAAACATAAAACCTATGTAAACAACATATATAAAAGCAATTTAAAAAAACCCTGAACCCTACTCACCAACCCTCTCCCTAACCCCTCTGCCCAGTCCATGGAGAATAGTGCTTCTAGGTTATCAGCATACGTGGAATTCCTTTAGTGAAGGCAGGTTGAGCTCCCAAACCTATCCCAGCCTGCCAAATGCATGGCCAAACAAAAAGGTCTTGTATCTCTTCTGCAAGGTAAACTGGCTCAGGCTTAGGCGGTTCTCCAAGGGGAGAGAGTTTCATCATTGTGGAGCAGCCACCAAGAATGCCTCTCTGCGTATCCTCATCGTATGAATCTCACGGGCAGTTGGCACTCACAAGAGGGCACCCTCGGCTGACCTCAGAGGCCAAGACAGAACATAAGGGAAGAGGCAGTCTTTCATAGGGCTTCAATCCGGACTGGGTCTTCCAACCACCATTGTTGTTAAATAGTAAATAATAACTTATAAGTAGATAAGGGAGTGTATAGTATCTGTATCATAATTTTCCTTTAAGTTAATGGATACCTGTATTTTCAATCATACACACACACACACACGCACACACACACACACAAGACTAAAACCTTTATTATGTAGTAGTCACATGGGCAAATGCCCTACTCTCGCGGAAAGAGATGAAAGTAAGGAAAGATTTTTAAAAGTTAACGCTAATTACAGAGCTGCAGGAGCAACTCTATAGTGAAGGCAGGTTGTGCACCCTGTTAAAACCATGAAAATTCTACTCAATAAAATTGAGATGATTTATCTTGTCACATTGAAATTTTGCAGGGAGGAACACTTGGGTGAAGGGTAGAAGCTATCCAAATTTTATACAAATCAAATGTAAAATAAAAAAAGTTATAGACTTTTGAAAATTGGAGGTAGATGTGTTTTTTCTGGGATTGGCTACTTTTTTTGTTGACTGTAAGAAGTGTGTTTCAGGTTATCCGTCTAGAGGTGTAGAGGTTTGAGAAAATTCAAGCATGCATTCTAGTCCATTTGTGATTTTACAGTTTGAACATCCATTGTGTAGTTTTTAATTTATAACATTTTCAAGTTCCTATGTTACCCAATGGAGTGTATGTGATTATGAAGTTATGCAATGCATGCACTGTGAGGTGGAGCTGCGAAAAGGACATTCCATGACCTTTTTAAAATGAGACACATCCACTCATGTCCATGCAGTGGACATGAGTGGGTGGGTCCCATCTGAAAGTGGCGGTGGGTGGGCGTGCGTGCGCGTGCTCATGTAAAACGCATCTCAGTCCATTGTCATCGCATGGAGCAACTGGCAAAAATGTAGGATGCTCCATGCTTGAGGAAACAAGGCAGCAACGGGAGAAGGACGTGGCCAAGGAGAGATTCCCCCTCCTTTTGGGGGAGGAGGGGGACACAGTGGTCTTTCCCATCACACTCCTTCCACAGATTCCTCCTGATTCTGGAGCTCTGGAAGCAAGTGGTTCCTCTTTCGAACTCCCTGCTGCCAGCCATTCCTGTCTGTGCAGCTCCACGCTCCTCTCCTCCCAGCCTAGGGAGCAGGGAGGCAGTGAGCCAAGGCAGCTGATGGGTGGAGAGTTCGAAGCAGGTTTTCTTCCCAGGTCACAGTGCACAGATTGAGCCTGCACTGGCAAGGGATGTCTGGTGTGTGCATCCGTTCTGCAGCAAGCCCTGTCTATGGGCCTTCTGGTTTAGGGGAGGCAGTAGAGTGCCTTGGGAAGTGGGGGATTGTTTCCTCCTATCTTGAGTTAGGAGTGCAGCGGGAGCAGAAAGTGGAGCAGCAGGGACCTGGAGCTATTAGCTAGGAGACTTGGAGTTGGCTGCCTGGGCAGCAGATCCTCCACAGGCATAGACGAGGATGCAGGTCCTGCCCCGCTACTCGGGAAGACACTGGGTGTTTTTATATAGATGCAGGGGTGCTCAATACAGGTGTGCACCAGGGACCCATGTCATTATTTGTTTTCATTTTTTATTTTTGTTATTTAAATATTTCACTTTTGTTTTTGTAAATATTGAATTTCAGTTTCTTTTTTGCTTTCATTTTTGATTTCCATTGGTTTCAATGGAAAACACATCTTTGGCTGCAACCTTGTTGTTTTTCATTATATTTGGATAAAACATGGAGGGGTTGTACCTCCAATAGAAGGCATTAAGTGTACCAAATGTCAAAAAGATTGAATAAAGTAATCAGACTTTATAAGCAGTTATATTATGTTATTTTGCAAAAAAATCTGCATATACATTCCTGGCTGTGACTTCTTTGTCTCCCATCTAATGTGGATGAAACATGGAAACTTTATACCCCTCCCCATGTTTACCATTTATGGCAACTTTCAGAAGGATTGGATAAACGGTCCTGGTGGTATAAGCAATTAACTTTTACATTTATGTCTGACTGTACCTTCTTTGTAGTCCAACCAACATACATGAAATTTGGCAGGGCTATATATCACACCTTCGGGATCATCTCTGCCAAATATCAGAAAGATGTGATAAAGGGTCCCAATTTTATAAGCCAGTACAGCATATGCAGAGAATGAGCCCATGTCAGGGATTCTCTTATGTGTCACTGTGGTATAAGATCTGTTTGTGATGCCAATTGGCCAGCAGAAATGTCAACTACATCTCCTCATTCTGTGCTGTGACCACCCCAACTTCTCTCCCCCACTTGTTACTGGGAAGTTGGAAACATCTGTTTAGGAAAGAGCCAATAGACATTCTCTGATGTCCTCTGTCACAGTGCTGCAGGATGTGATTGTGATGATAATTGGTCAGCCTGTATGTGTAAACCATGTCTCCTGATTTCTGGGATGCTATCCCGAAAGTCCCAGTTATATCCCTTGTATGCCCGCCTCGAAGCCACCACTGATTGGTCCTGTAAAGCTGGAAGCATGCAGTAATTGGCCAGTGAATGTGTCTGTCAGTCTTTTGGGTTGCTCCCCATCCTCCCTCCTATAGCCTCCCTCCTCCTGCCATTCCAGGTGCCTGCCTCTGACTGACACTACATGTGCTGCTATTTATCTGAATAATGGTCTTCAAAAGGACAACTTCAGTTGCTTATAAAATAGGGGCCCTTTATCAGATTGTCCTATAGTTTTGCAGAGATGACAGGGAAGGTACGTGATACATTCTTGCCACATGTCGTGTAAACAGAATGGAATATAAAAATGTTACAGCCGGAAATGCATTTTCAAGTTAATGGCTTATAACATCAGGACCTTTTATCCAACCTTTCTGAAATTTGTCCCAATTGAGAAGGGCAACAAAAATGATCCAAATGAAGGGCTCCCATATGAGGAGAGGCTTGGTACGTTGGGGTTCTTCAGTTTGGAGAAGAGA
>QEPC01002093.1:566772-586824 GCA_003113815.1 Sphenodon punctatus | reverse complement strand
TCACCCTGGGGGTGCACGAGGGCCCCGAGGGGCAGGGGGGACACGGGGCACTCACCTCCAACAGTAAGGTCTCCAAGAACAGGGCAGGAAAGGGACACTCACTCACCACACTTTCGTACTCTCCACTCACACCGGCAGGCACTCAGACGAAGGGTTCCAAGGGAAAAGGCTCGTACACACGGGCAAGGCTCACACTCAGGGACAAATGCACTTCACATTCAAGATTTGCTCAAAGGGCCGGTTTCCGCTAATCACTAGCGCCGTTCCCCAGGCGGCGCTGGTCTTTATTCCCTATGCCCCGCCCCCCGTGCGCGCTCACAGCCGCTCCGAGCGGCGCTGCGGGGGCGGGGGAACCCCTACGCGTCTTCTTGCTGCTGGGGGCATGGCTATTGCCGGTGAGTCTGCCGCCGTCATCGGCAGAGGCGAGGGGCTTCCTGTTTGCCCTGCAGCTCCTGGGGGTGTGGCTTCAGTCTGTGGCCCCGCTGCTGTTACCGGCGGGGTTTGTGGGAGCCGTCCCAGCGGGGCCTCTTTCCCGCACAGGTCAGGGGGCTTTCGGAACTGTTGGGGTTGGGAACGGGGTGTTTGTCGGGGGGCGGAGGCCCGATACCGCAGTCTCCCACTGACATTAGTAGAATGGAGAGCCTTAACAGAGATGCACATTGGATTTGATGTTTTGTACCAGCCTGGAAACAGGGATTCTGATTATCGGGGGTGTTGTTACAACACTGTTGTGGTCGGACCATTACTTTCTGAAAGTCCAGATCCTGGCCCTCCTATGCCCTCGTCAAAGTGGTGGACTGGTTAGGTTGGTCTGCCCCTGGAGGCTAATGGATCCAGTTGGTTTCCAGAATTTCCTTGGGGATTTATCTGCTGACCTTAGTGGTTGCTCTGTCAATGACCTCGTTGCTTTGTGGAATGATATTTTGACCATGCCATTGACACGACATGGTTCCACCCAGTCGTTTGCTTCCACCACTGTGGCAGCACTAGTCCCCCTGGTTTATGGAGAACTTGAGGTGGCTGAAGCAGGAGAGCGGACAGTTAGAACGCAGGTGCTGTTCGACTTGTGCTGAAGCCAACCGATTGCGGCATAGATTGTTTTTGAAGGACTATGCCATGGCTGTGATGGAGGCAAAGAAAGCTTTCTTCTCCACTATCATAGTGTTTGCAAAGTTTTGTCCAGTGTAGTTATTCCTGTTGGTGAGGGGCCTGGTTAATCCGGTCTGCATTTGCCCAGAAATGGAGTCATCTAATGCCTGCTGTGATATTTTTATTAGTTACTTTGCAGACAAAATTGCTCGTATTCACCATGACTTGTGTGCTGTCACTTTATCTGCAGAATCAGAGTTTGGGGTGATGGAAGCTCAGTCTTGTCCTGTTTATTTGGTTCAGTTTCAGTTGGTGTCATCCACCGATGCGAGGGAAGTGCTTGTGGTAATGAGGGCAACCAGTGGTGATTTAGTGCCTTGCCCATCTTGGCTGGTGAAAGCCAGCCGGGAGATGTTGGGGCCATTGCTGGCTGAGGTTACCAGTGCCTCCCTTTGGGAGGGTAGGATGTTGGATGTCCTTAAAACAGCAGTTGTCTGGCCCCTGCTTAAGAAGCCATCTTTGGACACTGACTCCCTGGCCAGATATTGGCTTGTCTCTAACCTTCCCTTTTTAGGGGAGGTTATTGAATGGGTGGTTGCCCAACAGCTCCAGGCTCATCTTGATGTCATCGGATTCCTGGACTCGCTTCAGTCAGGCTTTTGTCTTGGGTATTGCACAGAGACTGTATTGTGGCCTTGGTCAATGACCTGCACCTGGAAACTGACAGGCAGAATTTGACCCTGTTGATCTTGTTAGATCTTTCAGCGGCCTTTGATACAGTTGAGCCTGAGGTGTTGTTGACAGCAGGACCTGGCAGGGGTATGGGGTTCCTCTCTTGAGTGGTTCTCCTGTTGTGGAGGTCCCAGTGAGTGTGATGGGTGATTGCTTGTCATCCTCTCTGGACGTCTGCTGTGGGGTTTCGCAGGATTTCATTCTGTCTCCTCTCTTGTTCAATGTGTGTATGAGGCTGCTGGGCGAGGTCACTCGGAGGTTTGGGGCAAAGTGCCATCAGTATGCTGATGACACTCAGCTCTACCTCTCCTTTTCATCTGACCCAGGCCCTGCAGTCTTGGTGCTTGCCCAATGCCTGGCTGCTGTCGGGGACAGGATGAGCCGATTTATTTATCTGTCTTAATCGTTGGTTATAACAAAATACAAACACACAAATGTAAACAATATGCATAAAACAAAACAAATTGACTACAATGAATTAAAAAAAGTGACAAACGCTGTCAAATCAGTTTTGAATAAATATAAAATACCAATAACACAGTCTTTAAAATAACATATAACAGGACCATAGACTTCATCAAATCATAAACCTTTAATTACACTTGACAACATTAATGCGCCTCTGGACTGCCAGGGTGTGGACTAAGTTAGCCACCTTCAGCATAATGTGATAATGGGGATTTGCCAGCAAATAAGACAATTTTGAATGAATATCCCAGTAAGATTTCCCTTTTAAGAAAGGAGACATTAGACTACGATGTATACCAGCTGTAAGTGGACAGTCAAACAGGTAATGGGGAAGTCCTCAATTCGTAGTAAGTCACAAGAGCAAAATCTCAGCTCATATGGGATTTGGTTATACCTATCCTCCACTACTGCCAAGAGCATCAGCTAGAATCTTAGTAGGGTCAATGCCCTACAAATATAAAAATTGCTTATAGTGGTTAGGTAGCATTCAAGTTGGTGCTGTTTCTTATAATTGCAAAACCAAGGGGGCACTTTAACAAGTTAACTGAACACAGATAAGACTGAGGTGATGATGGTTGGCTGTGATGAATTGGGACTCCTGCTATTGATGGAGTCCTGGTCCCCGCAGGTCAATCAGGTTTGCAGCCTTGGAGTGCTTCTGGACCCCTTGATGTGCCTGTATTGTCAGGTTGTGGCAGTGGCCAGGAGCGCTTTTCACCAACTGCATCCGGTGAGAAGGCTGCAGCTTTTTCTTTATGACTCAAATCTGACCACCCTCGTGCATGCTTTCATCACCTTGAGACTGGATTATTGCAAAGCACTCTACATTGGGCTGCCCTTGATGACTGTTCGGAAGCTGCAGCTGATGCAGAATGTGGTAGCTCAGTTTCTTTCGGGGACAAGTTGCCAGGAGCACATTACACTGGTGCTTCGAAGTCTGGACTGACTACCTAGAGCTTTCCGGGTACAATTCAAGGTGCTGGTTTTGACCTTTAAAGTCCTAAACAGACTGGGGCCCACATATCTGATGGAATGCCTGTCCTTCTATGCCCCATTGCAGCCCCTGTGATTGGCTGGGAGGGCCCACATGTTGGTACTGTATGTTAGTTTGGTTCATACAAGGGCTTGCAGGGGGGCTTTCTCGGTTGCTACCCTGTTGCTGTGGAACTTCCGTCCCCTGTTGGTTCATTTGAGCCCAAGCCTGAGTGTCTTCCAGAGGCGATGCAAGACTTCTTTGTTTATAAAGCATTTGGTGGGCAGGGATGGGGGTGGGATTGGGTGAGAGGTTTTTTGGGGGGTTGGGGTTGGAGTGGGTGGTTTGGGGATGAAGGTAGGGTTTTTTGTAATGTATTTTAACATTATTTAATTGTATTATGTTTTTATTATTGTAAGCTGCCATGACCTTTTTGGAAAGCGGGGGTATAAGTTTAAATAAATAATAAATAAATTAAAAGAAAAGCTTAAAAGAGCTCAGCCTGTTTAGCTTAGCAAAAAAAAATGATGAAAGGATGAAAAACAGTAGGAAGGGGAAGAATAGTTTAAATTAAAAGGAAAACAAGTACAAATAAGAACATAAGTAGTGCCATACTGGGTCAGACCAATGGTCCATCAAGTCCAGCATCCTGTCTCCGACAGTGGCCAATCTTGGTCACTTGGGAGAAGTATCTAACAGGTCACCATGAGCAAGCCATTTTCTGTTGTTCACTCCCAGCTCCCGACAGTAAGAAGTTACTTCACCTAAACCTACTTGGCTAATAGCTGTTAATGGACCTACTCTCCAAGAGCTTAGCCAATCTTTTTAAAAACCCAGCTATAGTACTGGCCTTGACCACATCCTCTGGAAACAAATTCCAAAAGTTAAGTGTGCACTGAGTGGAAAAAATACTTTCTTTTATTTGTTTTAAATCTGCTACCTCTTCGTTTCATGGAGTGTCTCCTTGTTCTACTACTATTTGAGAGGGTAAATAACCATTCCCTATTTACTCGTTCTACACCACTCATGATTTTATTAACTTTTATCATATCCCCTCTGTTGTCTCTTCTTCAATCTGTAGAGCCCTAACCTATCAAACTTCTTTTCGTATGGGAGCCGTACCATACCCTTGATAATTTTTGTTGTCCTCTATCTTTTCTAGTTCTACTATATCTTTTTTGAAATAGAGCAACTGGGGCATCACAGAATATTCAAGGTGCTTTCGCACCATAGTTTTATATAGTGACATTATGATATTTTCAGTTTTATTCTCCGTCCCTTTCCAAATAACTCCTAATATCCTGTTTGCTTTTTTGGCTGCCGCCACACATTGAACTGAGGATTTCAATGTATTGTCCACAATGGGCTTGTTCCCATAGCCTGTGGATCCTGTGCGGATCTGCACGTATGCAACTTGTGCACAAACCACGCACATCCCCATTGATGGCCCATTGTGCTGTGCGGAAACGGCGCGGACACAGGTTTTGCAGGCTATGGGATCGAGCCCAATGACTCCAAGATCCTTTTCCTGAGTGGTAACCCTAATTTAGAACCCAACATTGTGTACATATAGTTTGGATTATTTTTCCCTATGTTCATCACTTTGCATTGGTCAACATTAAATTTCATCTGCCATTTAGATGCCCAGTCACCCAGTCTCACAAGATCCTCTTGCAATTCTTCACAGTCCGCTCTGGTTTTAACTGAATACCTTTGTGTCATCTGCAAATTTGATCACCTCACTTTTTACCCCCTTTTCATAACCCCAAACTCTGATTCTGCAGAAAAAGTGACAGCACCCAAGTCATGGTGGATATGAACAATTTTGTCTGCAAAGTAGTTAATAAAAATGTCACAGCGGGCATTCAATGACTCCATTTCTGGGCAGAGACAGACTGGTTTAACCAGGCCTCTTACAACCAGAAACAGCTCAGCTGGATGAGACTTTGCAGCTGCTATGATAGTGGAGAAGAAAACTTTCTTCTCCACCATCACAGTCATGACATAGTCCTTTAAAAATAATCTATGCTGCAATTGCTCAGCTTCAGCACGTATCAAGTGCCACCTACGCTGTAACTATCTATCCTCTCCCCCCTGCTTCAGGTCCTCCATATACTAGGGGGACCTATGCTGCCTCAGCGGTGGAAGCAAACACCTGGGTGCAACCATGTCAGTTGCCATGGTCAAGATGTCATTCTACAAAGTGACCAGTCTATAAAATGAGAATGTGTGTCTGTCTGTCTTTCCCTGTCTTCCCCTCCCCTGTGTCCATCTTAGACTGTAAGCCCACTGGGCAGGGACCTGTCTCAAACTCTATGACTGTAAAGTACTGTGTACGCCTTGTAATGCTATAGAAATGATGATGATGATTGATTAGTAGTAGTAGTAGTAGTAGCTATAGATGGAGTAGCCATCAAGGTCAGTAGGTAAATCCCCTAAAGAATTCTGGAAACCAATCAGATTCATTAGTTTTTGGGGGCAAACCAACCTAACCGCACCACCGCCCTGATGAAGGCATAGGAGGGCCAGGATCTGGGCTTTCAGAAGGTAATGGTCCAACCATGACAATGGTGTTGTAACAACACCTGATAATTGGAACCCCTGTATCCAGGCTGGTACAAAACATCATATCAATGTGAGTCCTGCCTCATGTGTCAGGCCAGATATTACCTGGCATAGGCCCATGGTTGTCATGGCGATCATGAACTCCTGCTCTGCCTCTAAATGGCCAGCCTCAGTGTGTATGTTGAAATCACCCAAGACAGTAAGTCTAGGTAACTCCAACACCACCTCAGAGACCAGCTCGATTAGAGCAGTCAGGGAATCAGCTGTGCTGTGGGGTGGTTGGTAGATCAAGAGGATTCCCAATTCCCAGCCAAATCCAACACTACATGAACACACTCTATATCGGATGAGTTAGGCACCAGATACCTCCAAAAGGCCAAGGTGTCTTTACAGACCTCACCACGCCACTCCCCCATCCCCCCATCCTGCTCCCCCGAGCCTCAACTGATGCTATACCGAGTACATGGCTGGCACCATCTGGGACAATACCAACCCAGATGCCTTGTCCAGGAAGGTCTCCGTAATGCATATGAGGTTGGAGGCCTCATCCCGAATCAAATCATGGATGACAGATGTTATATTTGCCACCGACCTCTCATTAAGCAGCATCAGTGGGCATTTTCACATAAGAAACTCTCCATCCGCTACCCACCCACCACCCACCCATTATACATGTTGTAGTGCTGCAGGGTTTCCCTATGGGTGCCCTGTAACATGTATAGTGGGTGGGTAGTGTCTTGTGTGAAAATGCCCAGTGTCAGATCAGGGGCCCTACTGGCCTCAACTCCCAAATATCCTGAGTCGGGGATGGGGGACGGGGAGGGATGGAGACGGGAGTGGGACATGGGAACTGACACCAAGTGTCTCTCCCAAGAACCCCAATGGTCTGTTCTCACCCCGCCCCCACCCCCCGTGCTATACTTCCCCTTGCCCAACACAATCCCCTGTGTTATATGGGAACAGTGAATACTACAGTCTGTTCGCAATGGTCACAATCCCAAGTGGATCCACATGGGATCTGCAAGGGATCTGCGTGGGTTCTGGATGGGTTCTCCATGACACAATAAATGGACATGTGCACACTTTATGTGCATGTGTGCACGCGTAGGTTGCGTGCAGCAAACACGGGGCATGGGATTGGCCCCAATGTCTAAAACTATCCTGCTCTGTCTCCTGCTAGATTTTGCTTTCCTTGAATGCTTATGAACCCAGTGTTTCTTACTGTGATATTATACATCACAGACATTGGTATTATTTCACTTTGAACAACTATGCAAAATGGGGTTTAAACTGTTACAGATTATTGCGATACATTTGGTAAAAGCTCATGTGGGATTATTTAGAACAGAGCTATCAGGCATTGCTACGATGGCATCTCTGAAACTGGAAAATGAAAAAGGTCAAGTGCAGATTGTAGAGATCTGTACATAGAGACAAAAGTGACCCCTAGGGGATATATATAAAAGAGTGACAGGTGCCTATTGCCATATATGATTCTAGATTTATACTTCATGAGTTAGGTTGGTGATGGTTCGGAGACTGCAGCTAGTGCAGAATGCGGCGGTCCGTCTCCTTTGGGGTCAGACCGCTGTGGGCACATTACACCGGTGCTCTGGGCTCTGCACTGGCTGCCTATAGTCTTCTGGGCCCGATTCAAGGTGTTGTTTTTGGCCTATAAAGCCCTATACGGCCTTGGCCCGACTACCTGCGGGATCACCTCACTCACCGTGCTCTGGAGTGACCTCTGCGGTCTACCAGGAGCGCCCTTCTCGCGGTCCCCCATGTGGCCGGGGGGGGGGGGGACACTATGGAGAGGGTGTTCTCGGTGGCTGCGCCGAGGCTGTAGAACTCCCTCCCGGCGGAGGCCCGGCTGGTCCCAGACCTCCCTCCCTTTCGCCATATGTGCAAGACCTGGCTGTTCTGCCTGGCTTTTGGCATGGGAGATGGGGTGTAGGGTGGGAGTTAGGGATGGGGGGGAGGGTTTCTTTTTGGTTTTGTTTTCTTTCTCTTTTATTGTGGTTGATTATATATGTTTTTATGATGTAAGCTGCCTCAGGCTGCCTGGAGCAGGAGAGGCAGGGTAGAAAATTGTTTAAATAAATAAATGAGTTGAATATAATTTTCCTGAAGAAGGTTAACAGACTTCTATAGTGTAAAATGTCTTAGCAGTCATAGAGTAGTGTTTACGTTGTAGCATATTCAGTTAATACACATCCTTCAGCGTCGTAGGGAAGTCTGGACTCAAACGACGCACAGCTTCCATCTCGTGAGAAGGGCGGAAGTATGGATCTTTGCCGGCAAACATGCATGTCCAGCAGGGTAATAAAATCCTACTCTGTCTGACACACATTGCCAGCAAAGATCTGCACTTCTGCCTTTCTTATGAGACAGAAGCTGCACATTTGCACATTTGAGTCCCGACTTCCGTGCAGTGCTGAAGGATGCGTACTAATGAACGTGAGAAAGCGATCTCTGTCTTAACACAACCAGTGTAATTCCACTTAATTCTTTGGCTTTACATTGGCTTACCCTAGAGTGAAATGAGCACTGTGTATCTATGACTCATGCACTTTTAGGCTGTAAACCTTTGGGGGATGTAATGTCGCTTGCTGTATGCTTTTTGAGAGCCTTCCTCAATGGGGCTCAACCTGCTTGTTCCCTTTGTAAACACTAACAATGATAATTTACTCATATGCATCCCATTCTCAACCCCATTAAAGATGTCTGTGGTTCTTCTGCTTTTGTTATTCCCTTGAGTTGAGTCAACCTTCTTTCCAATCAAAAAAGGTTATACCCCATGTCGAAGAATTTTAAAAATAGATTGCTGGTGTGCAATATGCAGCCAGAAAGATAAACTTTCAAGGGAGGAGGAGGAGCTTTGTAGATAAGCTAGAAAACTGGTATCCAGTTGTACATTTGTGCCCCTCCCCAGTCACCTAATCCCAGACCAATACAAATATTAGTCTTGACATCCAGTTTTAGCACCTGTTGCTTCGTTATTTGCTTATATGGTATTCAGCTACAAAGAATCATCTCTTTAAAATTCTGCTGAGTGAAACATGACTGAAATAGCTAGCTTTACCATCACTGTCTGAGACCTGTCACTTACACCCTGACTTACCAAAACATACACTCCTAGGTTCACTTTCCTGACCTGCAGAACATACACTGAAATCAACACATTCTGCTCTTTCACTATCCAGCTTTCAAAGCCACAGTTAGCTAGGAACTCAAACAAAGCTTGGATTTAGCAAAGTTGGAAATGCTCCTTTCCCATTCTATCTGTATAATCTATGGGATTGTTTTAATGGTGATGGTGGGGCTAGGCCACTGACATTTTCCCAAGAGCTGATTCAGTTGCTGGGAGAAGCATTCAGGGCAAGGCATTCAGCAAGCTTACAAGTACGTGCATGTTAGAGAAATATGTAGATGCATATACTATCCAATATAGTTTATGTGCATGCTAAAACCAAAATAAGATCAAGTAAAATTTAAATAGAATGTTTTAATCACACAAGCTAAGAAACAAAACATAGAAATTACGTAAAACTTGTTTTTAAAAAAAGCAAAATTCAGACTACATTCTGTCGGGGAAACATGCTGTTTTTCAGTTCTGAGACTATAATTTAAATCCAATTATTTTTTTCTCTCTTTCCCCAAAATGCTGGCTACATGCTAGACATTTCACCCAATGGTACCTTTTTATGATTTCCCCTCTTTTTACAATAGTCAGTACAATATTTTAAAACTACCTGCCTTTCCCCATTTGTTTTATGCCAGAGTGCCTAAGAGTTCCCAAGATACTAGTGCTGCTGATAGTAAGGGGAGGAGCGCTGTCCACAGTCTATTGAAGTCAATGGGAACTAGCACATAACATAGGTCCCTCACAAATTAAATACAAGGAGGACCACTGGAATGTAGCAGCGAGCTTGTACACAAAATACTACATTTCAGTATGGGGGTGGGGAGTGAAAGGTCTGTCATTTAAAAAATGGGATCTTTAACGTATGACATTACTTGAGCTTTTAAGGTCATCTGTAAAAGATGTACACACCACATATTGAATGGTTCTCAATTTATCTGCCTTGTGGGGAATGAAGCTTGGAGTAGAGCCTGCTAAGTAGTAAAATTTGAATTTCGATATAGTCTGTTATTTCTAGACAACTAAGCCATCTCCTGCTAAAATATTGCTTTATGAAAGTTTGTTTTACTTTTGTGCAGTATCATGATGATGTTGGCTGTGGCTATATAAATTAGTAAATTAGGGGGTGATGTTAAAGTAAAATTACTATTACATTTCTTTTCTAAATGAGTGTAAAGCTAACACAGTGTATACATACATACCACAGGATAGATTCTTGCTGCCTTGACAGGTCTAAATCCATTGATGGGGACACAGTGATCCGCGTGGCCGTTACAGTAGCAGCTGCCCTTTACAATGAAATCATATACAGCATAGTGTGTCAGCCGCTGAGGCTTTGTGTGTATGTCATTGCCCTGACAAGGACAGGCCTGTAGCTTAAGCAGCTGAACTCGAAGATTGGTGATCTTCAACTGGGCCTGAGCTTCAGTGCTGTAAGGGTCCTCGACAGCATAAGGTGGTGACAGAGTTCGGTATATAACCTGAAAAGGGAAATTCAAGACAAATTGATACAAAAAGAAATGGGAATGTGAACTTGAGTCCTGCAGGATGCTGTCTGCACAGTTTGGCCCTTTTCACACAGACACTCTAACACTGATATAATGGGTGTTACATTGTATTATACATGTTGCAGGGCACCCATAGAGCACACCTGCAGCCCTGCAACATGTATAATAAAATGTAACACCCATTATATCAGTGTTAGAGTGTCTGTGTGAAAAGGGCCCTTATGCTCTAGAGTTTGCTCATTGTTTGATTTTCAGAGGGTATTTTCAGATGTTACGAGATCTCAGATTGTAAGCCCTAGGGGCAGGGACCGTGTCTATTTTATTACTTTGTAAAGTGCCAGGTACACTGCTGGCGCTATATAAATGTTTGTTAATAATAATAATAACAACAGTCAACCACAGTCAATCCCACGGCGGGGTCAAAGCGCCCTGAACGTCTGTTTCACAGGCACCAGATGTTCACAACAGTCAGTTCCCACCAGGGGTCAAAAATAACCATGCTTCCGGAGCTCCAGCCCGGACCATCTCTGAAAGTGTGGTCAAAGCGATTCCCACCGGGAAACAAGAAAAAGTAACGACTGAACGGCAACCACCGGCTGGAATCAAGCACCATGATTCCCAGCCGGGGACAAAGCACGCAGCGTCACTGCCAGGCAACGAGCAACAACGCAGGGTATTTTCAGACGTGACGGGGCCTGTATTGGCCCCGTCACGGAATCACCCATTGATCCCCCACCGGGATCAACCTGGCACATCCAACAGATGTGCCGGCTGATCTCAGCGGGGAATCGGGGAGGGGCGGGACCGCGCAGCTCAACGTGCAGCCGCATGGCCCTGCCTCCCCATGCTCCCTAGGCCGCCCGCCCTCTTGGGAGACGGGTGGGCACTGCGGCCAAGGCGCCCGCCCTCATTGACCACAGCCCGGAATCCTGCCACTGATTCCGAGCTGTGGTCAAGGGACAGACGTTACGGTCCCCTTGATCATGGGGGAGAATCACATTCAACATGCAAATGGAGATGGACCTCTGTTTGCGTGTTGAATGTGATTTCCCCCCCGTGATTCACAGGGGTGAACATCTGGGGGGGAACTTCCGTTCCCCCCAACAGACGTTCCAGGATCACAATCACCATGTGGGGATTCACCATGGTTGAGCATGATCTCGTAACGTCTGAAAATACCCACAGGCCGGGGAGGGATATTTAAAGGGCACACAGCAGCAGGGGGACATGGTGGGATGGAGCGAGGCGGAAGGGAGAGGAGAGCGGAGGGCGAGAGAGCAAGGCAGGAGGAGGAGGAAGTGGAGGAGGCGCAGGTGGAGGAGGTGGTGGTCGTGCTGCACATGGAGGCAGTGGAGGGACAGCAGCAGCAGCCGGGACGAGCCACCCGGCACCTTCCAGGTGCTTTGACCACGGCCCGGGATTGGCATAACGGCTGTTGCGTTGCCCCGGGCCGTGGTCTGCCAGTTCGATTCCCTGCCGTGGTCCCGCTCCCGTCACGTCTGTTTGGGGCCTCTCTTGCCCACGGGGGGTGGTTAGCCGGTTCTCCACTGCTGGGAATCCACTGTGGTGACTCGGGCACCCGTAACATCTGAAATCACCCAGAATTGTCTGTGACACCTGGAAATGATATGGCAGAATGATGTGAAGAGACTTTTAGAGTTTGATCACACCTATGGAAAAACTGAATGGGAATGGTGCTGAACAGCTGTGCTCTAGTTGCATGAAAGAAAGTAATGAGTTAGGTAAATCAGATTTCTAGTGTGCTCCATCCTGTCTTCAATGCAATGGGATATATCTCATCAGAAGCTCAACTCTTTTGTTCATGGTGGCTTCATCCAAGCACTCTTGATCACCACAGTTTCAGACCCATGACACAGTATTTCATATATTTCAGCTGAAGGGATTAATGTGAAACTGTACAATACAGTTGTAGTTATCTAATACCATTTTAATGATTACATGGGGTAAAATGTAATCGAGCTGCTGGGAGCAGAAGAGGCGGGATATAAATATTTTAATAAAATAAAAAAAATAAAAATAAAAATAAAAAAAGCAGACGTGCGGGCAGCACAGCAACTCCCTGGCCCGGGAATGGAAACCACAGCCTACATGGCCCGGGCAGGATCAGGGCACAGAAATAACATGCCCATGGCCAGAGAGCTGTCCCGCTGCCTGCCCGGCCTGGCCTGGGCAGGCCAGGGAGAACAACAAACATGTGGGCAGTCAACCCCACCTGGGCCCTGCCCTCAGTGCTCTGCCTCCACCATGATGGACAGCCATAGCAGCCAATTATGTACAGTCAATCCTGGGCATCCATAGTGGCCACAGACCCGTGGTGGATATTTTATTTATTTATTTTTTCCAGTTTCTACCCCACCCTTGCCAAATGGGTATGGCAAGGCTGTGTTGGCCTGCGTTGGCCTGCATGGGTGGCTTTTAGCCCAGGCTGTGACCTCAAAGATTACCCGTCCTGGGGCAGAAGTGGGCCAACATCTGGAAGTGCCAAAACAGACGTGTTGGTGGCTCCTGGGCCACAGTGGCCAAAGTGGTCCACCGTCATGTCTGGTTTTACCCATTGTTCCTTTCAAATGTATCTCAGATTGCTTTTCAAACATTGCTACATTGAGCTACATAACATACCATGAGAAACTTTCCTGTGCTAAGTTTTAAATCCATATAGGACATATATCCATACATAGTCAATTATTCAGGGTAATGTGTAGGACGGGTAGCCTGGACCATACAAACCAGAGATAATGCAAAGGAAATATAATTAGGTTGCATTCAAATGAGCCTTTCCATCTGGTTCTTTAATTCCCTGTGCAGGAGAGGTGTTGTGTTTTATCAGCTTTAATCATCTTTCAAACATGCTGCTAAATCTCCCTTCCCCACATTGAATCCTGCCACGCATTGCCCCCTGGGAGCTGCTAACGATCACATGACCCTCAGGGTATTTTCAAATGTGACACCCCAGCCCATAGTTATACTTACCCCAGTGTGACCACAGGCCGGGGTGTCACGTCTGATCCAGACCCGCCAAATGTTCCCCACGGTCTGGGGCAGATGTTACCCTGGACCGTGGCAGGCTACCACGGGATGTGCGCTGGGCTTCCAGCCAGTGCACATCTTATGGTAAGCCCTGCCATGGTCCGGGGTAGGTGACCCCGGACCGTGGTAGAACGGGCCATCACATTTGATGGCCCGCTCCACCTAAACCTGGCCCATGGCCAGAGCTGTTCTGGGTGGGCATGGCAGCTTGATAGGCTGCTGCACCCACCTGTCAGGGAGGAGACGGGGCCATGCTGAGGAGTGCAGGGGCGGGGTTATGCGGACCCACGTCCGCACCTTCCCTCTCCGGTCCTGGCCACCTGAACGTTTGTTCGGTGCTGGGGCTTACCCCACCGCGGGGTGGGTTTAGGCGTGGTGGGAGAAAAGCCCATCACATCTGAAAATACCCAGTGTGGGGTGCTTTCATTGTAAGCAGTGGGAGCTAAGAGAAGTGCTTTCCATGTTTCCTAGTGCCCCTCAGGGCTAAAGGCTAGTGCTCCTAAAGGGCTAGAGATCCTTTACACGTTACGAGTAATTCACAGGAGCAACTTAGCTCCATTATTAACCCTCAATTTTCAGCTTGACAGATACAGATGATTTTCAGCTTCGCAGATCCTTGTGCAGGATCTTGGGAGCTAATTACTTTACACAAGCAATACAAATGTGAGGGAAGCAGTTTAACTCGGGAGAAAAGGCTAATTTAAATGCCGCCTTAGCACATGAAGACATGAATTAGATACATGGGAATTCAGGGAAAAACCAACGTCTATACCTGAGTGATTGATGTCATGAACACCAAATGAAGAAATAAGAATAGCACCACCCTGCAACCATCTGGAATGGCAAATTATGAACAACTCCCTATACATGGTTCACAAGCATTTTACTAAGCATAGCTGGTCCACAAACTGGATAATATGCCTATGGATGGGGACCTTTGTTCACTGCATCTTCTCCATTGCTGTCAATGAAGAAAATGCAGCAAACATAGGTCCCTGCCTACGGATAACTGAATTGACTGTAATGAAACTGTGGCTGAGTTATCTTAATACCATTTTAGAAGTGAGTAATTCTTACCCACCGTCACACACTCTGAGCATTAGAAAGGACTTGCCTTAAGCAGGTCCAGTAAAGTCCATGGCACAGCCCCCATGGTCAGAGGGGTCCCTACAGAGAGGCTGGTCCTGGTAGACTCAGGTCCAGTGCTCCTGAAGTCCTGGGGTGGACTATTCCTATGGGGCCCTCTCCCCATCTGTGACTCTCAGCCCCTGGGTTGGTTGCTTCCTATGGGACCTTCTCCTCCTTGCCTCACTTTCAGTAAATCAACAACCCCTAAATCCCCCCTTCTAGAGCGTTCTGTGTGTGTGTGTGTGTGCGTGCGTGTGTGTGTGAAAGAGAGAGAGAGCGCTTGTGGGTGTGTGCACGTAAGAAAGCCTGTGTTTGCACATGCATGTGTGTGAAAATGTATGACAATTCTTTTTGTAAGCAAACACCAGAATATCAAATATTAAAGGGGTGGAGTTATGGAGGGTGGGGCCATAGAGGCCCTGCATTTTATTTTTGCCTTGGGCCATGTAAATTCTAAGACTGGCTCCTGATTAGAGAACTTTACAGAAAACCTTTAATGAACAGAACACTCAATCATCAGGAAGTCTTAAATAAGGAGGGAGGACAGAAAGAGGAAAAACTAGTGTGGGTTCAGTTCTTGAATCTACCACAGGGTTTTTGCATGTCATTGGAGGAGGATATTAAGCTCTCTGAAACACAGGGTGATTTCAGACGTTACGTGGTCCTGATTCACCACAGTGGATTCCCGGCGGGGCTGAACCGAACAACCACCCCCGTGGTCAGAAAAAGCCCCGAACAGACATGACAGGACCGGAACCACGGCAGGGAATCGGGCCGCCGGATCACGGGCCGGGGCAGCGCAACAGACGTGACACCAATTCCCAGCCGTGGTCTAAACACCCAGAAGGCGCCGGGTCAGCCTGTCCCAGGTGCTGCTGTTGCTACTGCTGCTGCTGTCCCTCCACTGCCTCCAGGTGCAGCACGACTGCCTCCTCCCCTGCCCATGCCTCTACCGCCGCTTCCTCCACCTCCTCCCTTGCTCTCTTGCCCTCCACTCGCCTCTCCCTTCCGCCTCACTCCATCCCGCCCTGTCCCCCTGCTGCTGTGTGCCCTTTAAATCTGCCTGTGTTGTTGCTGGTTGCCTGGCAGTGACGCTTCATGCTTTGTCTCCGGCTGGGAATCATTTCCTTTGATTCCGGCCGGTGGTTGCTGGCCAGACGTTACTTTTTGTTGGTTCTCATCGGGAATCTCTTTGACTATGCTTTCGGAGATGGTCTGGTGGGGAGCTCTGGAAGTGTGGTTGATTTTGACCCCATGTGGGTATTAACTGTGGTGAACATCTGGTGGCCGCCAAACAGATGTTCAGGGTGCTTTGGCCCTGCCGCGGGATTGACCATGGTTCGCTGTGGTTGAGCGTGATCTTGTAACGTCAGAAAAATACCCCCAGTTACCGTCTGTAAAATGAGGATGATAAAACATGCACACCTGCCTCACTGGCGTTGTCTACACTCTGTAATATTTATAAAGCAATTTGAGATTGGTACTATATGTACAAAAGGATGTTATCTAGTATAATCTCAGAGAGAGGAAGCTAAGGTGGAAGTGATTATCAAGACCAGGAATGGAAGTATTAATATCAGTCAAATAATGGAAGAATGTTAGCTGAGGCTCTTCCAACTTTGCCATCAATGTAGTCACATATTTCTTATCCCTAGGCTTCACCTTTGCTGACTATTTGGAGAGCCAGCTACAAGGCTACCTTTTTACCTACATAACCTCCTTTCTTTAAAAAAAACGTCTTGCTATTGGAAGGAAGGAATCAGTTTCCACTTATCAGGGTTATGTTGTAATTTAAAACCAACAAATATATATGGAAAATAATCATCCTGGTTCTAGATGTTGTCTGTTCACCTGACTGCTAACTTTGCCTCTGGTGGTTCCCATCTCTCCTGTCACCAGAGTATTGGCAAGGCTCCCTTCCTGGTCATGATGTGGCTCTTTCCCAGAACTGCCAAGTTCAGCCAGAGGGTGGCTGAAGGATTTGGAAGGGGATGGAAGGAGATTTAGAGCATTTACATTTCTGGGCTGAATGGGGGCAGTGTGCTTTGTGCGCCTTGTCAGCACGTCAAATGTGACAGTAATCAGGGTGCCGATGACAGCAGCAATTGTATACCACAGAGCCTGACGTTAAATGTTAGAAAGCAGATAGGCCACTATATTGGGTTTATTCAAGTGCAAAATAAACAGTGGTGTTTATGCATCTGCAGGTGGTGCTATGTCCCTAATATGTTAATGCCATGATGGACCCACATCTATTCAGACATTTCATTTTTATTGGTAGTATTGAAGATACAGAAGCACCTAACAACTTCCCTCTCCCCCAGAAGTCCATAAGAAAGGAGAAAGCTTCAGTTGGAAAAATTAGTGGGTGGACAAAGCTGGTGAGTTGTGTTTGCAGTGAGTAAAAGTGTTGTGCCTTTGATGAGGGATATAAATAATTAGTAACACATTTTAAAAGGCTTTTTGTCTTTCTTTCAATAACACACCAAATCTTTTATACTTTTTCAGGAAAAAAAAAATCTGGCAGGTACAAACACAAATCTCAAAAAATCCCCATGTCAGGACTTGTGCACACCCCTAGGGTTTATTATTTACCAAATTTAAAAGCTATACAATTCTGACCACAATTACTCTTTAGTGGCTTTGTGAACATGAGATGCCTTCAGATATGAAAAGAAAATTGCTTGGAAAACATCCAGACTCTAGACATTCATTTCCTTTTAACAGGGATGATGGAAAATGCAGGCTGAGAAGTTTCAATAAAAAGTAGCACTTTGGGTTCCTTGTGATTAAAGAAAAACAAAAATAACATCTTAAAGAATTCTTTGTTCTTTCTGGTTTGGATCAGGTTAGTAAATGCAAAACGGAATAATTCATACTGGACATATCTATAGGTTATTTTTCATGCATCATTTTAAGCCAAATATGTAGTCAGCATTTACAAATACAGTATTGGCAGAGGGGAAGAAATCTCTTGTCTTTTAGTGGCTTTGCATTTTATTTCCTAAAGGGATACATTCATTTATTTTTATGGGTCCGTGAAAACAGGGCCATTAAACTTTATGTCTTTTCTATAATTCCCATAAAATAATAGGATCAGATTCATTTGCATTCTCTTGCTACTTTTTGTCACTCTCGTGATGGAAACTGCTTCCACAGCCAGTTAAACTGGATTTATGGCTGTTTTGCATTGGGGGAGCAGTGCAAAACAGCTGGAGTGTGTCAATGGTTCTATTAATTTAACAATATCCAAAGACCTTCTATACAAGATTCAGTTTAATAGCATGCAAGTTCTCCCTCTATAAAAACGCAAGCTGACATACAAAAAAATCAAGCCATTGTTGTGCCTTAGCCAATCTCACCGAAAACACCAGCTGGAATTTTCTACTCAGTTGTCAAGCCTCCTTGACTTGGCTGCCACCCCTCAGCAGTAGCCCTCCCGTACCATCTGACTCATTTGTCCTGCCTCATTAATAACTCATTTTGGAAGATTTATGTAGATGGATTTCAGCATTTGACTAAAGAGGCATCCAGGCTTCCATATATGGAAAGGAAAACAAATTCTCCCAAACTGTCCATGTAAGTTTCTTATTTCAATAGTTATAAAGTCAATCACTCTTCCGTCTCAAAAAATACTTTGAAAATTTTACTAAAACAGTTTCTACCCAAGAGTTTTTATGCACTGAAGACTGTTGTATGATTGAAAAAGAAAAGATCTGCTAGTTAAAACTTTAAAATGACAAAGTCAGTTGTTGACACCTTTACTCATGCTATTTAGTACCATACTCTTCAAGAAACTCCCTTGATTTCAGAGATTCACAGGATAAGGTCGTACGCAAAGGCAAAATCTGGCTCTTTAAATTTTTCCACCTTAAAACCTCTTTATGGAATTAGGGCCTACTGTAGTCCATTTAAAAAAAATGATTTTGCAACTTCATGTACTTGTAACAAATATTCTAACTCATCTGATTTCTCATTCAATACTTTATCTATTGTACTTCACTTCACCAAAAATGTCTAAATAGTAAAACACTGCTCAGCACTTTGTTTCAAATTTTCACCCTGAATTCTTGCACCAGCAGCAAATTATCTAGGAGTGTTGGAAAGTACAAGATCCTGCTTTCAACGTTGTTTTAGCAATTGGGTGTAATATGGACAGAAGTCTGAGGCTGAGATTTCACTAGACTGGTGTTGACTGGAAAGTGAGGAGCTAAGGATGGGCTCGCCTCAAGCCCAGGCAACTGCCAGCTGTGTGGGCTCGGGCTAGATGGAGAACCCTCAGTGTGGAGGGAGCAACAAAGTGGACAACCATCAGGAGGACTTACCACATCTTGGGAATTCCCCCCAGGTGGGAAAATTCCTTCTATCTGTCCAGAAGGGCTTTTTGGAACTGCCTGTCAATGGGTGTAACCCCACAGGGGTGGGAATAGCCTTGGAAAATTGTGGGGGTGTAGGCTGGCTATGAGGGGAGCTTGGAGGCCAGACCCATACTCAATATACTGGGAGCAAGGTACAGCTACTAACCCAGTATTGGCGTTGTGTACTGTGGCTGCCGAACACATTTATCAGTATAAGGATATGGGCCAGGATATTGAACTTAAGTCCCCAAACACACACCAACAACCGTAGAGGCTCTGATGTGTGCTACCCAGCTACATTGGGTTTCTTGACTATTTTTATATCTTGTCTTTTCCTAAGCAAGGAGCAGACTGACACAGTGGCCACAGACACAGCTGTCAGGGATAATATTTTGGATCCACGAGACGGGGTGGTGTTGCTTTAAGTCCTACTGCCCATGAGCATGTCCATTATCTGTCTTTTCTAACTGAGTAGAGCAGCACTTTCCCTCACACTCTTGAAAGGACGTGGAGGTCAAATTTCTGAATGCCCTAAATGACTGCTTCCTAGAACAGCTGGTTCTGGAACCACTGAGAGGAGGAGCTATTCTAGATCTAATCCTGAGTGGCACGCAGGACCTGGTGCAAGGAGTAACTGTGGCAGAGCCACTAGGCAATAGCAATCATAATATGATCACATTTGACATAATTTCTGTAGGGAGAAAGATAAAGGAAAGTACAGCAGTAGCATTTAACTTTAAAAAGGGAGACAATGACAAAATGAGGAAACTAGTTAAAAAGAAACTAAAAAGCATAGTTGCAAGGGCTACAAGTTTGCAAGAGGCATGGAGGCTGTTTAAAAGCACCCTTCTGGAAGCCCAGATTAAATGCATCCTGCAAGTTAAAAAAGGAAGCAGGAAAACCAAACGTCTTCCACTGTGGTTAAATGGGGAGGTGAAGGAGGCTATTAGAGCCAAAAAGGCATCCTTTAAGAAATGGAAGGCTAGTCCCAATGAAAATAATACGAAAGAGCATAAACACTGGCAACGTAAATGTAAAGTG